>PVLA01001193.1:287742-379267 GCA_004027455.1 Hydrochoerus hydrochaeris | reverse complement strand
ATGGATGGATGGGCGGGTGGGTGGATGGATTGATGGATGGATGGGTGGGTGGATGGATGGATGGATGGATGGATAGATAGATAGATGAATATACATATTCACTGCTCCCTATAACCTATCAATTTTGAAAACCATAACTGCAAACTGACATTGTCAATTTCAAAGCCACCCCACAAGGCTCACTGCAGCTTTTTCCTTGTCTGTCTGCACCTCCCTTCTGTCCAGCGAGGATGCTGACTTCTATCATCAGGGTGTTCACTAGCTGCTTACTTCCCTGCTACACCCAGGGAGCTCCCCTTCCCTGCCTGGTGGCTCCTTGCCCTTCTCTCCTGCCCTCTGTTGTGGGGTTGGATTGTGTTCCTCTGAAAAAGCATGCTGGAGTCTGAAGCCCTGGTACTCCTGCAGTGACCTTGTTTCGGAAATAGTGTCTTTACAGATTTGATCAAGTTGACATGAAATCCAGGGTGAGCGCTAATCCAATATAGAAAGGGAAATTTAGGGCTAGAATCAGAACAGAAAAGAAGTGACAAGAAGATGGTTTATGACTAAGCCACCTGCCTATGAACCAAGAGTGACCAAGGATTGCTGGCCAATGCCAGAAGCTGGAAGATGCCAGGAAAGATCCTCACTGGAGCTACGGAAGACAGGGCAGGTCCGCTGCCACCTTGATGGTGGACATCTAGCTCTCAGAAGAGTGAGATGATGAATAAATGTTGCTTTAAGCCACTCAATTTTTGATGTTGTGTCTCAATCAGAGCTGCCTTTGGGACCACATCGGGACATTTTGCTGACTATGGTTGAAAAGGAAGGAAGGGAGTAAGTCTAGCAGTAGAATTTGAATACAGATCCATCTGTATGTGAAGGCTGTGTCCTTCATGATTCTGGTCTTTTTATAGACTAATTGGAGAGACCAAAATAAGCCTATTAGCAAGCAGATCTTACTAGGTTCTCTGGTGGGGACTGATGTGCTGTGACCTTTTGGTCAGACAGAGCCTGCATCCTGTTTTTGTTCAGGCTTGGAGCTAAAACTGGCTTTAACTGTTTTTACATGGTCAGATAAAAAAAAAAAAAAACAACAAGAGAAGAACCGTATTTTGTGCCATGTACAAATTATATGAAATTAGTAAAATTGGCCGGGGATTTAGCTCAGTGGCTTAAGCGCCTGCCTAGTAAGTGCAAGGCTGTGAGTTCAATCCCTGGTACGAAAAAAAAAAAAAAAAAGAAAAGAAAAGAAATCAGTAAAATTTCAGTGTCCTTAGTAGTTTTATTGGAACACAGCAATGTTCTGCATTTGTCCACTACATTTTTGCATTACAGTGGTGGCGTGGAGCAGCTGACACAGAGACCTTGTGGCAGCACAGCCATGTTTGCTACACTGACTAGACCTTTATGGAAAACACTGACCAGCCCTGTGCTAGCTCAGGCATTCCAAGGGCATCGTAGGGAATGTGAGAAAGAGAGGTGACTTCCATGTAGGGGACGAAAGGAGACTTCCAGGGACAGGGATGGAGGTCTGAGTGTGAAGCAGGATGTAAGATTTTGATGCTTGTTAATTTATCATCCACTTGTGAGCACTGAGTAGCTGCCATAGTCATGGAAAGGGGAGACGATGTCATAGGTTCTACCACCAAGAGTAGGTGATGCTCAAACCTCACTCATCTTCGTGCTGGGACACCCCACTCTCCGTGGAAGCCAGTGGAAGTTGGAGATTCATCTGATGGGAGGCCAGAGAGGGCTACACAGAGGACCTGTCCCCAGAGCGGGACTTGGGAGAGCTGGGGGGAAGGCTCTTTCCAGGTCGAGGGAAAGGAATATCTTCTTGGAGATGGGGGTGTTTGCCCAGGACTCATCATCCTTAGAGTCCACTTGTTGATCTGGCCAGCAAAAGAGGATGCCGGAAAGCCAAGGAGACCTGGAACGGCGCCCGACCCAAGCTTTCTCTTTGAGGTTCAGAGGTAACCAGTGGTACCCCAAAGTCATAGCCAATTAGAAGCTGAGTTGAGGCCGGCACTACCTTGCTGGGCCATAGCAAGAGATCCCGGGAGCAAATGTGGGGCTCCAACCTTTCTGCATCTTTTTTTGTGCTGTGCGCCTGGAGCTGTGGGGAGAAACATAACCAAGGGAGGCTTAATAGGTCTCACATTCACAGGAAACTCAGTGAGCCCAGCCTGGCCCGCCCTCCTTGCCTTGCTTTATTCCAGCATCTTACCTGTTCCAGCCTAGCTCCTTGCACTGTTGTCACCCTTGCTAGCCCGACAGACTCCAAGGAGCAGGGACCACATGGTTAATCTCTCATCCCCCGAGATATGGAGATGTAGATGCTCAATTAATGTTGGATGGGGTTGAGGTGCTGGAGGGGACGGGATGGGGTGAGACTGAGTGACTGGGAGATGATTGCAGTGAGGTGCACCTCGGAAGGTGAGTATAAATGTCACATCCAAAAGGGGCAGGAGAATGGGGGGCAGGGAGAGGGCAGGTTCCAGCTTTACAGGCAACAGCCAGTATCAGCCTCCTTGGGCAGAAGAACCCTTGGCGTTTCTGCAGGGCCCGTCTGGACTCTGTGTCACTGTTTGTCACTGCCCACTTCCTCTTCGGATCACAAGTGACAGACTTTTCCCAAGATCTATTGATGAGTATTAGATTCCCCCGATAAGTCTTATCTGGGAATCTGTCTGCAAACATCCTTTTGTTTTTTATTTTTCTTCTTCAATTTTGTGATATCTAAGTAGACTTCCTTCTTCTTTCTTGAGTAACTGCAACTACCCAAACCTCAATTCGTTATCTTCCAGGCACAGCCAGCCGCTGTCTTGGGGGTCCTTCCAGAAACAACAGACGTTCGGCGCTCTGGTCCTCAGATTTGAGCTTGTGTCCATTCTGCCATGGCAAAGCCTGAACCATCTGTGACTCTACCTGTCCCTTCTGCTGCCCCCTCATCAGGCCTTAAGTGTGTCTCCAAGAGCTTCCTGTTGGCAGTCCTGCCTTGCAGCCCTCTCCTCACCAGCCCTGCCACCTGAGGCCACCATGTTGCCTGACCCTGACTGCTTTCCACATTCTTTGGGGTTGAGGATGGCTGTACAGCACTGTGGCCCTGAGTGGTCACCAGGAGATCAGTCTCTCCCTTGCTCAAGGGAACCCTCACCCCGGGATTCCCTGGGATGTAGACCCTGAATCCCTCTCAGTGAGCACACTCCATGAGCCCGCACCTCCCAGCCTGACGGCTCCCAGCCTCCCCAAACCAGGCCGTTTCTTCTAGGCCAGCTCTGATATTCGTCCTTCCCGAGACCCTACATCGTTCATTCCCACTTTTCTCTGCTGAGTTTTCGGTACAGGGTTTCTCTGGCTGTGAACATAGCCAAACCCCAGCCACCTGCAGGCCCAGCCCCTCCTTTACCCCAGAGCCCTTGCCCAGCCCCACTCTCTCCTCATTGATTCTCTCCTTCATCTCTTTCATCCAGCCTCTCTGAGTGCCTGCTGCACTCCAGGCCCTGGTTCTAGGCACACGGCACATGTCAGTGAGCAGAACAAACCAGACTCTCTACCTTCAGGACCCCTATTCTTGCAGGGCAAATACTCAGCCAACAATGGCCTTGATCCTTTATTAAAGGACAAGAAGCAGAGAGTATTCTGGAAGGCGAGGGTGAATATCATGTTAATGGTGGGATGGTCCCATTGTGGGTGGTGACGTTCTGTTCCACGTGGACTGAGGTCTGCGATCCTGGTGGGAAGGATTCACGATTCACCCTTCACCCCAGCCCAGGACTTCGGGGGAGCGAACATTCTCCTCTAGGCAGGGAAACGGGAAGAACAACCAATGCAGTGTGAACGGGCCACTCTGTAGCTCGTAGTGTACCCCCCCCCGGCCCATCCCTGGGACACAATGTCCCTGCTGGACCCCGGGAGTCCCACAGGTTCCTGATGGTTGCCTGTGGAAGGTGTGGTTGTTGGCTGTTCTGCCCACACGGCTCCATCCTCCCCTGTATGAAGCCATAGCCATCGACCCCGGGGCTCCAAGGAGAGTAGCCACCATGGTGAGGGTACCCAGAAGCCACCCAGAGTGGATGTGGACCCCTTGACCAAATGATCAGGTCTCAGGTACAAAATTCCTGTCTCTCCGTAGCCCCAGAAAGCCGGACTTGATGAGCCTAAGTGACTCGTGGTCACTGTCTTGCAGGTGACTGGTTCAAGGAGGAACATGTATCCTCCATCTGGCCTCGAGGTCTGAAGGGAACTTCTTTGAGAGGGAAGGTGTGATTTCCGCCTACAGCCATTGTACTCTGGGTCTGGAGTCCCTTCAGTCATTGTCACCTGCATTCTGAGCTGTCAGAGCAGAAGAAAGGGAAGTGTACACGCATTCCTGATGGGTGTGAGACCCTGGGTCCCCCTGGAGAGTATTACAGTACCCTCAGATGGCCCCTCAGACCTGACTCCATGCTGTTTTAGCTACTCTTGGGGTGTTTCAGTGACATGCAGTCGACAGCACCCTTTCTGCTGTTCCTTTTGCATGCTGTACATTCTGTTCATTTTTGCAAAACCTTCTTTGTCTGCTCTGAAAACCCTTGCAAATATTCCTCCAAGTGAGACTAACCAGGCTGTGTCACTCTGAACCAACGTGGTCCCTGGACCAGCAGCAGCACTGGCCAGCTTGTTAGAAAAGTAAGGCTCTAGGACCCACAGCATCCGTATTGTTAGGAGAGGCCAGGTAGGGGCGAGCACAGCAGGAGGAGCATTGAGCGAAGCCACAAGTGGCCTCACCTGGAACTGCCACTTCCTGCATCTGTACTGGGTTTGCATGACAGTGGGCAGCCAGCGTGCAGCACCTGCATGTGACTTTGGCCAAGCCCCTGACCTCCCCTGCCCTGGCTCCCCTGCCCCAGGTCCCTTCACTCCTGCAGGCAGAAGACTGTTAGCCAGTCCTCAGTTCTGCTTGTTCTACCGCTTCGTTTTGTCTTTTTTCCACACAAGAGCCGAGCTCACACTCACCATCACATTTGAGCACGGGCTGAGTATCCTTTATCTCAAATGACTGGGACCAGAGCGCTTCAGATTTCTGATTGGTTCAGATTTTTGGAACATTTCTTTGTCCCTAGTGAGATATTTTGAGAATGGGCCTCAGCCTAACTGCAAAGGCCACTTGTGCGTCACATACACTGACATGCAGCGACAGTCCTGCTAGCATATCTGCTTTTGACCGTGACCCATCACACCAGCTCAGGTGCAGAATTTCCCGCTCTGGTGTCTCATGGGTGCTCAGAAATTGCAAGTTTTCGACTTCAGGATTAAGGATGCTCAACCTGAACTTAAACTACTGAATTTCTCCATTTAGCTGCTTGAGGTGTTTCCTTCCTCGCACAGCAGAGATTCCGAGATTGCCCGCTTTGTTCAGTACCCCCTACCTGCCACCAATCTTGCTGTCCTGTGATCAGATCTGCAAGCCTTAGACCTCTAGTATGAAAGGGACTGTGGGTGTCACTTCTGGCCAGCACCCACTTTTAACTCCAATGTTTTGGAGCGTTTCCCCTGAAATTCTGCTTATTACACCTTGACAATCCTTTAAAAACTCTAGAAGCCACGGCTTTCCGTGCATTCAGCTATTTCCCGCGATGTCTGAGCTAGCTAATAATAATGTCTACAACGAAAGAGCAGCTATGAGCACAACACATTTTTGCTGTTGTCGTTGTCTTTTTGAGACAGGGTCTCACTCTGCAGTTCAGGCTGGCCTTGAACTCGTTGTGTAGCCCAGGCTGGCCTCCAACTCGCAGTGATCCTCTTGTCTCAGCTTCCCGAGTGCTGGGACTGACTGCATGCATGTGCCACCACGCCTGGCGATCGTACCTCATAACTTAAACAATAAACATTTTCTTTCTGTACAGGCCGCTGGGAAGTTCCCAGGAAGCAGCTGTTGCATCTGGGAGGAATTGGTCATCTTTTCCTTGGTCAGCTGACAATCTGGCTAAGACTTCACAAGATGGATAGAATTCTGAGTCTTCCACTGACTTTAATACGATCCCAAATTCCCGCTTCAAACGCTTTCCGTCAGGAGCACGCTGGCCCGCCAAGCCCATCCTTGAATGCCAGCACAGCTGCGGTCCTGGCAGTGTCATCCAGGGGCTCATTCAGTAGTCTTGAGTTTCTAAATCCAGAAGCAGGTAGGAATCCAACTCTCTCCCCTTGTTATGCCCTGGACCTGGATTCCCCCCAAACCTCATGTGCTCATAGACAGAACTCTGGGAGGCTGAGGCAGCAGGGTTGTAAGTTCAAACTCAGCCTGGGCAATTTAGTGACTTAGCAATGCTCTGTCTCAAAATAAAAACAAATAAAGGGAGCTGAGGATGTCACTCAGTGTAAAGGTCCTGAGTTCAATGCCCAGTACCACAAAAAATAAAAGCGAAAAGGGATGTGGGTAACAGGGCTGGAGAGGCGGAGAAACATCGACCTGGTGGGTCACGTGAATTTTCCAAATTTTCACCCCGGATCTGCTACCTGCACAATCATCTGGAAAGAACATTTGCACCGAGGGAACCGGGAGGGGCCGGGATGGAGTCCAGAGGAGGAAAGAAGAGGCGGGGCTTCGAGGGGATGGGGGTGTGGTGAGGCCGAGTCCAGGGCGACTCCAGCCGAGCCTCAGCCAGGACTGGGGCCTTTGTCACACCACCATGTGGGTGACGGTGCCAACTGATTGGGACTCCGCTGGTGATGATGAGGGGAGGAGTGAGTTGTAGAAGTGTTTAAGGGACAAAATCACAGGGCTCAGTGGTCACGTCATCCAGGGAATGAAGCAGCTGGGAAGGGTGGCATCAGGTGGGTGGGTGGGTGGAGGTGTCCTCGCCGAGGTAGGGAGCTGGAACAGATGGTAGGGACAAAGCGCCCCCCAGGGCAGTTGGCGTGGACCAGCCCTGGGCCTGGCCAGGGAAGGGGTTCTTTCGGGATTTGTGGGGGGAACTGGCATCCTTGGCAGTGAGAGCTGCTCTGCCTGCCGGGCTTCAAGAACCCGCCTCTGCTCTGCAGCCTCAGGGTCCCACCCTGCTCCTTACTGGGCCGACTCTGCAGCTGCACCTTGGGCCACCAGCTCTTCCTGAGCCCAAAGAAAATGGGGAACTCGGCCTCTACCCGCTGAGACCATGTGCTCTGGGAGGGAGGATAGGCCACAGCGGCGGCGGCGGAGATACCAGGAAGCAGGCACTGTGGTTTAGAGTCCTGAGGCCCGTGAAAGCCTGTCAGGCCTGGCTGAGGAGGGCAGGTCAGACAGCTGCTCTGAGGGATGAGTTCCCGTAACCCCTGCCCCACAGCGGCACCCCCTTCCTAGCCAGGTGCCCGGCAGGAGACTTCAGGGTCCAGGGACTTCTGCAATTACTAGTAACAAGAACAGTCATCTAGGAGAGGGGTGGCCCCGGGGCCTGGCTGATGACAGTGGCAGGGGCAGAGGGGTTGCTCTGAGGTCAGGCTCTTCTCAGGAATCTGGGTCCCAGAGTCCTGGCTGTGAGCTTCCAAGTTGAGCTTTGTGAGACTGGGACCCTGGTGTGGGGAGGGAGGCAGGAATTCTGCTGTTCCGTATGTGTAGATCTCGGCTCCTGAAAACCCGGCTGGCCCCAAGGATAAGAAGCAAGTGGGTGGTCACTGAAGACCAGGAAGCCCAGGAGGGCTGGGGCCTGCAGGAAATGGGAGCCTGAGGTAGGGCCCAGATCAGGGGGAGATGCTGGTGGAGAAGGGATGGAGCTCCAGGCCCACAGGACCCCTGTCCCCTCGGTGGGACTCTCCTCCCGCTCCAAGCACCATCAGGACACATGGGTGCTCGAACTCTGTCTCTACTTTCAAACACTGTGTCCCTGGTGCGCCTGAGACCCGGCATCTCTGGAGGGTCTCGCTGTGCGTTGGGCCAGAGCTCTACTCTCCGCCCTCCCTGTTGCATCACTTGATTCCTTTGAGTTGATAGCTGCCCAAGCACGTCAGGGGAAGTGGTGAGCGTGGGGTGATTGGTGCAGGCTGGGTGGGGAGCAGCGGGCATGTGGTGACTCTCATTGAAAGGGCCCAGTAACAAGACAGGGACAGTTGGGGGTGAGGGAAATGAGGGAGGATGGGAGATTGGGCTCAGTTTGTGAGGGATCACCAACCCTGGTCTCCAAGCCATTGAGGCCCCACCTAGATGGGGCCCCCCCCAAGGGCTTGGCCCCCAGAATGGCTCCTCCTTTGGGCTTGGTGGATGGGTGGCCTTCTGCGGAACTGGTCTTCCTGGAGGTTCAGAGATTCTGTGTCATATGTCGAAGGGACCTTCCCTCAGCAGCCCCAGGGTCCTTGCTCTTCAGCTGGGACAGGATGCTCAGGGGACACTTGAGAGTAGAAAGAAATCTGGGTTGGGGCTGAGGTTCTGGGGCAGTGGACCCTGCCAGAACCCTGTGCTGTGGAATCAGTGGTGCTCAGCACCACCAACTTCTACTACAGTTTTGGGGGCCTCCTGCCCTTTACTTCCAGGAAGATGCACCCCACTCACCCCAGGGCTGCCTAACAGAGTGGTCCTGCAGGGGAGGCAGCCCCATGGGACACCAAACTACCAAGCATACAAGAAAGGTCCATGGCCTGGTAGCCCCAGGCTGGTCACCACTTTCCCCAAGACATCATGGGGAACAGGTCCAGCGCATCACCTTTCTGCTGCACCCCAGTCACTGCCAGAAGCCAGGATCCTCAGGATTCCTGCAAGTCCTGGAGTCACCCTGAGTTCTCACAGATGTCCCCCTCAGGCTCCTGTGTGATGCCCCATCCTTTCCTGGGACTCGTGGTCTGGCCAGAGCCCCCATCTCCATCTCTTCTGTGACCATCCTTTTTGCTCCTGTGCTGGGGTGAATTCTTTCCCCCAGCGCACCCCTCAGTCCACATGCTGTCAAAGATGTCCTGCTTACAGACAGGGACTTACAAAAGAATTGAGTTTAGTGGGGTCATGAGGATGAATTCTGATCCCAAGTGGCCTGCATATTCAGAGAACGCCACATCACCCTAACCATGGCCTGCGAGCCAAGAAGACCTGGAGCAGATTCCCACAGAGCCGTGGGGAAGGAGCAACCTTGCCGACCCTGTTCTCAGAGCTCCAGCCTCCAGAACGGGGACAACACGTCCCTGTCATTTCAGCCAGCCACTGCTGGCACCACCGAATCTTCCCTGTGCACCCTGCCTCGCTGCAGCCCTCTCCAGGGAGGGATGTTTCTCTCACGTTCCGGCTGTGTTTGAAGTTCAGAGCAGCAGGGTCTGCCCCTGCCCTCCAGTGCCAAGGGCCTCTCTTACCCATGATCCCACTGGCCTCCCTACATCCCGGGGAACTGAGTGCCTGCTTGCCCTCTCCTTCCCTGTCCTTCCTCACGTCACCCGGCCGCAAGGTCCACCCCATCTAATCGCTCAGCCTCATGCTCGCTCATCTTCTCGGTGGCAGAATTGGGACTCAAGCTTAGTTTTTGTCACCTCCACTTCCATCCAGGAAGGGACACACACAGAGCTGGAGCCAGCTACTGCCCGGCCCAGCTGTCTACACTTTCGTGTCCTCCTGCAAATCTTTGAACCCCTCTGGGGATTAAGGTCTTTGCTGATGACATGGAGTTAATACCAGCATCCACCTCACATTTTGAGGAGGTAAAAATAAGGTATGATGTGGTTCATGATAAATGCATACATCAGCCTTTGATTATTTCCTGGAAATGAGGGCAGCCTAGCAGGCAGGACTTCGTAAACCAAGATGATGAGAGCAGAATTAGAGGAAGGACAGCTGTGTTATATTCCAGTAGCAGACTTAGGCCTGGGATAGAGACCTTCTAAGTCCCACATCATGATAAAACAATAAATATAACCAGTTTATGTTTATTGTGGGGCCAATCCAGAGACAGAAATCATACCAACTATTTGACCAGAGAGAGTTTCCCGAGAATAATTGTTAATTAAGTATAAAGCTGTTAACTAAATAACTCTATGAGAAAGACAGAGACAGAGCAAGAAAAAGGTGAAGCCTTCATGCACATAGCACCAGCAAGAAGCAGCCAGGTTTTAGAACAAGGGGAGGGGTTTAGAATTACAACAATTTAGAAATGAGGAGGAGCGGGTGAAGGAGAACCTCAGCCTCTGGACTGGGGACACTGTCCAGCCGGTGCTGGTGTCTTGGGTGGGGGAAGCCAGAGCCATTCTGCTAGTGTTGGCTAAGCTGCAAAACTGGCACAGGTCCTCACATCCTCCAGCTCATCTCTCGCTTTGGAAACCAGCTGACAGCGACAGTGTGGCTGTGGAGCCCTGGACAGTGTCGCAGTCAAGCAGAGAGTGGAAGGACAAGCTTGGAACTGAGACAAGAGCTTCATAGCCGGCCCTGGCAGGTTATTTATGTGGGAGGAAAATAAGGAAATGAATTGAGTGCAGGTTGGGGAAGGTAGAGTTCCTGCGGCCAGTTACTCAGGGAATTCCCTGGGATTTTTCTGTTCCAAGCACTCTGAGAGCCACGGAGCAACATCTTTCCGGAATACAGGAAACAGAATCCATCCTGGAAGAAGCCCCGCATGTCCACCCCACACAGAAAGATGCCAAGTCACCTCTGGGACAGGAAAATGAGGACAAACCGAGGCAGAAGTTTGCAAAACCACACAAGATGCAGAGTTGGCCCCTTGATAGCAGCAGAGGTGTTAACTAAATAACATGAATATGAACAATAACTTATAAAGTAAGAAAAGTAAATGAGAAAAAAAATGTTTAACCGAGTACACCGGTAGCATTGGAGCCAGGTCTCTGGGTCGATTTCTTTCTCTCTCTCTCTCTCTTTTTTGTTTGTTTTAGGAATACACATTTATTAGGTGGTTAACAGCTTCTGTTTGTTTTTCCCTCCCTCCATCTCTTGGTCCGTTCACGTATGCAGAAGATCTGCCTCCCTTTTCCTATTCTCTGTCTTCCACTTTGCACCCTAAATTATTCTCACTTTGGGCTTCTCACGGAAGAGAAGCGGTGTGGCTCTGAGGCCTGCGTGTCTGATTTATCGCACTCAGTGCTGTTGTTTTCCTGCTTCGGATTTCAGAAATATTTTGTCATTTCTGCATGATGTCGACCTCACCCATCTCAATCAGCTTTTGTTCCTGTGGTATTTCCTGCTCCAACACACACACATGCACGCATGCGCACGCACACACACACACACACGCACGCACACACACACACACACACGCACTCATGCACGTGCGTGCGCACACACACACGCATGCACGGATGTGCGCGCACACATACACAGACACACACACACATGCACGCACCCACAGACACACCACATGTGGGTGCACGCACACGCACTCACACTGATCTTCAGGTCCTATGACTTTATCGCGCAGATTCCGGCTTTTGGCTGCCCAGTGTGCAAGGCTGCAAGCCAGTAGGATCTGTGGGAGCTGCTCTTGCTCCTGGAGAACCCACTTTCCAAGCAGGGGGTGCAGAAGCCCGGGGCAAACTCACCAAACTTCCCCGCTGATGTTAAATGGGGCTAAGTAGGCTTTATTTAAATATCCTCTGGGCAAAGGAGCACATCCTGCCCTGCAGGGAACATGCTGGTGACTTCTCCTAAACAGCTTGTGGAAGGCCACTAAGCAGTCATGGCCATGTCACCATGTGGTTCCTGCTTGGGGAAGTTTGCTCTCTTGAAGGAATGGTTCCTGGCCCAGTTTGGCGAGGAGGCACTGGGAGCAGGAGAAGTGGGATGCGGGTGCCCACAGTTCCCTCAGGGCCCCCCAGGGTCCTCCAGGGTGCCCTATTATACATGGGCCTCTTCGCTATTCCAAATTCCTCAGCCTTTCTTATTTCTTCTTATGCTGCGAACGTAGCTCAGTGATAAAGCTCTTGCCTCGCATGCACAAGACCATGGTTAAAAAAAAAATCCTGAGTGACTTCTTTTTAGGCTGCTTTCATTTTATTGAGTGGGTGCCCTGTGCCAGCCTATGTACAAAATATATTTTCTTATTTTTACAGAAACTTAGTGACAGAGGAAGCTGCTATTACAAGGCCATTTTGCAGATGGGGAAACTGAGTCTCCCCTCTGAGTCATTCATCAAGGAAGTGGTGGAGAAGACCTATGATTCCCCCCACAGGACCTCCCTTCTTTTCACCACGTCTAAAAACAAACCTTCAACCTCAGCACCAACAAGGTATGCCTGCACTTGTTTGCAGGGAAAGTGGTCTTAGCCAGAATGTCGTTAAGTGGAAAGTCCCCAAGATTTCAGCTCCAGGTCCTTTCCGACAATGAGGCTAGACTTGGACTCCGGCCTGGGCCTTTCTTCTCCAGGGAGAGTCTCAGCCAGCCTCAGCCTCATCCCGCTTTGCCTTTCAGGAAAGCCCCACACGTCATGGAGTCAGCCAGTAGCAAGGGAAACAGACGGAGACCCAGGTCATGGCCGTGGTCGCTACAGAGAAGAGAAGTCAGACCCTCACTGAGCAACCGGCATCTCCCATCACTGCAAAGGTGAAATGCCACCCTCACCTCTGCGACCCCCTTCTGGGGCCAGGAGAGACAGAGACAGAGACAGAGAGATAGAGAGAGAGTCGATCAGTGTCCCTTAGACCACAACCGTGCACATTTCTGCAGATGGAACTGGAAGGTGTTGTGTTAAGTGAAACAGGCCAAAAGGACAGAAGGACAAACTACATGTTGTCTCCCTCATGTGGAAGCTGAAAAAGCCTGTCAGAATGCAGAGCCAAGAATCCTACAGGCTGGAAAGGAGCAGGAGAGAGGGGGCAGAGGGAGGTGGCTCCGGGAACCCCAACAGGTAGAGAGAAGGGATAAACCTGGCGTCGCACGGCACTGTGGGTAACTATGGCTCCTAATAGCATAGCCTGTATTTTATGAAGATCTAGAAGGCAGGTGCTTGGAGACCCCAAACATAAGGGAATGATCAGGACGTGTGAATGTTAATTACTTGATTTGATCACATATGCTAGATATATGTGTGGAAATGTCATACTATACCCTATATATATGTATGATTAGTGTATATTAATAACTGTTGTGAAAAACTGCAGTGAGCCACAGTGTGGATGGGTTAAACTCTCTTCTGCCATAACAGGTCAGAGTAACTAACTCAAACAAAATGAAGCCAAAGGTACACATAGAAAATGTGACTCTTCCATGGAAACCAATTTTAAAACTCTTAACCTATACGATCTCTTTAAGCTCATTAAAAAAATTTTTTTTTGGTACCGGGAATTGAACTCAGGACCTTTCTCTTGCCAGGCAGCTGCTGTGCCTCTGAGCTACATCCATAGCCCTAAGGTCATATTTGAGATGTGCAGATATGTACCACAGGTGAAAGTTTAAAGTGTAATATGCCAAACAACTGGGAGGCCTCCACTCCAAACTCAAGGATGAGGTCGAATTGCCTTATGTCTTTCTCCTATGGCTGTTCCCCCGTTCCCCTGCCTCTGTCCCATCCATAACTATCATCTTGAATTTACATTTGCTAGTTTTTGCTCATGGTTTTAAGCTATATAAAAATAGAATTACACCTTCTAATTTAAGTATGTGTCTCAGAATCACTCATGGTGTCCTTGCGGTATAACCACCAGATGGGTTTCCTGGGCTCTAGACAGGCGTCGTGTTGTTTACACGTGTCAGGAGCTGTTACAGAGAAAGACACCGTGAATGTTCTTGTGTCCTGGTGGTTTGTAAGAGCTCACCCCTGAACTTAAAGATGCTTGAATATTCTTCAAAATACAAAGTCATCGCAAATCGTCTTCCAAAGAGATTGAACTAACTTGCATTTCCCTTATGTCTCCTGAGCATCCTTTCTTAGATTTACTGAAAATTTGTTTTTTCCTCTTTAGTGGAATACCTGTTCATGACTTGGCACCTTTTTTATTGAACTGTATTTTTTGTACCGAGGTGTGGGAATTATCTACATATTTTGGCATATTCTTTATCTATGAATATCTTATTGGTTATATGTGTTGCAAACATCTGGTGTTGGGCTATCTTTGCTTGTGTCTTTTGGTAAAGAGATTGTCTTAAACTTAATGCAATCACATTTTAATAGTTATTTTTGTTGTATTGAAGAAGTCCTTCCATAACTGAAGATTAAGTAGATAGTAGTCTATAAACTTTCTCAAACTATTGTTTTCCCTGTTACAATTTAATGCACCTGAAATGGCCATTTAGAATGGGTTGTATTCGGGCTCCACGGAATGACAGACACCGTTCCTGGGTTTTGTTTCTCTTTTCCACCGTTCTGCAAAGCTACCTCTTCCAACATCAAATTCCACGTGTGCGTGATATTTCCGCACTCTTTCCTCTGGCTCCTCGGTAGACTGTCCATCCCTGTGCTGATGACCACTGTTTGCCTTTCCATTGCTTTATAGAGAAGTCCTGCTCCCTGGGGAGAATCAGGTGTCACTTTATAGTTCTTCAGGAGCCTCTTGGCTATGGTGGGTACTAATCTCTCCTGTATAAATTTTAGCCTAAGTATACAAAACTCCAAGCAAAACAACAGAAAGAACTGTTAGACTTCTTTTGAATTACATCAGACCAGTGGATCTCCATAGGTCAATAGAGAGAACTGATGTCTGTATGATTTTAACTTCCTAGTCACCAGCACGCGCTGTTTCCCTTTATTCGCTGCCTTTCATTTTTCTGTTGCTTTAGAATTTTATCCACCTGAGTCCTGTATGTCTTTAAATAGATTAATTTCTAAGTAGCTTAAAGATATTCATTGGTGTTTTAAATTATGGCTGTTTTTAACATGTTTTTCAAATTGATCATTGCTGTCCTGTAGAAAAGCAATCTATTGTTGGTATTTACATAATCAGCCACCTGGTGGAAATCATTGCCACATCTAATAATCTGCCTCGATATTCTGTAGGATTTTCAATACAGACAATCATGTTCAATGGGAATCATAACAGACATGCTTTCGTTGCCCTATTTCTGTGCCCCCACTGCTTTGGAAAGCCCTGCTGGCTGAGCAGCTGAGCAGTCACGGGAATTCTTGCCTTCTCCCTGCCTTCCCAAAGAACTCCTGTTAGTAGACTAATGTGTTCCCATTAAGAATGATATTTGCTTGTAGATTTTATTGAAGATGACATTTATTATATGAAGGTCATGCTTTTATTCCCAATATACTAAGACATATTTGGTTATATGTATAGAGTACAAGTTAAATTATGAGTGAGCCTCAAATAATATCAGATTCTTCTCCCCGCATCTTTTGGAATGAGTGTATAATTTCCTATTTTCTTCTTTTATATGATGATGAACAATATTTGTAAATGTTTAAATGCTAACC
This sequence comes from Hydrochoerus hydrochaeris, assembly GCA_004027455.1. Classification (NCBI taxonomy): domain Eukaryota; kingdom Metazoa; phylum Chordata; class Mammalia; order Rodentia; family Hydrochaeridae; genus Hydrochoerus; species Hydrochoerus hydrochaeris. Next base: position 363,998 of record PVLA01001193.1, on the reverse strand, counting down.
TTTCTTTTTATGCCTGGGTTAAACCTAACTTAGGCATTTGCGTTACTGTGGTTTGGGGATTTTTTTAACCTTATTGACTGAGTTTGCTAAAAATTTCATATATGTGATTGGCTCATAGTTTTACTATGTGCACCATTTTAGTTTGCTTCGGTTTTGCAGTAATCTGATTGTTTCTTCCGAAATTCATGTGTTGAAACTTTAATCGACAGCACAATAAAGTTAGCAGATAGGGTCTTTTGGGAGATGTGTGAATCTGAAAAACATCCAAACGAGATTTTAGGCGGAGCCCATAGGGGTGGCTTAGGCCTGCTGTAAGAGTCCTGGCATGGATTCGCTCTCCGTGGCTCTTCTGCCTTGCGTGGATGCAGTGTTCCTCCTATCAAAGACATGCCTTTGGGTCTCCATTGTGGTAGGTGACATGCTAGTCCCTCAGGGACTGGTGCCTTTGTCTTGGACTTCCAACCTCCAGAACTTGGATGAACATATTTCTGCTCTTTATGAATTACTCCGCCTGTGGTATTCTGTTACAGCTGTGCAAACCAGGCTAAGACAGACACTGGGGTGATTCCATAAAGCATTGTGTGCCTGGCAGGATAACACTTCTGCTTTACCTTCTTTACTCATTAAAAGAAAATCTAGGCTGCTAATTCTCCTGCCTTTCTAAACTACTTCTATTGTTCTTTTTTTAAAAAAAAAAAAAACTTCTGATTTTGGAAGTCTGATTTGTTAATTTCCAGCTATTTTTCTTTTTATGCATTTTCTATATGGTTGTATTTAACAATTAGAATGCTTGAAAAACTCCTCATACATTTACAAATTTAAAAATATACCCCCTAAAAACTGCAGGCTCAAAGGAGATAATCATAATTAAATTTAAGGAAGATTTACAGTCAAATGACAGCGAAAGCATCAAAACTTGATGGATATGGCAAAGTGACATTTTAAAAAGTTAGAGCCACTGGTCATCTCAAGGGTATCCTGTCTTTTGGGGGGTTGTTAAGACTCTCGATTTCTTTGGGCACAGGGCTGTAACAATCCACAGTCCTGTCTCTGGGATGGTAAAGTTTTGCTCGTGGTTTTCCTACAAGTTGCTTTTATCTTTTTAAATAATTCCTGTATGAAGTCCTCTTTGAATTCTTCCAGGCTGAGGACCCCATATTTTCCCCACGTTTATCTGGTGATAGATCAGGAAAAACCTTCTCAAACAGCTCACGCCACACTCAGCCAGCTGCCTTTTTAGTGACCTCTTCCAGGTTCCTATGACATTGTCTTAGATTCCTAACTAAGACTAAGTCTGTTTGCACTAAGGGCAAATGGCTCAGGGTAGGTAGGAACTAAGCAGAAATACCGCATTGTCAATGCACATATTTCCACCATCATGTGTCACAATTATCAGCACAATCACCCGTCACCCCTTATCTGTATTTACCAGCAATTTCCCCATCAAGGAAAGAATGGCCAGGAGGTTAGGCGCTGTATTTAGCACGCCTTTTCATACGAGGTCCACTAATTTATTTCCATCCTCAGTTAATAAGTTTTTTGTGTGTGCAAGAATGAAGTTTTACGTCACCATCTTCCGGTTAGTTACAAAATGTATTTGTTAAGCCTTTGTAGGCAAGTTTTTATATTATTATATATATATTTTTTTCTTTTCTTTTCTTTTCTTTTTTTTTTGCAGACATCGTTGGAGCCAGAGCGTGTGTCAAGAACTCGTTAATGCTGATTTACTGCTATGATTCCAAACACTGGCGATCGTGTAAATGTCATCACCAAGCTTAGAGTCCTCGGAGTCATTGAGCCTTGGATTTGGCAGTGGTAGTACGCAGACAATTTGAAAAAAAACTACTCTTCCTCTAAAATTCTTCGTGCCCAGGCGATGACACACATCCTCACCGGGGAGAAATAAAAGCTGAAATGTTGATTTTCCGGGCAGGACATTCTGCAGTGCTGGTTCCCAGGTCAGAATTCCTGCAATTAGGGTCTCACTGGTATCACGTGGCCCTAATCAGTCAGAAAGCACTTCTCTGGCTGCCCCTCAGGTCTCACGTGCACAGTAATCAATGATAAATTGAATGAACCTATCGAAGACCATGACTCACCGGTGGCTTTTTCCAAATAGTTCGAAAGGTGACCTTGCCTTTCGATCACCCACTCTCATGAGAAATGTCTTTGGAGTCCCAGCCCAGGCTGTGAGCCCACATTAATCCATTCATGAGTTTGGAGCCACCATGACTTAATTACCTTCCATGAGACCCCCCATCGCTTAATAATTTCACCACATCAACCACCACGCTGGGCACCACGAACCTTTATCCAATCCCTAGTATCTGTGAGCGTGCATGCGTGTGTGTGTGTATGTGTGTGTGTGTATGTGTGTGTGCGTGTGTGTGTGTGTGTGCGCGTGTTTCCCTTGCAAATCCGGAAGTTTGCATGGTCACCTTCTTTTGCTCACTTCTGAGCTCACTGCTCACACTTCTTTACGTATTTTAGTCGTCTAGCTTAACGTTCTGTAGTCACTGGCTAAACCTGTCGCTGACTGTCTCATTCATAAAGATTTGTTGGTCTCTGACTATCATACTTTTGCTTGATCTTATTCGGAGTGATTCCTATCTGCCTACCTTGGGGACATTTTAGTCAAAAGGGACTTGTGTTCTGCATGGAGCTAGAAACGCCCTACAGTTCTCACCCCCGGAGCTTAGCCTAGTGCAGGAGGTCTGAAGCTTGGCCTAGTGTGGGAGCCCCAGACCAACCTCCCATTCACAGCCTCTCAGGCCGTCTCAGACTGCAGCGTGGTCTTTATTTTGCAGAACTACGCCCACTGCTGTGGATTTGAGCCCAGCTCTGAGTGTAGACATTTTTTAGAGTGCGCAGAAGGATCCTTGGAGCAGCCTCCTCTTCTTGCAAGGCTTCCTGTCTCTCTAAGACTGTGTCCCAGCCAGGGTCAAGGTGATGTGTATGAAGAGAGTTCCTCAGCGAACAGACACACAGGAGAAGCCAAAGGACTGGATTTGGAAGAGCCCCCATGGAGAAGTTACTTAATTCTTTAAAATGGATTCAAATGCACTGATACAGGTGGGAATGTGTCCTCCCTTATACCAAAATAGATGGCGGATTCCTAAGCCCAGGCCTCGGGCCTGTGACCTTCAATGAGGGTATTTACAGAGGTGATCAGGTTACAGTGAAGTCTTAAGGGTGGTGTCTTTGTGAAAATAGGGTTTTAGACAGAGTCAGGCACAGAGGGAAGGCAGTGTGAAAACCAAAAGGAGAAGATGAATACTGACCACACAAGGAGAGAGGCCTGGAACAATCCTCCCCACACAGTCCTCAGCAGGAACCGACCCTGCGGACACCCTGAATGCAGATTGCAGCCCCCAGCCCCAAGATACCCTATTTCTGTTGTTGAGGTCACCTAGTGTCTAGCTGTTTGTATAGTAACCCTAGCAAACTAATACATTTATCAACTTAATTTCTTGAATACACTTCCGGTATGTTACTAATCCAATTCCAGCAAAATACAGAAATCTTCCACCCAGCGTCTTGTGTTTGTGGGGGCTCGGGGTGTTTATAATGTTGCCCCGTGTTTGCTGGGGATTGAGTACTTCAGAATCTCTTGCACCACTCACTTCTGAAAGCCAGCAGCCTTGGGCACGCACGTTACACGCAGTCTCCCAGACCACCAGGAAGTGAATAGGATTTCGTGTGTAAACCTGGTTTCCTAAGAGCCTGTGAGTCACAGGAGCTTACCGAGCAGCCACCACTTCATCAGAGATTATGGTTAAACCCTGTGAGCCTGGCTGCGTTTCTGATGGCTCTGTCTGAGGTTTAGAGAATTATTTCCAGTCCGCCACTCTTCCTGCTCTGATTTCTTCTAAGTGGGCACCACCTGCATAAATGGCCTTCCAGAGCTCCCAAAGATGACTGCAATCCTAGAAAAGCTGTTCTTGGTCGTGGCTGTCCTGGGGTGGCCGTTATATTGACGGCCTTGCCCTTCGTTTACTGTGACTAGTATCTTAGGGCTACTTGTCTCCTAATTTCTGCCCACCGAGATTTCCATTAGTCTTGACAATGTCTCCTTTCTAAAGTCAGCTATGGGATTCTCCATCCTTCGGTCTTATCTTTCTCCAAGGGCAGAACCTTTGTGCCACCGCAGCAGAGCTGGGGCAGCGAAGCAAGCAAGCTACCTCTCCTGGAGTGACATCCTCTTCTACAAGTGAATAGTATAGTGTGTGTGTGTGTGTGTGTGTGTGCGTGTGTGTGCACTGCATGTGCATGCATGTCACTTTGTTGTTTCTGGTTACTCCTCTCTGCATGGAATCTATGTGGTTTGGGTTTAAATGTCCTCCCGTGTTCCTAGATGGGGCTTTGGGAGGTGATTGGGACATAGGGTACAGACCTCATCAGTGGATTAGTCCACTGATAAATTCATAGCTCAGTGTACTTTTAGGAGGCGGAACTCAGTGGGAGCACATGAAGTCACTGGACGTGCGTCTTTGAAGGGTGTGGCCTGTCCCTTTCCCCTTCTTCGGTGGCTCTTCCTTTCTCTGCTCTGCCTGCTATCAGCTGCGCAGCTTTCTTCCACAGCGCCTTTCTGCTATGGTGCTCCTCCTTGGAGCTAGCTGACCACGAACTGAGCCCTCTGAAACCGTGAACCGCACTAAATTCTTCCGCCTTTAATCTGGGTATGTCAGGCATTTTGTCCCAGTGATGAGAAGCTGCTCACGTCAGATCTCTGTCCTACAAGGGAGCTAGGCTCTCTGCGCCTGTGGCAGAGCTCTCGTCCTCCTAGTGTGATCTGGATGGGCAAACGCACATCACTGGTTGAGTTGAAGTGTTCCAAAAAAAAAAAAAAAAAGTGACATGTTGAAATCCCAACATTTCACATCCAGTGTGTGACCTTATTTGGAAATAGGGTCCTTAGAGATGAAATCAAGTTAAAATTAGGTCACTAGCGTAGGCCCTAGTTCCACATTGCTAGTGTCTTTATAAAAAGGGGACATTGGACAATGAGATGGATGCACCCGGAGGGAAGGTGAGGTGAAGACACAGGGGAGGAGCCCACGTGAAGACAGAATGGTGCTGAAGAATGACTAAGATGCTGAGCAAAGCACCGGGTGCTGGGAAGAAGCTAGAATGGATCTCTCTACAAGTTTCATAGGGAAAAGCCCCTGAGCACACCTTGGATCTCAGACTGTAACTCTCCAGAGCTGAGGGACGGTACCTCTCTGGGCTGTGAACCTGCGTTTCAGGGCGTTTTGCCATGATGGCTCTAGGAAACTCAATCCTCTCAGCCAGGATTGCTGGAACATCACCTGCTTGAGCCAGCAGTGGAGATACTGGCACCCTGTCCATTCTGGAGTGGAACCACAGAAGACAATGATGGGGGGAGGGGAGCCCTGTCTTCTTGGCTGTGTCCACCCATGGGGCTGGACCAGGGTGGGACCATGCTGGGGCTCAACTGCCATTGACTCCTCTCTTCTCCCTCAGACGGAGTGATCTTCCCCCAGGAAATCTCTCTCTGACTGCTATGTGCCCTGGAGACTCCAAGTGTGTGGCAGTCGGTGTTTCCATCTGTCAAATGGGTGCTTTACCAGGGTGAGGGCCTCCCGCGCTCCTCACGCCGCCGCTCTGGAAGAGACTCCTGCTGAACTTTGATGGCTCTGGGTGGAAGGAGCTTCAGCTCTCAGAGGACCTCTCGACTCTGCTTGCCCTCATCTCTGGCAAGATCAGAGCGCTTTAATGCTTGTAGTGTTTATCATTTCACTGACTTTGCAGGCCTAAAGCTGGTGGCCTGGTCATCTATTCAGAGGACAACAGTATGCAGTGTAGCATCTATGGGAATCACCTTCTCAAGGTGGTGGCGGTTGTTAATTCCCTAGTGTCTTGTTCCAAGGTCCTATATCATTCTCATTGTTTTATTTGGTTTGGGTTTGTGCTGTTTTGTCTTGTTTGATTTTATTACATCCGATGGCATGGGCAGCTATTCCAAGGATAACAGGACATATTATAGTGACCATTTTGGATTTACTATTACCTTGTTTTGCAGCCTTCTATTGCATGCATTGATTTGTTTTTATTGGTTCTATTCTGTTCTGTTGATTTTGCTATGTCCCAGGGTATGGGCAGCTACTTTGAAGACAACGAGAGGCATTATGGTAACCATTGTTGGCTTCCTATTATCTTGTTTTGAAATCCTGTGTCGCTTACCCTGTCTTGTTTTGATTGGATTTATCCTGTTTTGTTTTGCTGTTTTTTTTTTTGCTTTATCCTCTTTAAAATAAAATTAAAAAAAAAAAAGATCAGAGCACTTGCTTACCTCTACTCTACCCCAAGTGCAGTAGTGACAACTGGAACCCAGACCCAGCTCTGTCCCTCTCCTCCACCAGGCAGTGGCACTGAGGCGGTAGAGGACGTCCTGACCTCATTACAGAGCAATGACTGGGCATCGGTGGGACCCCAGACGGCCAGGGCTTTTTCCAGGAGCCAATCCCAGGAAAAAGCAGGTGGGGAGGGATGAAGGGGAGGCGGGCAGCAGGAATGGGTGTCACCAATTTCTCTACACAGACAGGGTGTGGGGTGGCACAAGCCAGGGTCCCTGCTGGATGTAAACTATTCAGTTTATACTCACTAAATGGTATTTTCTCTCTTTCTCCCCAAAAGGCACTATTTTTCCAGTCTGGCCCTCCAAGATAAAATGGTTTATTTCATTCAGAGGTAAGTGTAGGAACAGACAAAGCACAAGCCAAGCCCGGGGGTCCGTAGCCTCAGAACGGGGAAGTCTTCCTGGTCCACCCCGTCTTCCCCAAAGTCCCTCATCTCTGGATGGCCGAGGGCATCGTGTTGTAGACGCTGTAGTTGTCCTTCTGGGTGATGTGCAGCTTCCAGGGGAAGAGGCGCTTCTGGGTGGGGAGACCCTGTGCCTGCCTCACCATGAGTCCCACATCCTCATCTGACAGCAGCCGCACCAGGTCCCCCTCTGCGTCCTGGTAATTGAGGGCAATGTCCTCCCTCTGGAACTCCTGCCTGGGTGGGACATGTCAGGGTTATCCCGAGGCCCGAGGAGAGAATCCAGGGGCCTTGGGCCTACACAGAGGGGTAAGGAGATGCTTATAGCCTGGATCTAAGAATCAGAGGAGGTCAGAGCTTGACACAGCCCTTAGCATCTAGCAAGAGGCTCTTCCTGCTACATAGACGGGAAAACAGATCTAGAAGGGGATGGGATTTTCACGTAGGCAGAACCTGAATGTCCTGTGTGTGATTTTGCTAGGGCTTAGAAACTGTCACAAGGAAGTGAAAATGGCTTGGGAGAGCAGTGAACAGGACAAAGAAAGCCAGAGAGGAGAAACGAGACAGAGACAGAGAGAGAGACAGACAGACAGACAGAAAGACAGAGAGACAGAGAGACAGAGAGACAGAGACAGAGACAGAGAGAGGAGAGGAGAGGAGAGGAGAGACAGAAACAGAGATAAACCAACAGAAACAGAGAGAAACAGGCAGACACAGACTCTTGGTGAGCCATGCAGGGGACCTGGCCCCCGGAGAGGAGGGGATGTGTGACGTGGGCTGTGGGACCTGGACATTCCTGCCCCCGGGGCAGGAGTAGAACTTGACCCGAATTTCCTACAGTTAATCTGGCCCAGTGGATGCCACTGCAAATACCTTGATCCCTGCATTCCATTTCTGGAAAATGATCCCAAGGAAACAATCAGACAAGTCGTCAGATATGGGATCAGAGATGATCCTGCATTCATTTACGGCAACATCACAGTGCAGGTGACGAAGTGGCCAGTGAAAAAGTCACATCTGCTTTAATTCCAGTGTGTTCATCAAATCACCTGTGTGCGTGCGTGTGTGCGTGCATGCGTGTGCGTGTGTGTGTGTGTGTGTGTGTATTTATGAGCAGGTATTACTTTTATAGGAAGAAATATATAACCATGCTGCTTGAGGCAAAGTGAGTTCCCCAATGGTGGAATGTCCGAGCTCAGGGCTTCTAGCTAGCAAGACTTTGGTTCTAGTGCGAACCTGTCATCACACGCTGTGTGACTCAGCCAACCCTTTTGCCCCTCTGTTCCTCTCTTCTGGCCTCACCTCTCACCGGGGAGACAATGCCCAGCCTGCAGGGCCATGGGCACAGCAAGGGGACAGGATGAGCGCAGACCCCGGCACCCTAGGGCGGCAGCGCTCCCCGGGCAGCTGACCTCTCCATCCTCACCTCATCCGCTTCAGCAGGTCTTTGAAGAGCGGGGTGCTGCTGAGGTCCTCCTCCACCGCGATGTCCCTAAGGGCAATGGGCAGGGGGAGGGGCATCAGCCTAGGCCAGGATGTGGGTCAGGGCAGGGGCTGGGAACGAGGCTGGACTGATATGGAAGACTATGGGAACAGAGCAGGCCTTGGGGTGGTAGGGGTGCAACATGGCAGTGTGCCATGGGGCACGGGGGTGGAAAGGCAGTGGGAAGGGCAGCCCGCCACGCACTTGATGGTGCTGATGGCATCTTCATAGTAGTAGCAGCGCAGCCAGTTGGTGGGGTCGTCCTCCTCGGGAAAGTCCTTGAGGATCTTCACAAAGGAGACTGGGAAGATGCCTGTGACTCCCTTGGTGGTGCCCTAAGGAGAGGAAGAAGGGGCTGCCTGGTCTGCAGAGGAGAGGAGCAGGGTCTGGGGCCATAATGACAGGGACAGCAGATGATGTCCTAGTCCCCTTACATACAGGGTGAGTGCTGTGGCTTGGTCTGAATGTGCCCAAATGTCTGTGTGTTTAAGGTGGTCCCCAGGGCTGGAGCCTTTAAGAGGTGGAGCCTAGCAGGAGGTCTTTAGGTCATTGGGCACCCTGGGGGGGAATAGTGTAGCCATAGCTCCTCACTCATTCATTCATCCACTCATTCATTCATCCATTCAACCAAGGCTTCTTGAGCACCAGCTGTGTGCAGACGCTAGACACTTGAGGTAGATTAGCATCTGTGCCTGCCTGGAGCGTCCCTTACAATGGAGGATGGCCTGCAGGTGACTGCTGGGGACCAGATGGAGCAGGAATGCAGAGGGAGAGAGTGAGGGGTGTAGAGGGGCCTGCTAGCAACTTCCCCTCCTTCATTTACTCCCCAGAAACCACTGCCTCCACCCCATTGAACAGCCAGGAGTCCCTTCCTCCAGCTCTGGCCTCTCCCCCAGCCCATGTAGGAGGTACGTGGTCAGCCCACTTCCCCAAAGGCAGGATGGAAGACGCCTGCTTCACGAACGATTGCAGACACATATTTGAGACCCACAATTGCCCCTTCCCCTGGTCACTGCAACCTGAGGCCAGAAGGTGACCAGCATCCTGACATGCAGTACTTTCCAGGAAATAGGAGGGAAGGCAGCAGAATTTCCTCTTTCTGAGAGTGACCAGAACTGACCCTCTGGCACTGTGAGACTTGCTGAGTTTTTGCAACAGAGCTCTGGGCCCCTGCACCAGATGCCTTTTGTTCCTCTCCAGCCTCTGGCCCTCAGGAACTCCCCTGCACCCAATGCTGATACTCCCAGGGCCCCTGGAGCTGTCCTGCCTCAGTGTGTCTTGGAACCTCCTTTAGTTACAGAGCAAGAGCAAAGAGCACCTCTTTAATAACAATGGAATCTGAAAGGCAAGCACTTCTGCACTCTGGCTCCTATGTCCCCTCACTGAGTCAATATAGGTCCCTTTTAGGGCCATACTGACACAAAGCAAAGACTGGAACAGGCCCCAGCTTCCAAGACTCATCAAAGTCACCCCAGGACTCCTGCACCTGCCAGGCACCAGGCACCCAAGCTCTGTGTGAGCAAGCCCTGCACATCTGTCACCTCTTCCCTCTCCAGGAAGCTGGGAAGAACCTGTCAGTGTTGTCTCCATTTATAAGAAAGGACACTGAAGAGCCAGACAAATTCCCAAAGGTTCACAAGACTGGTTCACAACAGAACTAGAAGCCAGGGACAGTGGCACATGCTTGTGGTCTGGGCCACTTGGGGGCTGAGGTGGGAGGATCACTTGAGCCCATGAGTTCCAGACCAACCCGGGCAACCTAGCAAGACCCTCAAAAGCAAAACAAACGAGCAGAAAAACAATAACCGAGCTTGGAAATGACCCCCGCAGGTGGATTCCAGGGCGCATGCTCTGAATCGCAACCTTTTTGCTACCTGCAAGGTGACTGATGGGACCCCACATCACAGACGGGCGCCTCTCCACTGTGGGGGACTTTGTCTCCAGGAGCAAAGTCTGGAGACCTGAATGGCTGGGGCGGTGCTCACCACCCCGGGTCGTACGGGACCCCTCCCTGCAAGGACTGTCAAGGATGCCATCGCTAAGAAGCTCTGGCGAAGACCGAGAAATAAACTCGGGGGGCGACTGTCGACACCCACAGGGACAAGAGCTTTGGAGCAGAGCCAAGGGAAGGTCACAGGCTCCAGAACCTTCCACCACACACTTCTCTCCCTAGAGCCTGGATCCCTGCATGGGCCACCAAACCTGCCAGGACACCTTCCCCCAGGTCTGCCCTGGACCTTCCCAAGTCCCGGCCCTGCCCAGCACACCTGAAATGATCTCTACTCTCCCTCTCGCACCGGCCGCCCTCCTCGCCCTCACCTCCAGCCAGTCCTTGTTGATTCGGCTGAGCAGGAAGATCACATCCCCTGCTTTGAAGTTCAGTTCCAGCTTGCTGTTCCCAGTGAAGTCAAACAGGGCCTGAGGAGCGGGGCGTGGAGGGAGAGAGCATTGGCCCGGCTCTTGCTGACGTTCCTTGCATCCTTTTGTAACCCATTGCACAGGTGAAGAAACTGAGGCTCAGGCAGGATGTTAGTGGGGGAGCCTTGGCTCCAGAGAGGGCCTGCTTGGAGCTGGTCTGGTGAACACAGTATGTGCATGGGCGTGAGTGGGGGGTGGGAGGGTCCCGGATGCTCTGGACAGGGCTGGTTCTGAGTCCCCACCCAACTTCCCTGACCCAGCTGCTGCCCCCAGACACTGCCTGCACCATTTGTAAGGATGTCCCCAGCACACTGGGAGCCAATGGGGTCAAAACTTTCTCTGGGTCATCTCTGAGACTGCGGTCCCTAAGATAGGCCAGGGCAAGCTGTCTGGATGAGCAGAGGATGGACACCTCCTCCCTGGCCCCTGCCTGCTGGGCTCTGCTCTTCCCTCAGGAGGACAGGGCGCCCGGGTGTCCAGAGGTGGGTGGAAGCCCCACAGCCACCCACACCTGCCGCCACAGGGGGCTGGGTACCTCTGCACGTGGAGCTTCCAGTCGGTCAAAGCTGGTGTGCTGGGGGGATGCGTTCTTGCTGTGGAGAGAAGAGAGGGGCGTTCATCAGCCTCTGCTCTCAAGGGGGCCCTGCAGGGGCAGGAAAGGCAGGAGGGAGAGGACATTAAAGTGCAGCATGGTTCCCTGGCAGGACTCTGTCTTTACCTGTGCTTCCCCTGTCACTCTCCCTGTGCTCCGGAGGCGGGACCCCCGCACACAACGGACCCAGAAGCAGAGGCTCGAAGGGGCTGGGACGAGGGTGGAGACCTTCCCTCGGTGCCCTCTGCCTCGGGAGTCTCTGCCACTGTTGTTTCTCCTGCTCCTGACAGCCATTCTCAGCTAGGTATTTAGCCGGGCAAGCAAAGGCTTGGAGATGGGACAGGCCCTGCTCCCTGAGACACAACTGGGGGTCAGACCACACCTGCTTGGGTGCAGAAGGGTGATGCCAAGTGCCGAGAGAGGAGGCACAGACACACTGGCAGGAGCAGAGAGGAGACTCGGGAGGCAGCCTGGGCTTGGGACTCCTGTCCTGCCTTTTCTGGTTGGTTTGTTTAGACAAGGTCTCCCCAAGTCATCCAGGCTGGGCTCAAAATCACAATCCTCCTGCCTCGGCCTCTTGAGTGCTGGGGCTCCAGGCATGGAAGCCACGTCCACTTCTTCCCTGGAATTCTTACAGGCAGCAGCCTAGCCTTTGGAAGCCTGGGTGGATGCGATCTGTGGCTCGAGGTTGGGGTGGCCCTTTCAGGTTGGGGGAGGCAGGAGGAAGTGGTAGGGTCTTTGCTTCTTGTCAGTAGAGCAGCAGGGTCTCCTGATGGGGGGGCCCGGCCACTGCTGGCCCAGAGGAGCCCCAAGACCAGGGACGAAGTGTCCCAGGAAGGGGGCTTTGTGGCGAGCCTTCTCTCTGCCAGCTTCTCCTCTTCCCAGACAGCCAGGGCTCCAGAGCAACCCCTGGGGGTTGCTGTGGCACCGGACCTTTCTGGGTCACCACCCTGGTCCGCGTCCTCCAGGCTTGACCGCCACACAGAACAACACACCTCCTACGGCCCCAAACGTAGTTCTCCAGACTCATGCATTGCGCCAAACCACGCCGGAGCATCCGGGAGCAGAGCCGGCTCCGCGCCTCCTCCCACCCCGCCCTGGGCTGCCACTCACACTTTGCGCGTGCGCGGGCGCAGCCGGCGGAGCGCCTGGGGCACCTGCTCCGAGTCGTAAGGCGACTGGTAGAAGAAGATTCTGATGTCGGCGTCCATCAGCACCCAGACCGGCAGGCTGAGGAGGCTCTACGGGGTGAGGGGACAGGACAGGGGGTCAGCAGAAAGGTCAGGAATCCCAGTTTAGCTGTACCATCTCTGTCCCCTGAGGCTAACCCTCCCTCCTGTCTCCGCGGATGCATCTTATGCATGAGGATAGAAACCAGTAAAAAGCCTTTCTGAAGCTCAGCAGCCTAAGGGTCACATTTCACAACTTTGCTCCTGGCCACCAGGTCAGCAGGGGGACCCCTGGCACGAGGGCAGTTGATTTGGAAACACCTAAAGGTGACAATGGCTAGGATAGGGACTGTGACCTGGTGCTGACCGTGTCAGCTGACCCTGAGCTGAGTACCAGGTATGTGACCTCTGCATCTCATCATAATCCGTTAGTTAGGATCAGAGAAGGGAGGGACCAGCCTAGGGCCACACGGCCTAGAAAGTGGAAGAGCTGGGGTACCCACAGCTGTCGGCTGCTGAAACCCAGCTCTTAATTCCCAAAATAACCAAACTCACAGCAGACGGTGACAGTGCAGCCCACAAAATGCTTCCTGACACTTTCATCTCACAGCTGGGGGCACCAACACTCAAAGAGGCAAGGTACCCGGCCCAAGGCAGAGCTGGGAAGTGGCAGGCTGGGGACTGGAGCCCTAGACCCCCCACCCCACCTGTGCTGGCGACACTCACCACTTCTCAAAGCCCCGGATGCAGGGAGGACGTGGAGTCCCAGCCTGGTGGGCAGCCCCACCGTGCCCCCCACCATCCAGGTCCCCGGGTGTCTGGAGGTGGGCTTGGAGGTCACAGCTCTAGACACACCCAGAGCTCTCTGAGAATCCCCCATGGGCTGCAGGGTGGAGGGATCACCCCAGAAGCACTGGGGGTGCGGGGCCTAGAAAGACGGTTCCGACGGTTGTCGGGGTTTCGAGAGGATTAAATAACATGCCAAGGCGCACCGCTCATCAAAGTAGGGACATTCTCGTTTTTGCTGTCACTTTCTCGCGTCCTGTGGGTAAGCACTAAAGCCTGCAACCCATTTACCCACCAAAGTATATCAAAAGTCTCCGACTCGCCAAGCCACTGAGTGAGGCTCCAGTAAGCTTTCGTGACCACACGACTCTTATTCCTCATGAGGATGGGGTAAGACTGGGGGTGAAATTGATAAGGAATTGGGCTTTACTAGTAGTTATCCAGCAGTGGAACAAGGAGCCCAGATGGGGCACACTGGTAGTGGGCTCCCCATCTCAGGAGGTGTGCAAGTACAGGATGGCGTGGCTGTAGCAGGGATCACCGCACTGAAGTCCTCTGACTCGCACAGGATAGATCAGACACAGACAGACAGAAAGGGGGTCCCCTGAGAGGCTGGGTGCTAAGACTGCCTGCGAGGCAAGGACTGCTAGTTTTCAGTCTCTGCTCCTGTCTGTGTCTTGGTCCAGAGCATCACCCCTCTACCAGCCCAGCAGGCCACTGGAGCATGGGCCACCAAGAGTGGTCACAGCGCCCTCTTGGGGGCGGTGCCGCCAGTGCCAGAGCCCATTGGCTTTTCTCCCTCTTCTTGGCTGCCGGCCCTTGCCCTGCCCTGCCCTGCCCTGCCCTGCCACCTCCCCTTTGCCAGGAGTCCGCTGTTACAAGCAGATTGGAGCCCACAGAGCACTTTCCCACCCTTTTCTCCACATCCTAACCGGTGGGTAAGAGGCGAGAGGTGCTGGCCCAGCTCACAGGTGAGAAAACCAAAGCCTCTCTGGAGAGGAGGGTCAGGTCACTCCATGTCACCCAGCCGTCCCCATCGGAGCCATGATGAGACTCTCAGTTCAGTGCTCTTCAGCTGCAAGGACACCTGCAGGCTCCGAGACAACTTCCTTCCCCCACTGTCCTGAGATTGCTCTCAGGCCACGGCTCGGAAGCTCCTCCCTGAGTCTCGTGTCATAGGGATACAGATGGGTGGAAGCTGGGGGGTACACAAAGGTGTCCAGACAGGACAGTGAGGGACTCCAGGCGAGCTCGGGCGAGGGGCTGTGGCAGCCCCCGGAGACCTTCTTTCTCTAGTTTGCTCAAAGAGCCACACGAGTGGGCGTGGCCCGGATGGTCTGATACAGGCATATCCATGCTTCCGTGTGACAGGACCACCTGTCACTGTTCCTGCGGGCTCCTAAGGGCAAGCATTGGACCTGATTCACCACCCAGTGGTACAGACACTCAGCTATGGGCTTGTGCTTGATGAGGGTTCGCCCACCGGGAGCGTGGCTCCCTGCACCCTGTGTTCCTGCTCCCAATCCAGAGAGCCCTAAATACTCATCCAGCTTCTGTCCCCACACCAGGCCCTTAGGGACTGAAGACAGTGCTACAGGAGCCTGAGACCCAGCTGGTTCCCTTGTCACGGCAAGGGTGGTGCCCCCTCCCCCGTCATGCAGGCCACAGGCTGGGGGTACCTTCATGTAGGCGTTGAGGGCCGGGATCCGGGTCTCCGCAATCTCTTGCTTCACACCCATGAAAACTTTGGCTGAGGAGAGAAGAGCCGTGTTCTGCGCCAGCCTCGTGCCATGAGCCGGAGTCCTGGCCCCATCCCCGTGCCACTGGCTTGGAGGATTGGAGGGCTTCCCTCTACCCCTCCACAGCAGCAAGGTGGCCAGGCTGGCGCTGGGCCCTGGATTCCCCTGCCCTGCACCACTGACTGCTGTCTGTCCTGTTTACCACTGCGCACGTGTGCATGTGCACACACACACACACACACACACCTGAGTTCCAAGGGAACAGGATCTTTGAGTGCTCTGCCCACAGCTGAACTCCTGACCACCTAGGACAGAGATCCTCGACCCTTGATGCATGAGTCACCTGGGGCACTTTTTAAACATCACACTGCAGGAGACTCACCCAAGACCACCTCTACAGGGACCTCCGGGTGGGTCTGCTCGGGCACCTGGATTCTTTGTCTATGCCACCAAATTTAAGGACCTCGATCCAGTCATGCCCCAAGGAGTGACTATTTGCTGGGTGGATGAATGAATCAACCCTCAAAAGTAAAGAGGAGCTGGGTACACTTGTGTGCACCTGTGAGCCCAGCACTCAGGAGGGTCACCACAAATTGAAAGCGGGCATGGGTTACTAGTGAGTTCAAGGCCAGCGGGAGCTATATAAGGAGACACTGTCTCAGAAAACAAAACAAAACAAAACAAAACAAAACAAAGAAAGCGAATCAGCAGGTTCTAGGGGCAGAGGAAGAAGGTGATAGTCAACCATAGGGAACCAAGACCGGCCTCTTCTGCGGGAGGCTTCAGGCAAGGCCCTGGGGTCACTGTCACTCAGCAAGTCCCACAAGGGGAAGTGTGACACCTCCTTGGCCCTGGTGCTGTGAGACAGGCAGGGCTGGGGTGGTAGAGGGCAGCACCTCAGGGTCTGGGCTGGAGCAGACATTGGAGAGAAGCAGATGACATGTAAGGCCACAGGTGGGGGCCTGCTCTCCCAGGGGAGGGAGACGCAGGAAAGGGCAGCCTGAGACTGGCCTTTTCTGTGGGCAGCAGAGACGGCAGATGTTGGACCTGTGACCAAGAAGGTAGGACCAGAGCTGCGCCCAGAAGCCTGAAGCCTCAGAAGGTTGGGAGCAGAGTGCTCTGGAGAGACAGAAGCAGGGCGTGCAGATGGCCGGAAATGTGTCCCTGAATCAGACTGACCTCTCCCAACAGCGGAGCCCGTAGGAGCTTGGGTGGGGCAGTGAGAACCAGAGCCAGATAAGGTGGTGCCGGGAGGAGGCAGTGAGAGAAGAGTTACGGGAAAGGAAGGGGACGAGCTCTCGGGGGCTCTGGGGACAGGAGGCTGCAGGGAGCCTGTGGCGAGGCTGCTGCTTCATGGCCCCTGCTGGCTTAACAACAGGAGAGCTGGATGCTCAGCGTGGTGCAGAGGCCCAGAATCAACTGGAACCCACAGGGCCGTGGGGAGGATGGGCCGAGAGGGGAGGTCGCTTCCAGCAGGTGAGGCCCCTCCTCGCCTGCAGCCTGAGGGAGCAAAAGGGGACAAACTGTGGAAGCTAATTTCGCTCATTGACTGAGACAGAGATGAGAGATGGACAGATGATGGATAGATACATAGATAGATAGATAGATAGATAGATAGATAGATAGATAGATAGAAAGAAAGAAATGACAGGCGATTTGGAGCGTTGGAACACAATTGGGATTGGGCTGGATTGGGAAGACGGGAAAGTCAGGCAGGGTCTCCAAGGCTTGGGAAAGGTGACAAGCAGTGCCCAGGCCAGTCTTGCAGGACATGAAGGACCCTGCTGAGCCCACCCCACTGACTGGTGCTGGGTTTTCTCTCTAGGGTCAAATGGCAGCGCAGGAGCTGCAAAGTCAGAGGGCGCTGGAGCTGTCCAAGATACACAGTAGGACAGAGGTGGGCAGGGTGGGAGGACGAGGAGAGGGTGAGGAACTGTCCCCAAGCAGGACTGTGGTGCCCCACTTCCAGGGGGGCCAGGGAAGGCAGGCGAGCATCAGGGTACTGTGGAAGCAGAGCTGTGGGCCTAGAGAGCTGCCCGGGAAAGGGAGGGTCCCTCTCCCCAGGCAGGGGGCCCGACGCTGGTGTGCCCCACACTGTGACCTGCTGGGAGGTGGGTGGCTGAATCAGGGAGGCTGAAAAAGCCATCAGGGCCTGGAGGGGGTGGTGCACCCCTTGGAAATTCTGTGACTTAGCAAGACCCTGTCTCAAAATTTTTTTGAAAAAGTGATTCTAAAGGCTGAGGAGGTGGCACAGTGTGAAGGCCCTGGGCCCTGGTTTAATCCTCAATACCACAAAAAAATTAAAAATAAGAAAAAGCCACCGGGGTGAAGAGCTCCAAGGCGGGGTCCTGGAAGGCACAGAAGTGGCAGCAGAGACAGAGGGGTGATGGCTGCGGCGACTGGGAGAGGTTCACTGCCCAAAGCCGTGGCTGCTAGTGGGTCCGAGGGGAAGCTGGGCGGGGGCCGGGGAGTGGGGGCCAGGCTGGCGCCACTACCTGGCAGCACGGGCAGGCTGCAGGTGGGTGGGGTGCTCCTGCTCTCGGGCCCGTAGCGCCCCTCCAGCTTGCTCTGCAGGGCGTGGAACTGGCGGTAGCGGCGGTAGATGAGGTACTTGGAGCCTCCTTTCGTCTTCACCTCGATGACAAAAACCTGGGGGGGCAGAGGCCAGAAAGGCTCAGTGGCAGAGGGCAGGGGGCTCCAGGTCAGCAGGAGCTGGAAGGCAGAGGCCGGAGGCTCAGAGGTCACAGAGAGCGGGGGGCACTCAAGCCCTGCATTGCCCCCACCCCGGAACTTCGAGGTGCAGCCTGCGGACCGGCGCCCCAGCCCCCTGCGGTCCCCCACTCTGCACTGGGTCACCCTCCGGCCTCTGAGCCCCCAACTCTTAACTTCTATCTCTCTGTTTTCTACAAGGCCGATGTGACCCTTTGGGGGACTTGGACCGATCCCCTGAGGCGTTCTCAACAAGATGGGAGGGGCGGGGTCGCACTCACAAAGTGACTGGTGAAGCCCCGCTTCTCCTCGATGTCCGCGATGTTGGCGGATACGGCCACGTCGTCGGGAAGCTGCTCGAAGTCGCTGGCGGGGAACGAGCAGAGGGTCGCGGTTACCCTGCTGAGCTCCAGTTAGCCGGGTGTGAGGCCGGGTGCAAAGCGGGCCCACGGGGTGCCCTGTAATTCCTCACTAGCACCCCTCCCCGTGCCCGACCCTTGAGGGTGACATGACACCAAGCAGGCCATGGGTGTGAGGGTAGGTGAAGGCGGGGGTCAGGTGGCACTGGCCAGATCATGGTCTAACTTGTTGGCTGCCATGGAGTGGACAGGTCACCAGGACGGGCCTCAGGGTAAGCAAGGCCACAGATGCTATCGCCGGGATACTCTGGGAGCCCCTCAGAGGGCCACGTGCTAATGACTTGGTCCCCACTGTAGTGTCACTGGGAGGAGCTGTGGACGCTCAGGAGGCGGGGCCTTGGTGGAGAGCTGCAGGTCCCTCCAAAGGGACCCTGTCCATCCAGAGTCTCTGCTGACAGCTGGCCCGTGGTAGAACCGATCAGGTCTGCCATGTGCTCCTGCCATGAGGGGCTGCCATCGCCAGAGGCCCAGAACAAGGAGGCCACCCAAGCTCGGATGGCACCTCCAGCACCGTGAGCCCAAATAAACCTGCTGTCTTTATAAGCTCCTTGCCTCAGGCACTGTCCGATAGTACCACGAAGCTGACCCACACAGAGCCCCACATAGAGATGGCTGATTCTATCCAAGGACACCACCCTTGGCAGATGCCGTTAGCATTTGCTGTGTCCCCCGCTTCCTCCTGGTTGAGTGCCAACTCTATTCAAAGTGACCTTGTGCCTAGAGTCAAGGCCACCCAGTTTATGTTTGGTCCTATCCCGTTTCTTGGCTCCCTTGCAGCACAGAGTAGCTCTGTTCTGGCCAAAGAGACCTAAGAGGAAATATGGTCCAGGAGCCCCTCCGATATTTGCTTTACCTATCTGGAGGCACGGGCAAGGCTGACCTGGTCTCACCCCCTTGAAAGCAAATGTGACATCTGGATCTCTAGTAGCCACATTGTGTCCATGAGGCAAAAACATGAGGAAGAGCAAAAGAGTCTCTGGGATTCTGGTCCTGAAGTCACTCAACTGTGGAACCAGCGATGGCTTAATTCTGGTCCTTTTATTATGTGAAAAAAAATATATACCCTGATCATTGATGAAACCATTCTCGGTTCCTCTTCCTCCCCCGTCCCTGCAAACTGATGTGTTTCCAAGGGACATATTACCAATCTGTGAGTTGTTCCTAAACTGTGACCGGCAGGGTGTGGGCACCGTCTGGTATGGGATGCAAGCAAGGGCAATGCCGAGGGTGATGCCCGCATTTCTGGTCAGGGTGGGTAAGGGAGTCAGCGTGTCGGTGCCCAGCAGCGGGCTGGGGTGCAGATGTGAAACTCAGAGAAGTGGCCCAAGTGACAACCATTTTGTGTGGCCTGTGGTTAGGAGCCCAGGGGAGCAGAAGAGGACAGGAGGGACAGACAGAAGTGAGAACCTAAAGGACAGCAGAGCAGGGGAAGGTGCAGCCCCTCCTGCACAGATGTGGAAACAGGAAGCAGCTGTGGTTCTTCTGGGGTCACAATTGGGAAATGGGGTAGGACCCCCACCCACAAGGGCTCGCTGCTGGTTGGGACCCCAGGAGCCTCATCCCAGTCCGTGCTGTCCCCACGTGACCTGGTCTGCCCAGACGTAGGGCTTTGTCAGTAGTAAAGCCATCACCACTACTGGAAGTGACTCAGGGTGGCAGTGGGCAAAAGGAGGAAATCCCCACACTGAGCCTCAGGGCACACAAGGGCTGCCAGGCAACCGTCCAAATCACTTTCTTTCCCCTAGGAGGAGCTGCTTTCTCCACTTTCTCCCCAGTGGCTGTGTATTTCATGAGTCTTTCATTTGCAAGGAGGTCAGGGAGGGCCCCGAAGTAACTGGAGGGGAAATGGCCCTGCGCAGGAGTTGTGGGGGGAGGAGTTGAGTAACACTGATTGTACACAGCAAGCTACTTCCTGTGTGCTCGCTGGACACTCAGCATTCGTCTGTTGTTTTGCAGACGAGGAAATTGAGGCACAGCAAGGTTAACTAAGTTGCCCCAGGAAGTCAGCAAGCTGGAATTTGAGCCCAAGCAGCCTGGTTCCAGAATTTTCTCTCCAAACAGTGGGAGCGTCCACTAGCTGTGGGTGGACTTGGACCACCCAGGCCCCTTGCAGCGCTCTGTCCATGCCCAACTGTCTTCTCAGCAAACTCTGCACAGCACTGGGCACAGGGCGGGTCTGAGTACCCTGGGCTGAGCACCCTGAAAGCTGCTTCTGGCGGCTTGGCCCTCCCAGCCACAGGAGCTGCCTCTTTGTGCCGCTAGGGGGCGCCTCGGCTTTTTCCCTGGGGTGGAGGCGGCCAACAGTGGGCTGAGCGGGGTGGGTCTGGGCAGACTCAGCACAGCGGCCAGGGCTCAGGCCCAGCTCTGTAAAGACCAATTCCCGCTGGACGGTGGGAATGCCCCGTTGGGCTCAGCCCCTTCCGCTCCCCAGGGAATGGGGGCCATGGAGGCACTGTCTTTGGGGCTCATGAGGCCGCTCATTCTGAGACCCAGGGAAATCCCGTGTCCTTCCATGTTTTCCCATCTGAATAATGGCAGCATTGGCCTAGAGGGACCTAGGACATTCTCCAGCTCAGAGACCCATGCGTTACTCACTCCCGGGACATTTATGGAGTGCTTCCTGGGTACCAGTGCTTTTCTGTGTCACTGTGTTGGCCAAACAAGACCCTCATGGGTTTGTTTCTGATAGATAAAGATGATGGCAAGAATTAAAAAAATGAGACTACAGCATGATACAAACGTGATACAAGCGCTGTGCTGGAAAAGCGAACAGTGGGCACAGTCCAGGGGCAGAGGGGACTGTCGGGGAAGGCATCATGCAGGAGGCAGCCCCTGCCTGGGCTGGGGAGAAATGGCACGGGCTGTGACTCCCTTTAACGGGAAGGTGTGAAGCCTTCCTGGCCATGTCTGGAACCAGGGCCCCACCTGCCCCCTGCACACCTGCGTTCCCGGGCTGTGCCGCCCTCGGCCAGGGAGGGCCAGCTGCTCCCCCGCTCTGAGCCTGAGGTTGGTGAGTCACAAGGTCAGGGTTCCCGAAAGCAGTTCCCAGAGCCGCAGCTCTGCGTGTCAGGTTCAAATGTAACACAGCCCCCCAGGTTGTTGGGGGACAGCAGAAGGGGCCCCCTGTGTTCCACATTGAGGCCTGCAGGGGAGCAGAGAGGAGGCCGGGAGGGGGCACCCCGCACTCACCTCTCGGCCCGCAGCTGCTGGGCCAGAGCCATGGCGATGGGTGGTCCAGGAAGTCGGCTCTCACTTCCTCCAGCCTCCCTTCTGGCTGTGGCCTGTAAGCCTGGAGTCCCCAGGAGCTGCCTTGAGGAGGCCCCACCCCGCCTCCTGAGGCCCTGGCTCAGGCTCCTCCTCCTCCTCCTGGGTCACCCCCAGCTCCTCTCCAGCCACCCTGGGGCTTGAACTTCCTCTCTCTCTGCCCAGCTGCACAGCAATTAGGGAAGTGCCCCCTTGGGTGCCCGGCTGCAGGGGCGGTGAGAGTCCCAGGTGCCAAGCCTCAGCTGAGCATCGGGAATCCCCTCACCCCAGAGACCTGGTCCAAGTGCTGGCTTAGCCAGCAAGGGGTCGTGTGACCCTGGGGGGTCAGTGCCCATCCTCTGCCCTCATCTCCCTCCCACGCTGCTGAGCCTCTGCCCTGCTCCCCTCCAGGCTGAGCCAAGGGCTTCTTCCTGTCTGCCACCCCTTAGGCACAGCCCCAAGGCCACCTCCTCCAGGAAGGCCCCCTGCTGTCCCTGACGCCTGTCATATGAAGGTTGTCTTTTGCACCTCACCCAGGCACTCTGGGCTACACTGACCTCATCCTTCAGTCCCTCTGCCCAGCCTGTCCTCTCCTCAGGGCTACCAGCCACAGGGAGCTTTAGAAACCTAGTCACAGCCCTCCTGTCTCAGCCTGCCCTAAGGAGGAAGTCTACTCGCCTAACCCAGCAGCCTCAGGGGTCCCAAACCCCGCAGGCTTCCCACCTCCTCCAGGTTTGCTCCTCCCTCTGCCTCCTCCCAGGGCTGCTCACAGGGACCTCCATGTGTGCGGTCCCCTCTCCTGAAAATGCCCTCTTCCTGCTCCCTGCAGGTCCCAGCCTGGAAGTTACCCCTTTGGTGAGGCCTTCTTGGACCTGTCACCCCGAGTGAAGGCCCTGCTGCCGGCTTTCACTGCAGGGCGCTTCCAGCCCGGGGGAAGCCCACGATGCCCCAGCGCACAGCCGAATTTCACGACAGCTCCCATGTTCACACCCTGTGCACTGGGCCACTGTGGTCACAGAGCAGAGACAGCAGAGCGGGCAAGCGTTGAGTGAGCTGGAGACTGACCTCCATAGGCCTTTCTGGCAGCCCGACCTGCTGACCCTCTGCCAGAAACCCACGTTGGACTTGGACAGGGTTCTGTGGGAACAGAGCCAACCTGGGGGAGCCTGGGATTACCCCCAGATCTCTTGCATCCCAGACAAAGGGCAAGGGACAGGACCCATCCCCCAGGCTCTTATGGGCTGTCTGGCTCAGGAACAGAGAGCTGCTGACAGCCTCAAGTCCTTCTTCTGAAACGAGTCCCCGTTCCACCTCACCACCCAGGGGACCTTCTGTCCCACACAGAACCCAGGGTGGAGCTCGAGTGCCCAGGATGGAAACTGCCATGTGCCCAGCCCCACAGCCCTGGCCCAGTGTTCTCGCTGCCAGGCAAGGCCGTGGGCACCACTGAGACTAGCAACCTTCAGGGACCCCCTGGGAGGCCGATTCAGAAGTGGAGTGAGTCAGAGGAGGGGACAAGAAAACAGAAAAAGGGACAGAGATGCTCCACTGTGTGTTGTAACTATTTGTTGAAGGAGGCATTGGAACCGCAGAGGACATCAAGCTGACTGACGGGAAGAACAGAAGGTGAAACTTCCCATGTGCTCCAAACTCATGAAAATGCTGGGTAATGTGCTTCTAGGTATTTTAAACACACAAATCCCTGCTTGAAAATAAGAATGCATCATGTGCAGGTTTTAACCTTGCTACACCAGCAGGAGGGGCTGGAGGCCCAAAAAGCCCGTGCAAACAGCAGGGGTGGGTACATGTTATTGGGCTGAGGTGTTTTATTTTGTTTTGTCTGGAAGTACTAGGGATTAAACCCAGGACACTGGTACTGAGCTATATCTCCAGACCTTTTTTATATTTTACTTTGAGACAGAGTCTCGCTAAGTCACTAAATCACCCAGCCTGGACTAGAACTTTCTGTCTTCCTACCTCAGCCTCCTAGAGTTCTGGGGGCTGAAACTGATTGATTGATTGATTGATTGATTGACTGAAACAGAGTCTCACTATGTAGTTCAGGCTTGTCTTGAACTCACTATGTAGTCCAGGCTGGCCTCCAACTTACAGTGATTTTCCTGCCTCAGCCTCCCAAGTGCTGGGATTACAGGTATGTGCTACCACATCTGCTCAGGGCTGAAATTTTAATGCCTGGTCTGGGGACAGATTCAGGCTACCATAAGGTCCTATTGTTGTCATGAATTTAAGGCTGGGGTCCCAGTGTGAAGCTGAGTTTCAGAACAGATTACGGGAACAGAATTCCTCAGCAGTCAGTCTGAGGTCACCACAGGAATTGAAGTCCAGGCCATGACTAGAACGAGGGCCATCGTACCAAGCCAGAACCTCAAGCCTGTAATCTGCACGGGTATGAGGTCCAGATCTAAGCTGCCTGTACAGTGCAGAAATCGTCAGCTAAAGCATTGCATAAAAATAGTTTGAGGTTACTGAGCCTGCAGGGAGCTCACAGACCATAACTGTGAAGTGCATAAACCTGTATATCGTGCAAGGCAGCGCACAGACCCAACATGTGGAAGAATTCACACCCGAGGAGCTAGAAATGATACCAGCTATGACTCCAACCAGGCTGTGTGTACAGGAGGCCTCCACAAACACAGCGGCAAGGGTAGAGGTCTGTTCGTGGCAAGTATGGGAGGGACAGGCATTGGCCGTGGGTGGCAGGAGAGGAGGCGTTGGTCAAGAGAGACAGGAAGTAACGGAGCCACTTCAGCAAGAAGGCGTGGCTCCAAGCTGCCACGGGATGGTGTAAGCTGCGATCGTATCCTGTGTGCAGCTGGAAAACTCACTTCTGTGTATAAACACATACTACGTGTAGGCACACATGCGTGTGTCTATACTGTGCCCGCAAAAGATTGTGTAATGCATCTGGCAGGGACTCCGTGAGCAGGAAGGGTATCTCTTGACATGCAAATCCAAGTGGGTGTGTGATGATTACGGTCAGGAGTGCGCTGAGTTGGAATCTCCTGGGCACCGCCACCAGGCTCTCTTTGAGCTTTTCTTTACTCATCTGTAAAGACTGGCTCACTTAGGGGGGTTGTGGGAAGAATTAAGGAAAAAAAAACGTATGTGAAACATACCATGACCCTTGGAAATTTCTTCTTCAGGTCCAGGGCGTGTGTGTGTGTGTGTTTCAGGTGAGGTGAGCTCTCAAGTTGACAACTCCAGGTTTCCCCAGCTCTTGCCTCCCCTTGGCCCAACCCCCACCCCATTCCTCCCCAAGAGCCATTTTGTGACCCTGATGCAGTTGCTAAGCAAGCAGCCACCTCTGCAGACGAAGGACAAGGGCGCAGGGCAGGGGGGTCCCTGCTGGGCCCCTTTTCTCTCTTTCTTCTGTCCCTTCACGGTTCTGCTGAATATGAATATTCCTCTGGCCCCTCACACAGAGAATGCTGGTGCTAATTTTACGCCGGAGCTCTGATGTGCTGTAATTGGAGATCAGACACTCTGTCAGCAGCGGCTGGCCATCCTACTGCTACTGTGGCCGCTCCAGGCCTTCTCCCTGTCCCTTTGCTGGATCTACCACACTAGGTCACCCACTGGCTGCCGCCACTGCTGCAGGGGGCAGAATGATCCCGAAGAGCAGCCCAGTCTCTTGGCACATGCCCTAGGCAAGTGTTTGTCTCATGGGACGCCCAGTGTGACCTCTCCCAAATGGAGACCTGCCTTCTGATAATCTCCCCTCCATCCAAACAAATGAAAACGCCATCCAGTATGTCAATCTGGGAGCCCAAAGGCCACCATACAAGTTGGCACATTTAACTCCAAGAAGAAAACAGCAGGGTCTTCCTTCCTTCCCCCAAGATGTCGCCTGTGAGACTTGAAGCAGGGAGTTGGGAGGAGAGGAAAAACTGCCAGTGGCAGTCAGAGGCAGGCGACAGTTAAGTGACAGTCTGTCAGTGACAGAAAGGATGGAATGCGGGAGGAAAAATAGACTCAAGAACTCAAAAGCAAATGCTGGGGGAAGGGGCATCTCCGCAGGAAGCAGGACCCGAGTGTGAGTGTACTCAGCTCCCCAGGGAAGGGAACTCTAACAGGGAATAGATGTGCAGGTTACAGGGAGCGTCACATTTTTAAAACCTTTGTCATGGAGATGCCGGGGTGTGCAGGTGAGAGATAGCTCCCACTGGGGGGTTAAAGAAACTGCGTCTGCTCTGAGAGTGATCAGGACCCAGGGCTTTAACAGCAGGACCTGGAGAGGCCAGGAGCTCCTTCAGGGACCAGCAGATGCCTGCTGTCTGTGTCAGCTGCTCTCCTGGAGAAGAGAAGGAAAATCCCTGGTCAGACTGAGCAAGATCCCTGGGGATCCCTCATGTACCGAATGCCCCAACCTTGGCCCACATGTGTCTGCCTTGATAATTTACGAGGGGAGCTTCACTGGACCTCATCCCTGAGCCATAAATAGGCAGCCCTGGCAGGCCTGGGACGGCATTTGAAGACAGGGACGGCATGGAGGAAGCCAACAAGACAGCAATCTCCCTGAAGACAGGGCGCCCGCCCTCCTCTGGCAGCGGACTGGCTCTGGCGCTCACGTGCCCTGGCTCTGCCACACACTCGCTGTACCACCTCTCAGACGCGGGTCTCCTTGTTCATTTTTCTAAATGGTATAGTAACATTTGCCTCATAGGATTACTGTGTTAATCCTCTGCTCGAAATATATTGAGCACCTACTATGAGCCAGACTCTAGATGATAACTTCCTGGCCATGACTTGGTCCTTCCTTCTCTATCTCCCCTGCCCTTGCTCCTATCATAAAACCAATCACATTCAGTTCTTTCTCACCCATATCCACCACCCACTTTGGCCCACACCCTTGTGGAAAACTTATTTCTAATCACAATTAGTAAACTTATTACTAATGATAAAAACCAAACACCAGGGGGCGCCGCCACTAGCAGCCGGGCTCTTGCTCTGCAGCGCCACCTGGAGGATGGATGGACCGGTCCAGCAGAGGGTCCAGTTGTGAGATGGGCAGGCGGGTGGTTACCTGTTGGAACCCCCTGTGTCTCCGGGAAAGTCCATCAGTCAGAATCTGAGAAGGTCGCAGGATGCTCTGGGGCTTGGGCTGCTGGCCTTCCTCTCCTTTGATCATAAGTATGACCACAACCACGATGCACCGAGAGTCCGCTCAGGGTAACTGCCCAGCCCGGTCACAGTGCAGGGAGCGGCATGTGTCAGCCCTCACGAGGCCCCTAGAACAGTGCTTGGCCCGCACTCCAGCTCCGTGCGTGTTTGCTTTGATTATTGTTACTTAATCCTCACTCTGCACCCATAAAATGAGTGACATGCTTATCCCTGTCCTGGAGATGAGGAAATTAAGGCTCGCAGGGATTAGGAGACTAAATCAAAGTGACTTAGTGAATGTCTGACATTTGGACCTTCACTGTGGCTGACCTCAAAACCCACACCGTTAATAACTGTTATACTGACATTCATTCACAACACAAGCATTCATTGAGCGTCTGCTTTGCAGCACATAAAAATGTAATAGCTGCTTTCGAGTGCCTCACATTGCTGCCAAAATAAACACACACACCACACAGGCTTATTTGCACATATGCACGTGCATGTGCATGCATACATTCACATGCACATGGATGCTCACATATGCTCACACGCATACGTATGTGCATGCGTGCTTTCTCACAGACACGAGTGCACGCACATCATGCACTAATCATGGAGAAATACATTCAGCATCCAGGCTCGCTGATTCCATCTGCAGCACATCCCTCCAGGGATTGCAAACACAAATTTCCACGGGGGCCTGGCAAGGAACCTCAAAGTTTTAGATGGACCTGGGCCGGAAAGACAAGAAGAGGGAGAGACTGTGGCCTGGCTGTGGACGCCATCAGCTTCTGACACAGGACTTCCAGGAGTCGCCGGACTCTCAGTCTGAACCTGGCCTTCCAGGCGGTCATGGAGATATGTTTGTCATGCAGAGTGGAGCTTGGAACTTGCTCTTTGGCAGTTGCTTGGCTTGACTTGGAGCTGTGCAGAATGAGGCTCATGGGGAATGGAGCCCTTTTTCTGCAGCTGCTCTGGGCTAGGTGTGGGGGTGAGAAAGCCGAGGGAGTGGACTTGCGGGCCAGTGTGGTTCTCTGGGTTTCATTCATGGATGAAAGAAACCTTCAGTTTTTTTTCCATCAGGAGTGACAGTGCTGGATTTAGGTTTTTACAAGATCCCTTCATCTGCTCTTTGTAGGGTGACTTGAAGGGGGGTGGCACTGACGGCAAGGGGGAGGAAGTATCTGTTCTAGGAACATTTTATTCAGTTTTCAAAAATTAGCGCTATTGCGCTATAATTCATATGCAACAAACTCACCAGCTCAAAATACACAACCCCTCGGCTTTTTGACAATGACGTAACTACCGCCATAATCACAGTGAAAGATGCTTCTCTGATTGCCAAGGATTCCTCGTGATCCTGTGCAGCCTCAGCCCCAGGCCTGACAGCCACTGACCTGCTTTCCAGTGCTCTATGTGGCCCTTCCGGAAATGTCCTGCAAACAGAGTCCTAGAGGAGCTAATCCCTCGTGCCTGGCTTTATGCTGCTGTTGAAATTCATTGACGTGGAGGGAGACGTCAGTTTCTGCTTTGGTGTTCAGTGGAGATGATGTTCATGAGGAGGGGCTGCTACAGAGAGAAAGAGCTTTTGGGGACAGTTGGGTGGGAGAAGGGCACAGGGGATGCTTGGTACACGTGGTTCGGTGCATCCGTTTTGGAGACAAAGAAACTTCACAGGCTGCTAAGAGGTTCTGCAGTATGAATGAGAGCTTGTGGGGTGGTGGTGTCCATATGGGTATTCAGTGGGGGAGGTCACCACGAGGGACAGCAGTGCCAGTCTTTTTCATTAACAAATCTCTCCAGTAATTAGGCTGGCAGCTGGGATGCTATGATTGAAACACAGGATGGAGCTAGGGTACGTGGGTTGGGAGAGTGCCCTGGCTGTGTGGAAGGCTGACTTCAACCAGTGCTGTTTCTCAGGCCCCTGTCTTATCCTCTGCCACAGTCTCTTCTCCACCTTCTTTGGAAAATGCACTTCCTGCAAGAAGTTCAAGGCTAAGCCCTTGACTGCTGGCTCTCAATGCATGGCCACAGTCCTCTCTACTTGCTCCCCATTAAGTAATGGGCTTTAGGGGTTCTGGGGCTCTTGCACTGTCTTCTCACTGGTATTCTCCTCCTCTCTGTGCTCTGTAATCACCTCTGCTCTTCCTAATGCATCTATGCCTCCAACAAGCCCTGCCTTCCACCACCCAGCTGCATTTCCTCGGTGGAAGCTCTTTGCCACATCTGCACTTGAGGAATTACACTTTTATATGTCAGAGAGTGCCCGGGGCGGGGGGAGCAGAGATCAGTGCTCACAGCCTTTTCTACAAAGCGCTTCCTCCCTTCAGGGATGTGTAAATAAACACTGTCTGTGCAGAAGATGTCCAGGGCCTTCCTGCTTTCACAATAACAACCAAAACCTTAATCACGGTGTTTTCCTGAATCAAGGAGTCTAGGCTCCTCTCCCCCGAGGACGCAGCTCAGCAGCAGCTGGCTTTGGAACACTCCCAGCGAGCCTCTTTTCTTTCTGTCGGGCCTTTCATTTCCCAGGTGAGGAATCGGCAGTTGGGAGAAGAGAGAATGGCCCAAGGTCACAGAGGTGGCGGAGACTTGAGCTCCTTATGTCTCGTGGCCCATCACCTGCTTTTTCCTGGCTCGCACCTGGCTGAGGCAGCAGAGCCCGAGGGAGAAGCCAGGGGCAGGTCCCCAGGGCAGCCAGGTGATTCAGCTGTGTGTCCCAGCTCCGCTGGTGGCAACAGCCCCTGTTTCACATGTGTGTAAATTGAGGCTCAGAACCGCTGTCCCCTGGGCAGCTCCCTCCGGAAGGCTGACCCCTAACAGCTGCAGCTGCTTCCCTGGCAGATGTTTCAAAGAGCATCAGTTGTTCAAAGATGGGTGTCACAAGGGGCACGAGATGACGTGGGAGGGGTTTTCCCTCTGCCTGACTCATGAGGACCCAGGGCCCAGAGAGACAACAGCGCAGGACTCTGGCCAGCTCCAGAGTGCTCCGTCCTTGCCCCTGGAGGGACAGCCTTCTGCCTTTCTGATTTTCCCAGGCTGACCTTGAGCTCCAGGGCTCTGCCTCCTGAGTAGCTGGGGCTGCAGATGTGGCCCGTGGCATTTTAAAACGTGGTTACTAAGCTGCTGTCCATGACTGATATAATTTGCAGACATGCTTCTTTTTTACAGCACTGGGGTGTACAGCCAGGGCCTTTGCACTGAGCTACTGCCCAGCCCTTTCTTATTTTGCGACAGGGCCTTACTGGGTTGCCCACGCTGTCCTTAAGCGTGTGGTCCTCCTGCCGTGGTTGTCCAGAGTGATGGTGCTGCACCAAGCCCTGCTTGCGAACATATTGGATGCGGATGAAGGTGGGGAGTGATGGCCCGTGTGCCCCTCCGTGCCCCCCGTTGAGTCTCTGTTTGGGGAAGTTGAAGACAGCAGGCTGTGAGCTCCGTGTCCCCGTTCCGAGGGTGAGCATCCCCGGGGCGAGAAATCTTCAGGCAAAAGCGTGAGGCCAGATGGGTGTTCACAGGGCCATGTGTCCGGGGATGCTTTCCAAGCCCTGGAGACAAACTCTGGGAAAAGCAGGTCACCGATTTTGAACTCTGTGTGGACTTCAAAATAAAAGCCTCTGAGGAGGAGTGGATTGGGGTGGAGGGCAGGAGAAGCTGGGAAGGGGGAGGAGATGGGGTGCGGGGATGAGAAAGAACTTTCTGGGGAAAAAGGCAGAGCTGAGGCATTTGTCAAAATAGTGACTATTTCTGTACCATCAGTTAAAAGCACACACCCCCCCCCCCAGCCACCGCACGAACCTCCTCTCCGTGCGGCAGCTAAAGGCTGCAGGTCTGGACCACCAGGAGGCTTCTGCTCGCTGGGCTCAGGCCTGACAATGGCGGTTTTGTGCTTAAGGATACTGAGTCTGAGCTGGAAGAAAACGACATTAGCAGACGTGGAAACCGTCCGCCCGGGGCTCGCAGGCACAGCGCAAGGTCAGGGGCTGGGAGTGTGGTCATCTGGCCGGAGATAGAGCAGGAGCGGAGGGCAGGTGAGCACAGGCGGAGAGGTAAGTGGGGCAAGACGAGAACCCCAACACGGGACTGAGTGTATTTGGGGACAGGAGGTTGACAGTCTAAGCAGAGGACAGTGCAGATGGCTGGGACCCCAGATCCACAGCTGGCTCCATCGCCAGGTGCTGATGCTACTGTACCCCAATCTGTAAGGGGGGCGCCATGCCTTCCTGACCTCATTTATCCCTAAGGATGGCAGTTCCTCTTCAGGTGGGCGAGCCAGGGCCAGCAGGACCTAAGAGGACTGCGACAGCGACGGTAGGACAGCCTCTACCTCCCTTATAATCCCTTCCGCGTGCTCACTCACTGCCCCCAGTGTCACGGCCGTGGACAATTGTCACCATTACGACCAGAAAGAACCATAAAAGCAACAAAAAGAGGTAGCCCCCAGCCCCCCAGAAAATTTCCTTCCAAAAGGCACAAACACTCCTCCCCTTCATTTCTCAGTCCTTTCTCCCCATTTCTTTTACCCTGTATTTGTAACCTTCCAACACCCAGAGGATTGAGAAGTTGGTTTGCAAATCTGTCTCCTGCTGGTCCTGTTCTCAATCAAGAATATGTGCAATGGGGGCATAGAAGCAACTAGAAGGAAAAGACAGGGCGATAGAAAGAATCTTCTACCAGTCCAGGCTTCCTTGTGAAGCAAGGTCAAGGGAAGCATGGGGGCCAAAGAGCAGGGACTATCAGCCCAGAGGCCCCAGGAACAGGAAGGCCCTATCCATTTCCTCGGTTTCAGGTTCCGGTGTGCTACTTCAGCAGAGTGACTTCATGCCAGTTCCTTGGCCTCTCTGTGGCTGTTTTGTCATCAATAAAATGGGGCTCAGAGAGCCAGGTAGCGTGGTGCACATCTATAATCCCAGCACTCTGGGAAGCTGAGACAGGACGATCGTAAGTTCAAGCCCAGACTAGACAAATGATGTCTGAGTTACTTTTCTCAATGCTGAGACAAAATACTGGACACCCAAAGTTCAAGAAGGAAAGGTTTATTTAGCTCACAGTTTGTGGAGGTTTCAGTCTATATCCGGCTGGCTCCAAGGCAAGGTGGCCTAGCAGAGGGGCATCATGGCGGTGGAAGGCAGCAACAGCAATAAGATGCCAGACGAACCTCTTTCTGTCCCTCGTTGTGTATCCAGCCTACCAGAATTAGGGTGGTGCCATCCAGTCAGTGGCCTAACCCAGCGATCACCCTCCCAGCAGCCTTAATGCCAGCATTGCACCATGAATCAATTACATATCTAGATTTGGCCACTTCTGAAAAAAAAAAAAACCTATGATTCCATGAGGCTTTGAGGGGACAGCTAGACAGAAGCCATGACAACTCAGTGACTTGGTGAGACCCTGTCTCAAAACAAAAACTCAAAAACTGGGCTAGGGCTGTAGCTCCATGCAGCGGCTCTGGATTCAATCTCCAGAGCTGCCAAAAAGGGAAGTGGGCTAAGAGTAAGGTCTACTTCCTAGCGCATCCAATAGGCCGGTGCAGGAGGAAGCTCACCGCATGGGCATCCTTCTCATTCAAGGGCCAGCCAGACAAGCAGACACCCGGGGTCCCTGACAAGTGGTACTGGGCTCAGGGAAGCATTAACAAGGGACCCAAGAGAGCCCTCCCTTTGCTCTCAGAGAACGGGATTTAAGCACCAGTGGGGGCTGAGCAAGCCGTGCCTAAATTTCTACCCTCCGTGTTTTCTTCTCCTTTGTCCTTCCTGAGCATTTTGCAGTCTCTTGACAGTTTCAGGCTGATTCTGACATTCTAAGAGAAAACCCAGGCAGGAGTCGTGAGGTCCTCTTTGGGCCACACCATTAAAAGGGTAGCAGTGACCCTCACTGGCCCGCGAAGCCAGAGTGGAAGTGTTGGAAGGGGTCAGGTCCCAGCTCCAGGGCAGGTCCTGACTCCGTGCTGTGCCTGTGTGTCACTGTGCTTGTGCATGTCCTGTCAGGCCCACCAGAGAAGGACGCAAAAACCACACAGAGGAGACAGCCAGGTGGGTCGTATGAAAAAGCTCATTTCGTGTCGTTATGGATCATGTTAGCCAACTTACCATCACTGGGACAAAACGCTTGGGGAAGTCACATTTAAGGCACGCAAGCTTTATTTGAGGCCCTGGCTTCAGGCCACGGTTGGCTGGGTTCTTTCTTTTGGGTTGTGGAGAGGCAGAAGATCGTGGCAGTGGAGCATGCAGGAACTGGGAAGCAGAGGAAGAGGGAACAAGAAGGAACAAGATGCACTTCCCCAGGTTACACCCCGATAACCCACTTCCCCTCACTAGCCCCCCACCTGCTAGCAGCTCATTCTGTTACGAACTCTTCTGTGAATGAATCCGCTGAGGATACTCTTATCCAACTGCCTTCCAGGACACCAGGACACCACCGCAGAACACACGCGCCTTGTGGGGGGACATTTTTGACCCGTAACATTATTTCTGGTACTAGAAAGTGTTAGCCAGCCTGACTTCCCCATCTTTCCCCCAAGACCGAGGTCTGAAGGATGCTTACCGTCGGAAGTCTAACTGACTTTGTACACCAGTCAGGGCTCAGTCAAAAATCAGAACGCACACACGGCCCAGTTACTTTTACAGAGAGAATTCACTACAGGGAATGAGTCAGACTGGGCTCAGAGGAGTGCGAAGGTGGAAGGGGACACTGAGGCACCTGGAGAGTGTAGCTTCAGGAAGGGTAATCACCCTCCGGGCTGTGGGAACAAAGGAGAAGGGGCTCCACGGAGCGGGGACCTGCCCCAGGTGAAGGAGCACTAGGCAGCTAGCTCTGAGCTCTGGAGAGGGTGGGAGGGGCTAGAAAAGCTGGAGGTGCGCGCGGCTAGCAGCTTCCCGAGTAAGGACCATCCGGAAGAAGTGATGCGAGATGACTGGAACAGCAAGCAAAAGGGACAAAGCCAGGCTCTTCACACGGGCCTTGTGCTCCCTCTGGTACCCTCCAGTGGCACAGCCTGGCAAGAGACAGCTGGCAGTGCAGAAATGGGTGTGCGGAGACGCGGTCCCAGAACGAGCATCTTAGTTACTTTTCTCTCCTCGCTGAGACAAAATACCCAACACACCCAGGGAAAAGGGAAAAGGTTTATTTAGCTCACAGTTTGTGGGGGTTTCGGTCTATAGTTGGCTGGCTCCAAGGCAGGCTGACTTGGCAGAAGGGGATGGCAGAGTAGAACCAGTTTGTGGCAAGCAGAAGACAGCAAAAGCAAGGAAGCAAAGGAGAGACAAGCCTCTTTCTGTCCCAAGACTGGTTTAGCAATCACTCACCCTTCATCCTAGCATTGCACCGTGCATCAATCACACACTCTAGATTCAGACTCTGAACAAGACCCACCTGTGACAGCATGAGGCTTTGGGGGGACATCTAGGCACAAGTCATGACAACCAGGAATCAGAAAAGGCAAGGTGGGGCTCACTCAAGACTGTAGCTTAATAACCAGAGCACTCTGGAGGGAAGGCGACCCTCGCCACCAGGAAACAGGCCTCAGCCCCCTGAGGTATAGCTGAAAGAGAAACACTGTTAGAAGTGAATTAGGGTTTATCTAGCACTCATCGCTCCCGTAGCACCTACTGTATACCAAGCACCACACTGAGCACCACGGGGAGGATTGGAATCCAAAGGAAATTTTCACAGCCACAAGCTCAAATGCTGGTCTCCTTGGTCCCAGAAGTCAGATGGAGGTGCTTGCTTGTGAGGCGGGGCTTCCTGGGAACTGAAGAATGCAAGTGCCCGGCACAGGCACACAGGGGGCTTGCAGCCTCTCCTTGTTCATTCCCTCATCTTGGCCCTTCCTCAGCTCCTCCATCCTCATCCTCATCCCTGTCACTGTCACCATAGTTGTCACCATCATTTATTGTGCTCCTACTGTTTCGATGTGGTGCTGCTTTCATGCATTCTCTTATTTAGTTCCCAACACACCGTGTAAACCGAGTCATCCTCGCCATCCATGCTTTAGAGCTGAAGGATGAAAGAAGTGAAACCACTGCCCCAGTCACAGAGCAGGCAGCACTCATGGCTCCCGTGTTAAGGACGAAGGAATCGAGGTACACAGAGGCCACGTGACTGTCACAAAGCCACATTCCCAAGGGATCTCCAGGCAGCACATGCAGAGTTTTCAGATTTTTCCATCTCATTTCATGTTACTTATCCTGGGATTTTTATTCCCTCAAGTCAGAAAATAAATGGGTTAGTTGTCCTGCAATTCAGATGATCCCCTAACATGTTTTCATATTGAAAAAAAAATGAGAAAAAAAATGTTTCTACAGTACAATGTGTTATATGGCTAATCCATAAATATCCCTGTGGTGGAAATTTAAATTCTTTACAGTTTATATTTGCTCTTACCAAGGTACCCTCAAATGGACATTCCTTCTGAATAGTATTTCTAAATTCATTCACATAATGTATTTACCTAATACATCAAGAATACAAAGTACAGGGTAAATGCTACAGATGGACCTGTTGGGTCAAAGAGCATGTGCATTTGTCATCTGGGTAGAAATGATTGAACTTTACTCCAAGGGAAATTTACCTTTCCTCACCTTAGGGTCATCTTTGTAAATATTTAGAGATATTTGCCAATCTGACAAACCAAAACGTCCCTGACTTTCTCTTGTGTCCCTATGCACACAGGTGGGAGCGAGCCTATTTCCACAGAGTTCTGGGTGTTTATATCCCCTGTCCTCCCCGCTCTGCCTGTGCTCTCAGCTCCTCTTCCTCCGTTAGCTGCTTCTTCGTTTCCTTATTGATTATGAGCTCTAGGCACCTGGACAGCACCAGTTCCCTGTCTAGCACGTTTGTTGCCAAGGTTTTTCTTCCCATTTTGCTGACTGCTTTTGCCTTTGTTATGAGCACTTCTGGCCTCGTGGAGGTTTTACATTTCTCTACAGTGATGCTTGTCGATCTCCTTCTTTATGCTTCCCAGGAAGCCCTAGGGCCTCCCCTGTCCTGCTCAGTGGGGTTAAGGAATGACCTCGCCCTGGCCCACCACATGCCGCCCCTGCAGGAGATTCAGCAAGCGGCCCCTTGGCCCATGCCCGGGCGCCTCTACCACACCTTTCACAGCCAACTCCAGCATGCACGGGCTTTGCTCCTGCCCGATGCCCAGGGCCTTTTAAGGAGCTATGCATCTTATACATTCCTTAATCCTCCAACTAAATTTACCAGCTGTAGCTTGCAGCCAAGACATTAGCTAAATTAAACTTTGGAGTGGTGGACTCGGTGTATCAGATGCACCTCGGTGAGTGTGGTGGGAGTAGCCACACCCTGCCTGTCCTGAGGGCCAAGGGTCAAGCTCCTGGAGACAGCATCCTGCTCTATTGTCCCTCCTGCCATCCGGACACCCTTTACACTCAGTTACTCCCACCATTGCAAAGGTCCAGCCATGCATCCAGCGAGTATTTCCTTAGGGCCTCATTTGTCAAGCATCTTTCTGGAGGTGGGAAGACACTGGCGGGTTTGTTTCCAGAGGAAACAAATGATGAGCGAATGAGTAGAGAATCTGAACTCAGCAGCCCCAGAGCCTGGAAGTTAAAATGAAGGCAGGAAGAGAGGAAGAGGAAGGGAGGGGAGGCCTAGTGTCTCTCTGACGATGTAACATGGACATTGGGAGACTCAGATGAAATCCTAGAGAGGTGTGTGAGTATTTGGGGGAAAAGGTTCTGGGCAGAGGGAACATGGGGCAAAGCCACCCTGGGTGACGATGTGGCATGTGCATGGCATGGCCTCAGACTAGCAGGCAGCCAGGTCCCATGGCGAGAGAGGAAGGGCTGGGTGGGAGTGAGGGTGCCAGGGGCTGCCCGGAGCCTGGCCAGGGCTGGGAAGGAGTGGGGGTTCCCATCCGTGAGTGATGGGAAGAGAAGGGAGCACTTTGACTTGGGAGGAGGGGGGACATCAAATTCCCATCATCAGAGGGTTTGGTGCACTGACCCTCACCAGCACCAGACACAGAGAGGTCAGAGGAGGGACGCAGGATCCGTGCAGCTCCCATGGAAAGGGTTCAGGCACCTGAGCACAGCTCCTGCCAATGGTCTGAGAGAACAGAATAGGGCCATTGCTGTTCCTGTCACCCCTGGGAAGGTCCACAGGGCCCCTCCTGTACTGGGCAAAGTCAGCACCCAGGAAAGTCCAGCTGTGTTCCTCTCATCTGGAGTGAGGAAGCTCCTCCACCACACCTGGACACACACGCCCATCAAATTTCCTTCTGGGTCCAGCTGTGACTTTGTGGTCCCATACCCAATCTCAGCTGCTCAGATTGGCCTCCAAGGATGGGCAGTCAGGACTGGCAGGGGATGGCCATTTGGTGCAGACTCTGCAGACCAGGTGTGGTCCTGAGTGCTAAAGCCTCCAGCATTGAATGGGTTGAGGAACCCAGGGCTGAGCCAAACACACAGCCCTGTGCCAGCCCCGTGCCAGCCCCGTGCCAGCCCTGTGCCAGCCCCGTGCCAGCATGTCAGGAAGCCTGCAGGAGGAGCACTACTCCACGGCCACAGAGTCATCCACATGCCGTGAACCCAGATGGGACATGGCTCGGTAAATACCAGGCCACCACCCCCAGCTCCCTGTCACATGGGCTCCCACCTCCCCAGGGGCACTGCAGAAAGGAGAGTCGGGGACTTCTCAGAAGAAACTGCACCACAGTGTACAGACTTCACATTATACACAAACACACACAGAGAGAGAGAGAAAGAGAGAGAGAGAGAGAGAGAGAATCTGTTCTACAAAGAGATCCCATCATTCATTTCTGCAGAATGATGGCTCCCAGACTTCATTGTAAAGCCCCAAACCCCACCACTAAAGTCCTCTTGGTCCACCAGATTCTACACTGTGTCTGCACAGACATGGCCGTGCCTCTCACTGGACTTGGACTGGTCTGTGCCACCGTGAATGCCGTTTGGAGGCAGAGATTATGCGCATCACAATGGCTGCCTTTGCGGGTAAATCACCAAAGCATTGGGGGGGGGACCTGCCAATGTCACGTATGCAGACACCACTCGGTGGTCCCGCCAAAAGCAAACGCAGCCACCACTCTTTTAACATAGTCTGGAGTCTCCCTGCATGAATCTTCCTTTAACCCAATTAGCTTTGCAGAGAGAAACGAGTGCTCCACCATTCCCAGGGCAAGTCGGTCTTGTCTCACTTCCTAGGACAAAGGTGACCAGGAGCTCAAAGCCCTCCGGAGTTAGGACGCTGCCACAGAGCAGTTGAGGCTTCTGAACTCATCAAAGGAGAAGCCAGAGGTTAAAAGCGCCCCGACAGAGGTGCCTGTCACGCCAAGGGAATTCATAGCGAGGACAGGCAGATGCTTTTCCTGCGGCGTAAGACGCTCCTTCTGATCAGAAAGAGGTCTGCGCAGAAGGAACTCCAGCGAACCACAGAAC
Source organism: Hydrochoerus hydrochaeris (assembly GCA_004027455.1). NCBI lineage: Eukaryota > Metazoa > Chordata > Mammalia > Rodentia > Hydrochaeridae > Hydrochoerus > Hydrochoerus hydrochaeris. Next base: position 326,119 of record PVLA01001193.1, on the reverse strand, counting down.
TGTCACAAGAGACATGCTGAGTGGCAAATCACAGCTTTGATGGTGACAGAGAAGAAATAGGCATCACTGAATTAAGCTGTGCCCTTCCTGTCATCCCTCCAGAGCTCAAGGCCCGATCCTCTCCTCACCTCCAGTCGCCAACTTTGAGTCTCACACACTGTAGTATGAATTAGACTTTCTGACCAGAGGGGCAGACAGCTGAAGAACCCCTGGAGGAAAACAGCCAAAAAGATGAGGATGAAAATGCAGGGAGGCTCCTCACGAACCACTGAGGGGAAGGTAAAACCACAGTAGTGCAGCCATGGTTGGAAAACAGTGAAGAGTTTCCTCAAAAAACTAAAAGTAAAACTAGCCTAAGATCCAGCGATTCCACTGCTGGTCCATATCGCAAGGAAATTTGCAATATGTCAGCTGGGCTGGGGAGGGATTTGAGGGGTGGGCAGATGTTGGTTCTGGTTAGACAGGAGGGCAAAGTTCCATCACGTGGCAGGGTGACTCTGATAAACAGAATTGTGTCACATAGTGCAAAACAGGCAGGAGAGACGCTTTTCTTTTTTTTTTCTTAGTTTATTTTTTTTATTTTTAAAGTAGTAAAATACCACAGAACACAACCAATTGAGACAGTGCAGTGAAATTGGTACAGAACTTCACAACAGGTTACCAGGGTAACAGTAATCGGTACTATAGAATATCTCGTTTTCTTCACAATAGTTGTTCTTTCATTCAGGTATATCAGAATCAAAGGGAATACTGAACATTATAGAACTTATCAAAACAGAGTATTGAATAGAGCAATACCATTAATCAGAACAAAGCAAAACAGTGATAACAATAGTAGCCTTCAAAGGCATGGTAGAAGGAACTCCCCTTATTTGCTATATTGCATATAGTCAGCCTTGCAAGAGATGCTCAGATCTCTGGCTCCCACTTGCTAATGGGGGTTGGGGGAGGGGATATGGCTGTTTGAATCTCAGTCCATACTCTGGTAAGCTCACAGCCACTTACCAGGGAGGCGAGGTGGCTGCTTGGTTTCTGAGTGCCCTAAGTTCCAACATGGTATGGATATCAGGAGACACTGATGGTTCTCACCTTGGGGCAGCTGCAGCTTGCCAGACCACAGCCACTTACCAGGGCAGTGAGCTGGCTGCTTGGTTTCCCAATGCCCTAAGTTCCAACCAGGAGAGAGGCTTTTCAAAATTTCACCTTGAAATAGCTGTTTTTAGGTGGTGGATATGTTAGATGGTGTGGATATCAACTAGAAGTTGTGCACCCTGATGTACACATGGACCGTATCATCACGTCGTTCTCCATAAAGATGCACAATGATCATGTGTCAATCAGACATGAAACATCAAGGACAAGATGAGGGTGAAACCTTTCTCTGCGGCTCCCTGTCACTGACAGCAGGGGGCGCCCCAGTGGGTCCCAGAAAGCAGGGAAGAGCTTCAGGAGATTTAGGACTGAGGCAAATCATGGACCTCGCCCTACTGCTGTGGAGAGAAGACTGAAGTTAAAGAAGCTCACTGACCTTTTATTTTCTTTACTGTGTATCGCTCAAATATGTTTGGCATGAAACAGAGGCTCCATTCACCGACGCCTGCACGTTAAAATGAAAACTAGTGCCACAATCTGACCTTTCACAAACTGGCTGACCTAAGAACCAAAAGGACCATTTAGTTTCCTCACTACCCTCTGTGTACAGTGGAGGAGACAGGGAAAAGTTAATGCCAGAGAGACGGAATCCCAGATGCCCATATTAGCATTTGAAATCCAGCTGCCATATGTGACCAGTAGAGTCAGTATTTCTGAGTTCAAATCTCACTTCTGCTACCAATTTCTGTGTCACTTTTCTATTGCCGAATAAATGGTAAACCTAATATTTTAACTTTAGTACTGTAGTATAGGGCCTTGTGTTTAGCTGCGTTCCTAGCCCTTTTCAAATTGTAAGACAAGTTTTCACTAAATTTTCCAGGCTGGACTCAAATTTGCAAGCCTCCTGATTTGGCTTAGTGCTACTGAGCGATGTGCAAAGCCCAGCGTTTAATGTCTGAAAACATTGATTTGTTCCTGATTCTGCAGCTGGACAGGATGTGGTGGGAACAGATTAGCTCTGCTTCCTGTGGTGTTAGCTAAGGTGCTTCACCCAGGTGCTTCATCCAGAATGGTGCCACTGACATGGCTGGAATGCCTGGGTACTGGTACCTTCACCTGTCACTAGAGTCCCCTCTGTCCAAATGGCTTGTCTCTCTGGCAGCATAGTCAGATTGGTTTTCATGGTGGCTGCCTTTCTGCTGCACCATGTTGGTGAGAGTGAGCTACAGGGCTGGCCAAGATCAAAAAGAGAAGAGTCGCCTCTGTCTCCTGATGAGAGGAGACACCACCATAATATCCCCTTTGGCCACAAATGTATAAATCTTCCCACCTGTAAGATGTCCTGTCTCCTCCCCGGACCTTGAAGTCTCATCCCATCAACCTATTGGTCTAAAGGCCCCAGATCTTGAGATTCCTGTAAAGTTTCCTTCTAATTCAAAGATTTGGGAACTAAAATCACAAGTGTTTTGCTTCCCCACCCACTCAACATACAATGGTGACGTGAGGACAAGGTGACCATAACCAACAGCATGATTCAAAAGGAGGAGGAAGGGGTGGACTGTAGCAGTCACGGGGCCACAGAGTTCTGGAAACTGTCTGGATGTGTGGTACTACTTTCCCGCACTGGAGAGCAGGAAACGGTCTTCCATCATGGAACAGTCCTCTAAGCTGTTATTCCTGCCTCTCCCTTCTGCCCACTGACCTCTCAGCACCACCTTCTAAGTCCCCTTCCTTTTTCCATAAGAAATGGCACAGGTAGTGGGGCAGGGCAGCATGAGCCTGCAATCCCAGCACCCTGGGGCCTGCAATCCCAGCACCCTGGGGCCTGCAATCCCAGCACCCTGAGGCCTGCAATCCCAGCACCCTGGGGCCTGCAATCCCAGCACCCTGGGGCCTGCAATCCCAGCACCCTGAGGCCTGCAATCCCAGCACCCTGGGGGCCTGCAGTCCCAGCACCCTGGGGGCCTGCAGTCCCAGCACCCTGGGGGCCTGCAATCCCAGCACCCTGGGGGCCTGCAATCCTAGCACCCTGGGAGGCTGACATAGGAGAATAGAAAGTTTGAGCTCAGCCCAGGCAACTTAATGAGACCCTATCTCTGGGGTTGAATAATGAACAAATAAATTAATTAAACTAAATAAGGACCGGGGATGTAGCTTAGTAATAGAAAGCTTGCTCAGCATGCGTGTGAGCCTAGGTTTAATCCTCAGTACAAATAAAAATAACATAATGCTGGGAAAAAGAGAGAGAGAGACATTTACAGCCCGTAGGCTCTCCTTGTGCTGCCTAACTGTGGAGAGCCGGCATCTCAGAGACCTCTTTCAGCTTGAACTGTCTCTGTTTCTTTGCAACCAGGCTGATTGTCTTTTCACAATTACTTTCTGTAGTCTCTTTGTAGATTTTCTGTGAGTTTTAATGGATTTACCCCATGCCCCCAAACATACTTCTAATCCTTTCCAGCTCTGCTCTTTGCTTTGAGCATGATGGGTTATGCTCTTCATGTGGGAAAATGGTCTGAAGATTTTTTTGCCTCCCTTTTTCTAGCTAAAAGGCTCTAGGAGGTACAAACTCAAATCTCCAGACCCTCTCTGCCTCTGCCGCTTCTCTATGCTGGGATCGTAGACAACTGCTTGTACCCCTAGATTTCGTCTTTGTCCCAAGCCTGTTTCCTACTTCGAGAATTTTCTGCTGACTGATGGAACTGTCATGGGCCCTCTCTTCCTAGAATTCTGCTTCAGAATCAAACCATTCCTTCTTTAACGTTTGCAGTAACTTTACTGTAGATCACTAAAAGAAGCCAATTGTCATTTTCCGCATCCTGCCTGAAAATTTCCTTAGAAGAGTCACAGATGCAGGAAGTACATTTTCTATTATCTGCATCACTGAAGGTGAAAATGTCACTTCCAGTCCTTCGCCTGCACGAAGGTCCCCCTCTCCACATCCCCTGGCAGCTGCTTCCTTCTCATTCCTGCAGCCTCGACAGACATGTCCACCCTTGTCCAGCTCTGCCGTGGCCAAGTCCCAAGGCCAATGCCACGTCACTCAGCTTTTGGACCAGAAGCACCCACCTCTGGACACCAGTTTCTATTTCTGTCTTCTACTGTGGCACTTGGTAGCTTAAACAGCACTGTATCAGGTCCCAGGATCCCAAGGGTGCCCTGGGCTCAGCCGAGTAGTTCCTCCCCACATGGTATCAGCGAGGGTCACTCTAAGTGGCCACATCTGGCTGGAGCTGGAGTGGTTGGAATGAGGGGAACTGACTAGGCCAGTGGCTTCCTCCTCGCTCAGTAGTGTGGCCCACACTTTTGTATAAGGTGTTGGGGACTCCCAAAAAGCCAAAGAGGGCACTGTTTAGTGTCCTGACGTCCAGGCTCCAGAATATCCACGATTCATTTTTCTCTTTTCATTGACTAATGTGTGTCACAGGTCACCTCTAACCTTCAAAGGGCAGGAGGAAGACAGTCCAAGGGGAGAGCCGGTGGTGGAATTGTTGGGGCCAACTTTATGGATTAATCCACCAGAGCAAGCTTTTCAAGCTCCAACCAGACCAACACAAAAAGTTGACCCAAGAATCCTGGATACTGATGTCCCACGGGATTGATGTCTGGTGTGCCGACATGGCCAGGGCAGCAAAGCCCAGGACTCTGGTTAGGAGGTAACTCCGGTTAGGGGTCACCTAGTGACGTTTTGGTTAATGAAAGATCACACATATAATGGGGCTCCCAGGAGGCTATCATGTGGCAGCAGAACTCATTATGTGTTTGGGGTGATGCTGATGCACAGAAATCATTCCCTGCCCGTTGTGTGAAACACAGCACACACGGTTATGGACGGTGTGTGATACTTGATGATGGTGGTAAATGGTGACGTTACTCTGTATGTATTACTAAGGTATGATCTTTATCATTATTTTTATTTTTATTTTGGGGGGCCGGGGATCGAACTCACTACCTCGAGTTTGCCAAGCAGGCACTTACAGCATTGAGCTAAGCCCCCGGCCCCTTTATCGTTCTTTTTAGAGTGCACTTCTACGTACTTCCAAAAATGTTGACTGTCAGCAGTCTGCTGTGTGACACCGCGGACCCTTGTCCATCTCACGTTCACTGCTTCCTCCGATTGCGTTGAGGGACCCCGTTGACTGACCCGGGCCATCCAGGTACGTGTAAGTGATGCTACAATGCTCACACGAACTAAATTACCTGACGAGGCATTTCTGAGCACAGGACCTCACTGTTAAATGATGCACGACTGTACATTCCTGGCCACAAAGAAAACCTAGTGCTGCCCAAGTGGTCACGGGCCACATAAAGGAGAAAGTCAGCCTAGAATGACTCAGATCCTGTCCTTGACAGCTGCCTGGAGGAGTGGTGACCACCCCCAGGCCCGTGAGTGGTGCTGCCACGTTCCAATGGCAGCTCCGTTATACTCTTACGGGGTCCCATTATGTGTATGATCTGTCATTCACCGAAACGTGGTTACGTGGCCCCAACCGGCGTTACCGCCTGCCAGAGCCCTTCAGCACAGCAGACATGGATCCCATGGGATGTAAGTATCCAGGACACTTGGGTCAACTATTCCCATTTTTCTGATTGTTCACAAGGTTCCAGGGACAGGACTGGATATCGGGGGTTAGGAGCGGAGCATCCTCTGCATGAAGGTGTGGTCCCCTTAGCAAAGAGGGTCTCCCAAAAACCCATCCCTATGGTCCTGGACCAACTTGGCCGTAGACACCTGCCAAACCCAGAAGGGCCCCTGCCCCAGCTCCCCACGGTACCAGGCAGTGAGGACTTCCCTGCCCGCCTCCATGCACGCTCAGCAGGCACAGGGCAAAGGGATACAGTACAAGGCAGGGACCGGGACAAAAGGGGCCACATCACGGACTCCCCGCTTTTTCAAGCTCCTGCTAGAGATGAGCAGAGCTTCATCTGTGAATAAAAATAGGGGTTTTGATTCTGAAACCAACCCAGCCAGGTGTTTGTAGTCACCCAGATGCAGATCTTTCCATTTCCCAGGGGTGAAGGGGTGCGCTCCAGGACTCATGGGAGAACCAGCACAAAAATGGAGGACAGGGGGACACATCATGGCTTTTTGGTCACCCACTTGGTCAAGGTGACACTTATACATCTGCTTCCATTCCAAAAAAAAAAAAAAAAACACGGCTGGGGAAAGAGTCTGAGAGAAAATAGGCAGAACACGCTGGGGCCTCCGGACCTCCGCCAGGGCTGGTTCAGCACGTAGTGGACAGGCTTTGGTCTTCCACTTCATCCCTAAGACAGTGGCACCACCCCCGTGACCCAGATGCAAGTGCGCTGCAAAGGGTGGCTCAGAGCACAGCATGTGGGATCCAAACATCCAGGTTCAGATCCTGACACTGCCGGTCATTCTCCATGGAATCTGGGTGGAATCACTTGATTTCTGAGCTTCCAGTCTGATCCACAGAGTGGGGATACTAACACCTCCCCTCCAGGTGCAGGAGAGAGACCAGGGAACAGGTGAAAGCCTTCAGCGGGTGCAGAGAAGATTCCTGGGCACGGGTCCCAGTGTGCAGCTGGATGTGGGAGGAGAGGCAGGCTGCACGTGCTTGGGGCTGCTGGGCAGACCTCAGCCGTCTCTGGAAGGGACAGGAGGCTGAGAAGGTCGGCTGCCTTCATGGGGGGGACTAGATATGGAGGTGGGAGATTGTCTTACTGTTTAACTCTGTTGAACCGTGTGAATTCTGCATCGTGTAAATGTGTTGCTATTCCAAACTAAATTAAAACTGAAAACTTCCCAACATTTTATTATAGCCTTTTCAAATAGAAAAGGTGAAAGCATTTAACAGCACACACCACAGACCCACTGCAGATAATCTGAGGGTTATTTTATTGTAATTCAATAAGTCAAAATAGTTTTTAGCAGCTGTGGCATAGGAAGCACAGAATGTACCTTTTTGCTTGTCATATTGTTATAATTGTCTAACACAGCCTCAAAATACTAAAATTGTTACAATAAAAATACTAGAAAGTAAATGAAGTTTGGTTCTTATATGCATGAATTATGTTATACTAAGAGTATATCAAACAAGGTGGGAATGTCCAAATTTAAAAAATTATTGCAGTAAGAGACATATTCCCATGAATTCCCCTCAAAATACTGCCTCTTGCTTCTATACACATCCCATACTTTTGCCACTTTCTGAAGCAGTTCTTAAAGTCCCCTTTCTTTAATTGAGCTCTTGTGGCTGCCTTGATGTCCTGAATAGATTTTAAACATTTGCTTTCCATGGCGATCTTGACTTAGAAGTCAGAAATCACTCAGAGCCAGACCCGGTGAATAAGGGGGTGAGGACGCACTATAATACTTTTACCTTTCCGTTGGGTGGCACTTGGCGGCAGTCTACCGTCGTTTTGATCACACCTCATAAGGACAGTCTCAACAGAGGACTCGCAGAACTTTCAGAAAGTGACAAAAAAACTGGGGGAAAACTGTGTTGGAAGCAAGCATTTTGTGGTGGATTAATGGCCATGTCCGTTACTGTCATAACCTTTAAAAATTTAAATATTCACTGTCTATTTTTAATCACTGTGTATTCAGACCGTATATTTTCTTATACTGCCCGAGACAATCTCTCATCACTCATAGTGACCCAGGCAAGTCAAAAGGTTAAAATGATTAAAAGTCGTGTGATTAAAAGTCAAGTCAAATGATTTAAAGCACCCTGTGAGCCCTGCCTGTGATCAAAGCCATGCATGTTGCGTGGTTCACCGGAAAACACAAGGTAATAGACTGTCGCAGTCAGGACTGTGTCAGTTGCAATAAAATAAACCGGACTCCTAATAACTAGAGTGTTTTTTAAGAGTGAGGTGGGAGAGGAGGATCTGTAGGCTTTGTCTAGAATCCCAGATGTGACTGTCTTAGGAATAGCTGGACCAAGTACCTTGTTGATGTCACCAAGTTTAATGTAACTGGCTATTTCTCGAACAGTTTCTCTCTGTGTGGGTTGTAAGGTAGCTGTTTATACCCCTAGAACAGGGATGGCGAACCTTTTAGAGCTCTGCATTATGGAGACAGCCCACTGCAGCATGGATGCCAGAGGTTCCCCACCCTGTGCTAGTGACATATCCTATCAGCTTAGCAGCCCCTCTGTGAAGAGCCAATCTCCTGTCTTCTTATAGGACAATGCAGGCAGATGGGGGTTAGCTCATTTGAGGTCACCCGCCTGTCTGAATAGATCACTGCGATCAGAGGATGGAGAACTCTTTATTAGTCAGGTCTAGGATACCTGCTCCCCACTCTAACCCTATCCAATCACGTGGATGGGTTCTTTACTTAAAAATAAATAGAACAGAAAGAAAGAGGGAGGGAAGGGAGAGGAAGGAGGGAGGGAAGGAGGGAGGGAGGGAGGAAGAGACTGTCACCAGAAAAGGGTTAAGGAGGGGTGGGCAGGCAGGTGGTGTTAACACCCTCACTTTACAGATGACAAAGAATCTGACCCTAAGGAAAAGTGAAAGGCAAGACTCGCCCAAGTTCACAAACCTAGAAGACGCCGTAGCTAAAAGCAGAACCTGGGTCTCACAGAGGGCAAAGCTCTTCTGCTTAATGGTCTCGTTGTACATTAGGGATGCAAACAATGACAAAGCAATGACCCAGCAATGACAGAGATGCAGCCACCGTTCAGAGGTGGCAAGGCAGAGCTACTTACCGGGGAGCGATTGTTGATAAATCAAGGACAGAGGCAACTGGGCTATGTCCTTAAGGAAGGGTCACCCTTGGACCAGGGCACAACACCTTCAAACATCCCTCAGGAACTTGACAAACTTTGAAAGAATGAAGAAAAGAAAGAAAGACAGGAAGAAAAGACAAATGGTTTCCTAGCTGGGATTTCCAAATCCGAGGCCTTAGTATGAGAAGCCTAAACCCCATCTGAAAATGAAAATCATGAATACACCACACATAGGGAGTCACCTGACGTATATAACATGCCGCTGAACTGCTGGTGGCATTTTCTCAGATGTCCTCTCCATCAGGAATAGCAATACTAAGACCATTACCATGCTTGGCCCAGGAGTTATTTCGATATCCTGAAGGAAGCTTTGTACTAAAAAGGACTGAGAATCATGGATGGCAAATGCATGTTGCTAAGGGTTCATTTTACAAACAAACCAGGGAGGGCAGCAGACAGACCCGGGGCTTCCCTGGCACCCCCAAAGGCTCCTGGAGCTTTCGAGCCATGCGTGGTCAGTTCGGAGTGAATGGACTGGATCTGCAGGCAGAGAGCAAAGTGGAGGCTGCCATGGGCACAATATCAGGGGCGCCCAGGGTCGGGGCACAGAGCGCAGGCTCTGCAGCCAGGTGCCTGGGTTCAATCCCCGGCTCCCCATAGGCCTGCTGGGTGACTTGAGACAAGTGACTTTGCCTCTCTAATGCTTCTGTGTCTCCCTCTGCGAAGAGAAGAGGGTGACAGCTCTGGAGGATAAATGACGTGTCTGGGACTACTCTCCAGGCTTTGTGCCTAGGTGACAATGGTGCCCACTGCTGTGTGCGTGTCTGTCTCAGCTGCACATTTCCTGCTGTGGGCCGAGGAGAACAGGCAGTGGCCTGAATTGGATGTAGGGCACAGGGACCTGGGAAAACGTGCTTTGAGGGTGTGCACAAATTTACCTATATCTGCCAAACTGCACGTATCTAATCTACCCCAAATACTGTATGAAACATCTGTAAAGGAACCAGGCTAGATGCGTCTGGGTGTTTGACTCAGTGAATAAGTGTTGGGAACTGGCCTGGTACCTGAGGTGAACATGCACCAAGAGAAAACCCATGGGGCCTAGAATGGGGGACAGGTGAGGACGAAGCTGAGCTTGGGTCCCTGGTTTCCTTTGCAAGATCCTTCTCTGGCCCTCTGCCCTGCACTTAGCACTTCTGGGGTCTCAGAGGGGACTGAGGGTCCCACCGCTGCCTGTCCAACCATAAGCCTTCCCTCAGCAGGCAGCACCCAGGGGCACTGTCCTTGTCCTCTGAGGAAAAGCCCCGAGGCCTGGAGAGGTCAGGATCACTCAGAGTAGGGGCAGGGACAGGTGACGGAACATGCATGTACAGCCCAGGCCAGGGACGTCTGGTGTCTCACACAGGAGTCTCTGATGAGGATGGATTATGCCCATGGACAGAAGGGAAACAGATGAGGCGTTAGAGGTGGTCTGGTATTTGCGGTCCATTTCCTTTGCTGCAGTATGTAGGGAGAGAAATGAGAGAAGGGAATTTGGGCCCATGTTTGGGACTCTACTGAGGCACTTGCGAATCCAAGAAGTTAACTTTACTCCCTCCTTGGAATTTGGAGTCTTCCGGGAGCTGCTTGTTCTGGAATCCTCAGCCTGGACATGAGGGCCTGTCTATGCCCATGATTCAAAGTCACCCATCTCTGGGACTGGAGAGGGCTGGGCCCTGATTGCTCCCCTTTCCTTGTCCACACGCCCTGTCAAATTGGGGGTCTTGAACCATGATCTATGGAATCACTCCCCAACTCTGCATCCCCAGTCCTTGCCCACTCACCCCTCCACCTGCACCCCCAGACTACAGCTCCCTTTCTTGCAACTTGTAATAAGAACTCGGGTAGCAGTTTGGAGTTCCTGAGAGCTTGTTTTCTGAAGCTTTTGTCCACGATCTGACCAGAAGCTGAATATCTTTGCACTGATGCTGACCGGACCCCTTATCCAATAAGGCACATATGTGGTAGAAACCTGGTGCTGTGTCTATGGGGGGTCTCTCAAGGGGTGAGTAGGGGTCCCCCATGATGACCCTCTGCCTCTCTTTGGGTCGTTGCCCTCAATCTGGCAAAGAATGGAGAAATAGGGCTCTTGGAGAGAAATAGAGAAGTCAAGACTGGCACAGTGCAAAGCGGAAGTTTATTCAAAATAGGGCAGATGCAGTGGGACGAGAAGGAAAGCAACCTCAAGAGCAGAGGAGGTGCTTCTGGGGGGCTGGGGACCCCCCTGCCTGTCTCTGGATGACAGTGCTCTTCCTGTGACCCACACTCTGCACTAGGTCATCTCATTTCCGTGTCCACCTCACTGCGGCAGCACTGAGAAGAAGGACCCCAGGTCCTGGTGAGTGTGCCATTGACTGTACTGACCCGGGTAATCTATTTGGTTGATTGGTGGGGGCCAGGTCTGGCAGGGCCTTTGCTTTTATTTCTGGGAAGGAGACGACCAGGTCATTTGGGGATTTTAAAGTCACTTCAAGCATGAGTAACATTTTCATAAGGACAGAGTAGAGTACATTTCTTTCAAGCACATGGCACCCCAGAAGCATGTGACGGTCTTACAATTGCCACCAACCGGTAAGCAGTGATGATTTTACAATGTCAGTCATTTGTGTTTTGCCCTGGAATTTTGTTTATGTCCCTCCAATCTGCCCTTATCCCAAGGCCGGGGACCCACCTGCATGTCCGCCAGTGACAGCATTCTTCCTGCGACCCGTGTTCCAAATTAGGTCATCCCTTTCCTGGGTCCACCTGACTGTCGCAACACTGAAAGGAAGGACACCAGTAAGTCCTGATTTATAGAGGGTAGAAATGGGCACCCAGAGCTCCCTCAGCAGTCCCCTGACCCAGCTGGGCGCCCCTAGTGAATGGCAGGTCACCCCAGGCCCCAGGCATCTGGGCAGCACTATTACTTATTACTCACGCGCTTTCTGAGATAGCTTGAAAACAACATAACGATGTAAGTACAAAAGATGAAAATCTTACAGAGGGTGGAATTGTACATCCAAGATTACCTGACCCAGTCCCAAGAGAAAAATATGCTTCTCATCCTCTAGATGCAAAACTGCCATTCCTGGACATCAAGCAGCTTGTCCCCGGGTCACAGAGCTCCTGCGTTGGCCAAGTGTGATTCAAACCCAAGAGGAACCACTCCCTCTGTCCCCATGCCTCAAATGCCCACCTCCTGTGGAGTCCGGAGCTGCCTACTCCGGGTGTCTCATGTACAGGGACTCATGCGAGGGGCCTGTCTGTGTCTGGCTTCTGTCTGTCATGGGAAATATCTTGAGGTTTTATGGAACATTTTATGTCTTTTCTGTTAGGAAACAAGAGCCTGAAACTCAAGTCCTGGCCTAACGATGACAGAAAGTCCCTGCCCGTGCCTGGCCTGCTGTCCCGTTTGCCGTGTCCCATCCTTTGGCAGTGTCCTGGAAGTGGGGTTCACAGGCTTGGATGTGGGTCCTTCCTCTGCCATTTTCTGGGGAGCCGTAATGGCTTTTTTGTAGCCTCAAGCTACCCTTCCATAAAGTGGAGCAGTTGACCAACAACGAGAATATACTTGAAACTAGCATCTATCTGTTTATCTCCCTATCCATCTATGTGGGATTGAGCTCAGGCCTGCACCCTGGATTCTATCTCCAGCTCTGTTTTATTTCCTATTTTACGTTAAGATAGGATCTCACAAAGTTGCTCATGCTGGGCTCAAACATGTGATCCTCCTGCCTCAGGCCCCCAGATTGCTCAGCTCTGATTTATAAATGGTCAAGATGGCAAATTGTATGTTATGTGGGGTTTCTGAACGTATCTTTTTCAAAAAAAATCAATACAAGGAAAAACTAAAAAATTGAGATGTTTGGATTGATGATTAGGGTCAATCCCAATCCCACAGACCTATAAAATTAAGGCGTCATAATTAGGTATTGGGGAAAAAAAAAAGTCCAGCCAAGGAAACTAAAGGACTAATCAAAGAGACAAGTTGGGGACAACAAGACGGGGGATGGGGGGGAGCTGTTCTGTGGCCTCAGCCAGTCCAGCCGCCCTGTGGCCTGGGATTTCTGCCTCAGTGTGGTCACTCTGCCAAGCTCAGCCCTGGCTGCCCGACTTGGTCTGCGGGTTCCTGGGCAGGCCTGGAGCCAGATGGGAGCTACTGGGCTTTTAAATCAGCCTCTGAGATCACACATTTTTGCAGTAGAATTTGTCCCAGAATCAGGATGAAAGCAATAAACATTTGACAAGAAACAAATGGTGCAATCATGTCCTTCAAGCACCAGCTCCTTATGCCAGGTTTCAAAGCTGCACCCCGCTGGCCAGGAGAACCCCCAAGACTTTGTGAAGACAACGATAACACGACTGCTCACCCCCTGCAGATTCGCCTCACCTGGCTTCCTTGTTGGGGTGGGGGAGCCCCAGGATGGCCGCAGACCCTGAAAGAGCCATTTCCCACCAGCAGGTGCTCCTAAAAGGCAGGTAAACAGATGCGTTTAGAGGCATCCTGAGGGGGAATCCGAGAATGTTTTAGAGAATAACCACAGTGCCCATGTAGCCAAAAATAACAGCCTCCATTTGATTTATTCCCCTTGGAGTCCCTCCTGAGGGAGGCTGCGTGCCCATGCTGGGCATTTAAAGCCCGGCTAAACAGCCCTTGGAAACCCCAGAGGATGCCTGTGATTGCTAGGAGGCCAGGAGGGCAGTGGGTGACCAAGAAGGACTTCCTGGGGAGGTGACACCGTGGTGGAAACATGGAGACCCGCAGGTGGACAGAGCAGCAGGTGCGAGGATAAAGCCTCCAACAGCGGAAGTTACAGCCTGGCAGTGGCACCCCTGTGACACCCCTTTCTCCCTCGCCTCTCTCTTCCCCACTGCTTCTGTAAATCACTTTTATAAAGAAGTTTTCAAAAGAACAGAAACATAGGTGCTTCATGAGAACATGGTCCTGGCATGGGGACAGTGCCCGCCCTTGCCTGGGAACTGTGAGTACAGAGGGCTGCCAGGACCCAGGGCCACTCCTGGGCATGCAGAGGAGGACGGGGGTGACTCCAGCTCTACAAGTGGGGGTCCGCCCTTGAGGTGCAGCCTCGGGGCCTCTGCAGCCTCTGTTCTTGGCTGGGACGCGGCCGCCTCCTCCCTCTGGCCTCACGTGACCTCGAGGTCAGCTTTGTGTCTGAGTCCTAATGTCCTCTTTCCCTTAGGACCCCGGGCAGACTGGCCCCGGGCCCACATGTGTGACCTCATTTTAACATGCTCGCCTGTGTAAGGACCCCGTCCCCTGAGACAGTCCTGAGGTACAGGACTCCTGGGAGTTCCTGAGGCATAGGACTCCACACAGGAGTTTTGGGGCCTCGACCCGGGTCACAGTGCCTAGCAATGGGATGGGTAGAGCTGAGCCCCTCTTCTCCCCTCTGCCAGGGCAGCGCCCAGGGCTTTCCCACCTGGCTGGGTTGGCGCACAGAAGGCGCTGCTGGCAAGGACACATGGGGACCGTGGGGCACCCTGGCCCACTCGAGATGAAGAATAGCACTGGCCACCTCAGGAGCCGGCCATGGGCACTAAGGGGACCCAGAGAGACTCTGGAGACCCATCATCTTCCCACTCACCACACACACACAGCACACACCACACGTGCATGCTACACACACACTTACACAAACACAAACATGCCACACAGACATCTAGACACACAGCTAGACCCACCAACACATACATACCTCACACGCCATACACACACGTGACATAGAGACACACCCACTAACACACCCACAGAGACACCCACTAACACACCATGGCTGCACACTTACCATATAATCACATCTCGCAGTACCACACACACACACACACACACTCACACACGCACTTCTCTCAGTCTTTTGCAGGAGGCGATGCTTGGGGTGATGGGATAGAGCGGACAGGGTGGCGGGGAGGACAGGGTGGCGGGGACTGGATGGTCTCTGCAGCCTGTGGCCCCTCACAGATCTGAGCAGGGCCCCAGGCATGCGGTCAGCTTGCCCAGCTCATTCTCTGTTCCAGGCCAGGACACACACTGCCTTCACTCCTCCAAAGCTCCCCCTGCTTGGGATGCAAGGCCTCCTGTGTCCCTGGACACCAAAGTGGGGTGGGGGCAAGGGAAGAACACAGACTCTGGAGCCAAGAGCCCCTGTCACCTGGCTCCTCAGCCCTGGCCCTCACCTCATCCCTGTGCTACCCCGTGGGCTCTGGAGCCGGCCCAGCTTCTCCCCACTCTGTCCTCTGTGTCCCTCAGAGCTGGGGCTTCTGGGAGGTCCCATCCAGGTCCTGACCACCTTCCCGCAAAGGCAGTCGGGGGCAGCACTTGTTCTCCGTGTACCCACCTGCAAGGCCACCAGGGTCCTCTCAGTCAGGGGTGGCATGGAATCAAGGCAGAGTCCCCACGTGATACTCGCTCCGATGACCAACAGGATAGGACCTCATGGCTCCAGACCCCTTTCCCAGTCACAACCTCTCTGCACACCATAGGTGCCTCTTCTGCTCCATCTCACAGATGGAGAAACTGAGGCCCACGGAGGGAAAACCACAGGCTCATGGTTACCTAGGGGCAAGTGGCAGAGCCAGATGGGACCCAGGGCTAGTGCCCGACCTTCCGGGGTGCTCCCTCTGGGCCCCCTCCCAGTAGGAATGTCTTTGGAGGAGGGGGCAGGGGAAGCAAGGCGGCAGGCTGGGGACCAGGCTCTCAGGAAAGGGACCGAGATTCCTTCCAGCCAATACATGTCATCCCGCACGACTGACCTCAGAGATAACACGAGATCCTGCAGCGCCCGCCCAGCGCCAGGACCTGGATGTGAGGACCTCTGTATCC
Organism: Hydrochoerus hydrochaeris; assembly: GCA_004027455.1. NCBI lineage: Eukaryota > Metazoa > Chordata > Mammalia > Rodentia > Hydrochaeridae > Hydrochoerus > Hydrochoerus hydrochaeris. The sequence continues at coordinate 310,468 of PVLA01001193.1, read as the reverse complement.
TATTCCAGCCACAGCAGGTGGAAATAGTGTGAACTAATGAAATACCACCAGCGAAGCTAACAGCTGAGTGACGTCTCCTGGCAGACGGTGGACAGAGACTGCTGACCCACACACACTGGCCTCCACCCGGCCACCAGCTGGGAGGCCCGAGCAGGCTTCGGACACGAGTGGAGGCAGAGAGTCCGGGCTCTGTCCTGGCATGCTGTGTGACCTTGCATGACTGGCTCGGCTTCTCTGAGCCTGACTTTTCTTCATCTGTAAAAAGAGGACGATGGTAACATTCATATTGTTGGAACTGTACGGAAATGTCTAGCAGGTGACCGTGTACAATATCAGGGCCCAAGGGACAAAAGAAGGCAATTAGTAACACCTGCCCACCTACCCAGCACCTCACCTGTGTCGGAAAAGAAATCCCTGCATTGGAAAACTCCACTGGCCACCCCTACCACCTTTAAACTGACCCTTAGGTGCCTTAGAGGCTAGAAGGGGATGGGAATCTCAAGACCAGAAAAGGCACAGTGACACTCAAAGAGAACCATCTCAAGTATAATGCATGCTATCACCAAGCTCATGGAGGACTTAGGGACCCTCTCCAGTATCTGGTACCCCTGAGTACCCCAAAGCCCACCTCCCTGACTGCCTTACAGGCTCTGAAGGCCAGAACCCTGAGCCCCTCTGTCCAGGGACTGTCCCTCCCCATGCAGGCCATGACAGTGGCCAGTGTGGTAAAGATGGCTAATAACAGCTCTGGACCAGGCTTTCCTGGCAGTGGCCTCCTCTTTCCCCACCAGGGTTGGGGAATGCAGGGGACAGTTCCCTTGTGGCCCTCAGGGTGGCCAGGATACTGCTGGGTAAGAGACACAGAGCATCCCTGGGCTGGATCAAGCCATACCTGACTGTCAGGGGCTTTTCACAAGTTGCATGAGTCACTACGTTGCCCCTTGCCTTACGCCAGCCTGAATCATGCTGCTCTATCGTTACCATCCAAACAGACTCAACCGACAGACTTATTATCTGACATTAAAGCCCCCTGTGAAATTAACCAAACTAGTGAAAAAGGTGAAGGCTGCTTGAGTTAGCACAGCACAGAAAGTGGGCAGTGTTTCAAGACAGTGCACGTGGGCTTTGCGCACGGCTGTCCTGCCTCACCGCTGTGGGACACGGTGCTTCAGAATCGGAAGAACTGAGAGCCAATCCCGGCTCTCCACTTCCTCTGTCCGTGTGACCTCACAAAAGTCACTGAATCTGAGATTCTACTTCTTTAGTCCTCTGAGCACTGCCTAGGGTGAGTGGCGGTCACACGGAAAGAAATGAGCATGCGGAGGTGGTAGACAGAGTGTGGTGGGCAGGACCAAGCGAGAAACAGGGTTTAAATCCCATCTCTGCCCTGGGACCTCGGGCAAATTGCCCAACCTTATTCATTCATCAGAAAAATGGGAAAGGTGTTTCCTGCGTGGGCCACACGTGATTTATGGGGACGACTTGGGCTGGAGTTGATCCAGGCAGAGGCGGTACCTGCCCCAGATCCTGGGTTCCCAACTCCTGTGTCTCCTCCTGGGTTCCCCAGCCCATGCACAGCACCAGCCTCCTCCAGAGAACCAGCCCTGAAAACTCAGTCATGCATGACCCTCATAGTCCATCTGTCCGTCCCTCTTGGTCACTGGTGTCATCATCCTGCTAGCCTCTTGCCCTGGCCTCCCTGGCCAGTCCACCCTGCTTCCCTCCAACCCACAAAGCCAGTGGTCAGTGAGGGTTGCCTGGAGCCTTCCTCAAACAGTCTCTGCGTGGAGGCTGGGCGTGCTTGGGGCGCTGTCAAGGACTGGACAGTGCTAGCGCCCTGGAGATGCTTTTCAAGGTTGGGCACTAGAAGAGGACTGATGTGTGGGGTTCATCTTCGACAATGGATACTTGTCAAATTCATTCATTTATGCTTTTCAAAACACACTCCTTGGACAATCACCTCCAATCTAAGACCTATCAAAAATCCCTTTGCAAATCCTCCGAATGAGGGCTCTTGCTGCGTAAAAGTGCCCGTGCCTGTGACATTTTGTACACAGTTTTAAGAAGTCTAAAGCATAATGGCAGACCCCTGATGGAGTGTGTCCACAGGTGGGAGCCTGAGACACCAAGGAAGGGACACCCAGGGCGTCTCTGTCTTTCATGCATGGGTCCGGGGTCATCGTATAAAAGTGCCAACTCCTCTCCCAGAGCCACATCTTGGCTGAGGGCAGCAGGGCCCTGAGCACCCTGCATCTCTGCCTGTCTCCCTGCCATGCCACAAGCCTGCTGTCAGGATAGCATGTTATGTGGGGACCCGCCCTGGCCCTTGCACGCGGGACCATATCTGTCTTATTCCTTCCCTGGCCTTTTCTCTTCCTTTCCTTGCAGGCTTTGGAGGAAGGAGACATTGCTGCGGTCCAAAGTGGTCGTGGAAGGCTTCGTGGAGGAGGCAAGCCCTGCCTGGGCCTCGATGTTGGGTACTAGCGGGAGGCTAGGGCCAAGGGTTATTAATAGGCCTGGCTCAATGGGCGCAGGGAGGTAAATGTGATACAGACACTCAGCACCATGTTGGGGAGTACCTGACACCGGAAGGGGAGGGGGCTGGGGGCAGTGGGGAGCACAACCTCCCAAAATAGCCCGGGCAGAGGCCTATTTAAGTGGTCCTTCCGCCTCCAGGCTCACCTCCTGCCGGACCTCCCACCAGCCCAGTTTCCAGTGCAGGCTCCAGCCCTCACCCCCACTCCAGGTGAGTGGCAGCCACTGAGGAGGATGGAGAGACGAGGCCAGCCGGAAGGGACAGCCAACTCGCCCCCTCACACCACTGTAATGGGGTGGGGAGCTGCACTGGGGCAGCAGCAGAAGCAGGGGCTGCTGGTCCAGCTCCGGGGGGACCTGGGCAAATCCTTCCCACTGGCTGACCCTCACATCCCCATCTGTGCATCACAAGGGACGGACGCCTGTGAACTCTCGGGCTGCCATCAGAAGGGACCCAGAGGGCAGGGGGAGGAGAAAGAGCCGAAGGGCACTGTCTGATGCTCTGCCAAGGCGCTTGTGCCTGGAGAGGGGGAGTTGAGAAGCCAACAGGAGGGAGAGGGAGGAGTGTGGGGAGGACCCAGCCCCTGCCAGCCCCGGCATCTAGGGCCTGTCTAGGAGCCAGTGTGTAGCTCGGATGTGTGGGACCGGACAGGGCAACAGAGAGGCCCACCGAGTGGCCACTAACTCCAAGTCAGTGGACTCAGGGGTGGCCCTTGCTCTGCTGTTTCCTCATGGTATATCTTTAGACAGACTCCAGCCTCAGTTTCCCCACTTGTATAGCGTAAGGGTCCTTAGCTGGGGAGACAAATTCTCCACCTAAGCATGGAGTGAGCAGAGCGTGGGAGTCCAGCAGCCCAGCATATTGGAGCCATTGGTCCACCTGGACAAGGGGCGGCCAGCAGGGCAAGGCCAGGCCCACTGCGGGCCCAGGGGAGGACTCGTGCCCAGGGCTCTCAGGTCAGGAGCTGCAGCCTTGGTGCCTTGGAAGCCAGCTGGCCAGCGGTGGCCTGAAGGAGCTGACTCACCGAGAGGAGGCACTGGAGCGAGCCACTGCTAAGGTTTCCAGGAAGGGCAGCCATCCAGGGCCCAGCCGGGGGATGTGGTGTTGACGGCAAGTGTCAGGGAACTTGAGCTACTGAGCAGCCAAGCAGCTGTCCCTGGTCCCTACCTCTGAGGGCCACCACAGTCTCTGACCCAGCTTACCTGCTGGTACCCTAACCTGGGGTCTCCAGGCTCCACTGCGGTGGGGGGGGGGGGCACCTGTGACTCCAGCACAACAAAGGCAGACTAAAGCCCCGAGATGAAGAAGGTCACGATGCAAGGTCACTAGGGTCTTAGTGCAGCCCCTGACCTGGAACCCAAGCCTCCTACCTCCCTGCCCAGTGTTCACGAAGTCTAGAGACAGCTGGCAGCAGACTGAATCCTTGGGAGACCCCAAGGAAGGTGCAACTGATCTCTCTGGCTTCATCAGGCTAGGAAATGTCACCTTTCACACAGGTGACATTCAAACCACAGAGCCTGGGTCTAGAAAGTGTGCTCTGAAGGTGCCACTGCCCCGTCCCCAGTATACACCAGCCTCCTGTGGGTGGGGGTGGGGGAGGTAGCACCGAAGACAATGGAATAGCTTCCCACACTCCCACCGCCCCAAAGAGGGTTGTGGGAACAAGGGGAGTCGGGAAGGGCAGTGGTTAGTGACAGTCTAAGAGTGGATCTTTGAAAAGTCAGGCTAGCCCAAACATAAATGAATTAAATTACATTAGATCAGGTCTCAGAATGTGCACCCCGGTGAGATGCCGAGTGTGGCACCCCCATTAAGCCTGGGAAGCTCCTGTCTGTCCCTGGCCCTGCCACCCTCTCCCAGGCCCCACGTGTGGATCAAGTTTCTAGCACCTCGGCTTAGATTTTGCAGTGTAAATTTGCATCCGAGACAGACAAGAAAGGAGCTGAGGGAGGAGAACAGAAGGGTGGTTGCGGGCCTGGGCCGGGACCCTCGGGTCCGGTAGGACACCTCTGCCACCAAGATCCGAGCCTCCTAAGTGCCCTTGAAGGCAGGCGAACTCCCCAGCCCTGGCTGGCTGGTGGCTCGGGGCGCCCCCTAAGTCCCAAAGATCGCGCCCCAGCCAGGGAGCACAGGCGCAGCCCCCGAGGTCCTGAGAAGTCGGCCGGGCTCTGGGCGCAGGTCGGTGGCCCGCGCGGCGCGGCGGCGCGGCGGGACTGAGCGCTCCGGCTGCGCGCAGAGCCGGGCGTCCCCTGGCGCGGTGCCAGGCCGGGGCGGGCGTGCGCCGGGCGCGCGGCACTGCAGCGCTGGTCATATGAGCAGAAATGATGAGAAAAGCACTTTTTAATCTTTTCGCACTTGCTCTGCCCGCTCAAACAGTTGCAGGATGGCGATGACGGACTTGCTCAGCGCCGAGGACATCAAGAAGGCGGTTGGAGCCTTTACCGGTGAGCTGCGCTCTCCCCTCCCCAGACCCGGCCCCTCATCCGCGCCTTGGCCCCTGCACCCCGCGGACAGACCCGTAGCTGGCCTGTCCTCCTCTGCCTCCAAATGCCTGCGCAGCCAGCAGGGCGCAGGCTGCTGGGGTTTAGGCGGGGAGGGTCCCCAGCATTTCCCCAACTCTGGGGCGCCAGGGAGCCCGGCCACCGAAGCAGCACAAACTTGAGGACGCCGGAGGGTGGCCACTCTGGCAGGGCTTCGAGTCCAGGACCAAGGGCAAAGGACAGGGTCAGAGGAGAGACCTCTGGGGATCTTATGCTGGCTGGGACTCCCCCTTTGTGGTGGTGGAGGAGGTGCAGGGGCATACATCTTCTCCCCCTTTCTTCACCCCCATTCTGGACAAGATTTACAGTGATAGCTGCTTGTTGACCCCGACTGTGCCAACTCCCCTCCCCAGGCTCCAGCCCCCTCACTGCCAGAGATGACCTTCTGGAAGCAGCACCCCAGATTCTCCTAAGTCTCAGGCCCCAGGAAGGGGAACATTGTCTCACCCCTTCGGGATGCTCTGGGATCTCTGGGCTTAGTTACCCCTCTTTCCACTCTCCTCACCACATGGGGAAATTGAGGCTGGAAGAGGCTGTGCTACTTGTTCAAGGTCATCCAGGCTGGTGGGAGAGGGATTAGAAGGGGGTAGTGTCCGGGTGGTGTTGGACAGACTAACTTTCCTCTCTCAGCTCTGGGCAGAGACGGGAACACCCCAAAAGCCCCCACCCGTGCCAGTGCCCTTACACACAGGTCCTCAGTCTAACACGGTGCCCACCCTTGGCTGCTGTAGAAGGGAGCTCTTAGGACTCAGAAAATTTGGGGGCTAGGAAAGGGCTCATTTCCTTTCTGCTTGGCACCTTCTCCATCCTGGGCACAGGATGCTCCAGGAAGCCACTCTTCCTTGGCACTGTGTGGACCATCTACTTTGCCTGGAGCCACCTTGCCATCTCGGAGAAGGACTTTAGCTGAGTGGCCCTGGTTTGGGGTGGGAGTTGTCTGACGCACACACGCACACTGTCGCCACGGTGGATTTCTGCAGTAAAACCAGGACTTCTAGGTCCTTCCTCTCCTCCTCCTACTGTGTGACCTTGACAGAAACGTGTCCTCTCTGTGTTGATTTTCTGACAACCCAGTGTGAGGCTGGAAAAGAGCCCCCCGCCCTGCCCCGTACAGACTCTCCACTGGCACCAGCTTCAGTTCCCGGGCCCACTGCCACCCTGCCACTGTCCAAGTGCTTTGGCGAAACTGCCTTGTGAGGCCAAAGGCCTCTGCTTGGATCTTTAATGCTTGGGTTTAATGGCAAAACGTGCAGAAGACACAGAGTCAGGCTGGAGAGGCAGGGGCCCAGGCATGAAGCCACCTGTGCCCCGACAGCACATGACCTTGAGGACACATCCTCCCCTTGCATGGACCATTCAGCCTTCAATGAAAGTGCCTCCCCAGGGCGTCCCTCCGGAACTGATCCTCAGTGTCACCTCGACACCTCCCACTCTCCCACCCTTCCCCATGGCCCTTCTTGGTCCCCATCTCAGCCCGAGTCTCCTCCCACAGCTGTGGACTCCTTCGACCACAAAAAGTTCTTCCAGATGGTTGGCCTGAAGAAAAAGAACCCAGACGAGGTGAAGAAGGTGTTTCACATCCTGGATAAAGACAAGAGCGGCTTCATCGAGGAGGAAGAGCTGGGGTAAACTGAGGCTGGTAGGGGAATGGGGTGGGGGTGGGGAGACAGACTCTTGCTTTCAAATGCGCAGCGAAGCTGCCCCTCTCTCTGCATCCTTAAGTCACAGAAGGGGCTGAGGGCCCAGGGCACTGAGAAAATGGTTCCCAGCCCTGATGCTTCCGGAAGAACCAAAACCTCAGCTCAAAGTGTGACTAACTAGGTTAAATTATAGCCACTTAATATGGCTAATGGAATGATGCTCCTTAATAATTCAGTACAAATGAAGAGGCAGTTGTCCTCACTGCACCAGGGCAAGGCGGAGGCCCTTGGGATGGGATTGCATTGATTCCCACCTCCACCATCCCGCAGCCCCCACCTCTGCTGGACCAGAGCTTTCAAAGCCATCTCCGGGCAAGCTCTGGGGACTCAGGAGCCCATAGAATGAAGCACGGAGGCGGAGGAAGGGGAGGAGGCCAGGGCCACCAAGTGCAACACTGATTCAGCACAGAACCCTCCCTTGTCACCCACCTTAGCCACCTGGCCCGTGTCTGCCAGCCCAGCTGTGCCTTATGCCACTCTGGCCAAGGCTGCCTTGAATTCTGTCAAAAAGAGACAGGAGAGGGTATGGAGAGAGCCCTTCTAAGTGGGAGTGTCTCCACCTTCCCCGTCTCTACCCCAAACCTTCCCACAAGGCTACATTCTGTCTGGAACCTTCTCCTATTTGCCCCACACCACGAGTGCACGCGCGTGTGTGCACGCGCACACACACACACACGCACTCCCCCGTCACCTTCTCCAGGAAGCCTCCTCCACCCTCCTCTGAGTACATTTAGCTTCTGCTATCAAAGCACTCCATGCGGGTGCTCTGGGGTACCTGACTTCCAGCCCTTTTATGCAGGTGGCTTTCTGAGCTCTTCACAGTGTCCCCAGTCCCAGCATAGTCAGGGCATAGAGAAGACACCGTGGGCATTTGCTGAGTAAATAAACATCTGCAGGTCCCCTGGCAGAAGTGCGGAGGAGCCACCTCCTCAGAAGACACCTTGTCCTTCCCGCACTCACACACGCAGACCAGGGTACCTGGTCACCCCAGCCCAGCCAAGCCCATGCCCGCTGCTTGCTGCCTGTCCCGGCTGCCCTTCCTCTGCGCAGATGCCAGCCCACCATCCACGGGACATTCCCACAAGGTGACCTTGGCCTGACTACCTCTCCGGCTTCCTCCCCCAGATTCATCCTAAAGGGCTTCTCTTCGGGTGCCAGAGACCTGTCTGCTAAAGAAACCAAGATGCTGCTGGCTGCTGGTGACAAGGATGGGGACGGCAAAATCGGGGCTGACGGTGGGTGCCGCCACCTGGGTTCTGGGCACAGTGTGGGTTCTGAAAGGTTTGGGTGCTGAGTGTTTGGTTATGTTTGTCATAAGGAAGGAAAGATTCAAACAAGAAAGGCAACCCCTGAGGTCTAAGGGTTTTGCTCTATAGCCAGGCAAAAGGAAAAAAGTACCAAAAGTGCTGTAGTTTTCTAAATTTGAACAATCCAAGAAGAATGGAATGTTTTCTTTCTTTCCCTGCTAAGTAGGGGCGTCAAGGAGAAGTTGGGGTTTTCTCTGCGCTTTGCCTAGGATAGGTGCGGGAGCTGCCTATCCTAGCTGGGTGACCTCGGGCCGGCTCTCTCCTTCTCTGAGCTGGAGGCTCCTATCTGTAACCCTAGCAGACGAGGTCAGTGACCCCTCAGCCTCTCAGTCTCCAATATCAGGGATGGAAATTCCTTCTCTCTCACTCTCCTCAGCATCTCGTCCTGGTGTCCTGTAACCTCCAGTCTCAAGATAGGTTTTGGTGTCACTCAAATAGACCATCCCAGGCCTGTAGGAGAGCCGGGAAAGGAGCCAACCATGAGCCCACTGGGACTTAGGAGTCTGCTTTGAAAACTTAGCTCTTGATGAGCACAGGGGTGGAGCTAGCAGCCCTCTCTCCCTCGTCCTTGCCCTTCCGGCCCTACCTGCCATTTGTGCGACAAATCTGAGTATTGTCATTGTCATCTTTCTTAGCATCATGCATTTTACAGACATAGACACTGAAGGTACTTGGCCTGGATCTGGGAGCCAGGACACGGTTTGGGGGCCAGGGACATGGGACCAGGTCTGCATTCATCTTTACAGACCTCTGGGCCATGATCGACTCCATCATGGGCCTTTCTGGCAACTTAAGAGAAAACTGTTTTCTGTCTTAGGGTTCAGATCCCAGCCTTTCTAGCCATGTGACCTTGAGGAAGTCACCTAATTGTCCTGGACCTCCGAGTCCCCATGTCTCGATTGTAGTAATGATGGTTCTTACCCCACAGAATTGTCATGAGGCTTAGATGTGCGCTTAGAACAGGTGCACCACCGAGCAAGGGCTCCCTGTGTCAGTCCACTAAATCAAAATGACATGGGGACTAGATGGCATATGTCCCTTTACCCACACTATTAAACAGTACCTGACTCAACATCTGTCGCCTATGTATGAAGCCCAGGCCCTGGGCCCTGATCCTTCTCTGGCCCTCACCAGCCATGACCTTGAATGTGATCCATATCCGGGTTCCCATGCCCAGCACATGGGATGTGCACGTTTGTCCTATTGCCTGCTTGGAGTCATTATGGGATTTCAGTGGCTACGGGCACAAAATTGCTTGGGGAAAAGTATAAGGTTCCTGAAAGTGGGTGCAAATTTATGAGAGGTTGCTTTGCCGGAAACAAGAATGGAGAATCTCTACCAAAGTGAGGTGTAGGGGGTGCCCCTGCCATCTGACCCAGCTACTTGTATGTCCTGGGGAGAGGTGGCTTGCAAGGGGGCTGGAACAGAGAGGGTACCAGTGGACATGGGTGACTTGGTGTCCTTGGTGACCTGGGTGAGTGGCAGCTGCTCCCCCACACCCTGTCCTCACAGACCCACAGCCAGCTGTGGGTCTCACCATGGCACCAGCCTGGGCTTCGGGACAGGGCTGCTATTTTTATTTGCAGCCGGCCGACCACAGCTCAGGAGTCCCAGGCAGGGTCTTCATGGCTGGCTGCTCACGATCACCCTAAGTGATTAAAAAAAAAAACTAGGGCAGCCCTGGCCTGCTTCCCCGCCTCCCTCTCTGCCGTAACTGGGTCTTAAGGAGCCAACTAAACTCTTCCAACAGACCCAGGGGACATTTCCTGAGCTACAGCTCAGTGCCTAACACCAGGGAAGGCAAAAATGAAGGCTCTAAACCCAGCTTAGGTCAGCGCCGGTCCTGGCTGTGTGGCTCTGTAATCCGGGGCCTAAGTGACATGCAGGCGCCGAGCGTGTTGCCCAATATGTAGTCAGTGCTCTATAAGCAGCAGCTGGGATGCTGTTTCTGTTCCATTTACACATTGTTTACGGTGCTACCAAGGGTCCCCCAGGCTGAGTGCCCCCTCACTGAAACACTCGGGATCCGAGCGTGTCAGGTTTTGGAGTTTTTCAGACTTTGAAATATTTGCCTAGTATTGTTTTGGCACTCCGAGAGTTCCAGATTTCAGGTTTGGGGACCGGGGATGTTCCATCTGTGCCAGGCAGAGCAGAGAGCTCAGGGAATGGGCATTGATGGACTTGGAGACAGGAGGCTGCCGTGCTGCATGCTGGGAAGGGCGCAGAGAGGGCCAGGTAAGGTGCTGACATCAGCAGAGGCTCTCGGCCAGGATGGGGAGGGAAGGTGTGGCCAGGGGCAGGAAGTGTAGCTGATTGGAGAGAGGAGAATCAGGGCTGGGCATGGAGAGCACACCAGGGCTCTGTGAAAGTGTCACTTTATTTCACCTTGAGGTGACAGGGGACGTAGGTACAGAGGCAGACAAGGAGCTCAGAAGTCCAAGGTCACACAGCCAGCAAGTGTGAGAGCCAGGATTCATCTGGGTCTGTGTGACCATACGGTCCAGCCCCAGGTCACCCTGTGCCAATGCACTGAATGCAGAGGCCAGGTCAGAAGAGGAAGTAGGGGACAGCATGGGTCACCCCACTCTTCCTGCTTTCCAGATGGGAGATGCAGACAGACTGGCCCCCACTTCCATGCCCTGACGCAGAAGGGGTGGGCATGGTGATATACCAGGGGCCGGGCCATCTTGGGACACCAGCAGTTCTGCTCCCCTTGCTCTGCTTGGCTGGGTGACGCCCTGTGCAGGCAGAGGGTCCAAGCCTCGCCCACCAGCCTGGGGACACCCAGCTGCAGGTCACAGAGTTCCTGCCCAGCCTTTGGGACTCTGATGTTCAAACCTGGGGTCAGATCAATAATCAATCCGTGGTCCCTTCCGGCTCTGGGCTTCCACCCAAGTACCATAGTGAATCCTACACAAGAAGCATGAACTGTGACTTGGGCTTAGCTGAGTGGCTTGGAGCGATGCTGTACTCTCTACCATCACGGAGCGCTGAGTGGTGCCAGGCTCCGTGTTTAGCACTCTACCCATCACCCTGCCAGCCATCCTTGAGGTGGAGGCTGTGACTATTCCCATTTTATAGATGGGACCACTGAGGCTCAGAGAAGCTATTGTTTGCCCAAATCCCATAGCTAGAGAGGGAAAAAAGGTCAAGATCCAAGTTCGAGTTTGTCTGGCCCCAAAGCTGTGCTGCCTGCTTCATCCATGTTCACACAAAGGTTAGTGGCATCCACCCTGAGCTTGCTGCATGCTTGCTTCTCTCCTCCGAACAGGGACTTGGGTTGGTTGTTTTGTTGTTGTTATGTCCGCAGCTTTTAGAATAGAGCCTGCCACATAGCAGCATGACAACAGTTTGCTTACTGAACAACTGAATGAATGAATGAATGAATGAGTGAATGAATGTGTTCATTCAGGATGCAGGGACGAGCAAGCAGGAACCCTACATGCAGACAGAGGCTCCCTGCTGGAGACCTGGGTGGGCGGGCTGGGGGCTTCGGGACCACAGTGCCGGAGCAGCACAGAGCTGCTTTTGCGTTGTTCCCAGTTCTGTTTGTCCTTCTAAGGCGAGCGATCCCATCCCAGGTTCTTTAAGGTCCCAGATCACAGGGAGAGGGGGAAGACGAAGCTCTAATAATAAGTCTTTACTTTCTTGTCTCTGGGGTGAAGATTTCCAGGAAGCTCAGAGGCTTTTATGGATGCGATCGATCGATGCTCAGCAGCCACCCTGAAGGGCTGGTTCAAGCCAGTTCAAAGAAGGTTTAAGGCAGAAAAAGGAGAGAGAAGTGGGAAAGAGACGGAAGGCACCCAGGGGCCCGGCTGTCACCGCAGAGGCTGGGCAGGAGAGCGGGAAGACCTGTTCCGTAGCCAGTGACCCGCGCCCCACCTGGCGGCCCTCATTCCTTAGGAGTGGCCCACGCGGTGGGTTTCTAACAAGTCACCTGGGGCACCCAGAGAGCCACACGTTGAGAATCACTGCCTTCCAACAGTTCAGGGCACCTGCAGCCCTCTCTATCTCCATTTTGTAAGGGAGGAAATTGAGGCACGGAGAGGTTAAGTAATGGCCCGGTGCTACTAGGGAGCAGAGCCAATCCTGAAACTCGGTGATCCTATCAGGATCCTCTGCACATGTCCCCAGCCAGGGTCCTCATCTCAGTGGCCACACCCAGGGGATGTGCAGACCTCCAGGGGCTGAGGTTCAAGTGCACGCAGCTGCACTTCCGGTTTGTACAAATCCCACAAGGGCCCCACAAGCCATCTGTTACCCACACAAACCAGAAAACAGGGCCCCAGGAAGGCAGAACTGCTTGCTACGAGATTGGTGCTCACTTCAAACTCCCAACCCCAACACAGGACTCTATGTGAGATCCTCAAGCCGCACTTATAAGCACACACGTGCAAAAGGATTGCAGGGCGCTGCTTGTTTCCCCAGCCGCCCAACCCCAGTGACAGACCCACTTTCCTAAGCTTTAAGCCTCTTCCAAGTTAAGAGCCTGTCTTTTGCATTTTGCTGCCTTAACCAGAAAATGTAGTCATAATCATTGCCCGACCGTGGTACCACGCACGTGCCTGAAAGCAGCTGCTTTGTCCACTCGCTTCCAGTAAAATCTGTTCTCTTTTGTCCTGAAGTAGCCCGTGGGGCAGGGGAAGCAGAGTGCGGAGGAAGCCCTTGTGCACAGTGCACACTGGGGCGGGTGGAAGGTAGGGCTGTGTCCAACTAGGGTGCCAGCCCTGCGAAGCCTTCTCCTCCCTTGGGACATCCGCTCCGCTCCCATAATGTGGGGCTAAAAATACCCATCTCGCCGTGGAGTTGCTGGAATTAAGCGAATGTTCTGGGAATGGTTCCTTTCCTCTTGGTTTATGTGAATGTTTTTGCTCCTACGCCTCCTTAGCTCCTTTTGGAAGTCGTGGAATCCCACTTTCAACAGAAATGAGATCGAGTCCAAGAAAGATGTGAGGAGGAGGAGGAGGAGGAAGAGACTCTTCCCCACCCCCTCTCCCTATAATTCCGGCCTGCCAGCCCCTCCAGGATTTGATTTCCAAGCAGGGAAGGATGTGCATGTCAGGGCCAGGGCACAGTCCTGGTAGCAGGGTCCTGAGGCAGACAGCGTTTTGTGCCCTGGCAGCAGCTGGAGGAGGTCTGGGACACAGAGGCAGTGATGTCCGCTGAGAGATGTGGAAACTGAGGCCCAGTGCGTGCTAAGTGCCAGAGTCACAGAGCGCGTCCTTGACTGAGTGGGTCCTGGGTCTGCTGACTGCACCCCCAAGCCTTGCAAGCTGAGCGGAGTCTTTGGGTTATAAATGGTTCCTGTGCTTGCAATCTGCTCCTCTCTATTCCCGGGTGCGCCTTCCCCAGCTCCAGGCTTCTGCTGCACTAGATAACACAGAGCGGGAGAGAGGAGGCCGCGCGGTTTATGTAACCAGCCTCCTGCAAAACGGAGCAGCAGTCAGAGCGGAAGATGTTCCCTCTCCTGTGTCCCTGTCCTCTGCATCTGAGAGCGAGAGCTCGGTGGCATGCGGGGCCACTGCTCTCTACCTCTGAGAGAGAGACACGACTGGGCATGAGCCACCTTGCGGAGAGAATCTTCCTGGCAGAGTGAGTCAGCCTCAGTTTCCCCGTAAGTGAAATGGGGACAAGAGAGCCAGGGCGGAGGGGGTGGGATAACGCATCCACAGCACCTGGCTCCGAGCGAGCCCCCAAAACTGTTCATGTCGCCTCCTTTGTGGCTGCTTGGCTTGACCCCAAATGACCCTGCATGATTGGAAAGTGATCCTTGTCTGTGCTACGAATTTATAAGAAACTGAGCCTGGGAGCTATTTAGAGGCAGGCGATAAACCAGGACCCATCCCTTCCTCGCCACAGAGGGAAGGAGGGCGCTTCCAGACGCTGACTCAAAGGGTCTCAGTTTCACTTGGGGCTCCCAGCGTGTGCTGGCCTCACCTGCTGTCAATAGCTTCTAAATTTGTTCAATCCCCACAGCAGCCCGGCCTGGGCAGACCTAATTAGGCTAATTTTGGTTTCCTAAGGGAAAGAACAAAATCAGCCCATCCCAGTGGTCTGCAGCTTTCCTCTCCCTCCTTGTCCATCTCCTCCTGATTGGACAAGGAAGACGGAGGCAGGCAGGCCCCAGGGCGCCTTGGAAAGGCTTCTGATTGCAAAAGTAGTGCTGTAGTATGTGAGTCTTGCAAGAGGAAAAATATTCTGGATCCCTCCAAAGGAACGCTCCCCACAAGCCTGGATAGCAACAGTGGATTAAATGCCCCATGTACCAGGCCCTGTGCTAGGCACTTCTCACCCATCTTACCACATTCCCACATCATACCATTGCTCTGGTATGAGGAGATGGGCTCAGTAGCCCCATTTTACAGACGAGAAAACCGAGGGACCAAGACAAGCTCCAGCATGGATGCACATGGTGGAGATGGATTCCAGCTCAGATCGATAGCTCGTGATAGAAACTTGTACCTAGTCTGTGGGTTTCCCATGTCCTGGGTTTAGATCTCTGTCCTCCTTAGTTTCAGAATTGTTATGGTTGTTATTCCAAAGATCCAACTTGAGTCAGTGGTATCCAAGGAGGTAGAAAGGACATTTATAAGCCATGCGCTGGGATCTGTTTGCATTTTCTCACCTACTCTTCCATAGCTGCCCCAGCAGGCTTCATTGATCCTTTACAAATAAGAACCCGCTCTGTAGGTGAGAATGCTGAGGCCCAGAGAGGCACAAGAGTGACCATGAGCACCTAGTCAGGTAGCGATGGAACGAGTCTGAGACCCACTCTGGGGTTGCTGGCGTGTGGAGGGAGGAGATGGGGGAGACAGGAGATGAGAGGGAGAAATGCAAACAAACAGTAGCCTTGGGAGCATCAGCCAGGCCCGCCAGAGCGCAAAGCGGTCCTCTGCGTTCCAGGAAGGTGCCAGGTGCATTTCAGGTTTGGTTTCAAGGTGACCTGAGGGACCCAAGTATGTGCCAGGAGCTGAATGCCTGCTAAAACATCAGGCCTGCGATCAAGAGATTTGGTGCAGGTCTGCTGAGCAGGCCTGGGAAACAGGTCTTACCCCGAGCTGCACCGTAAGGAAACTGAGGCACAATGCGCTGGAGTGTCCAGTCAAAGGTCACAGAAGTGAGAAACGGGAGTTAACCACCGCCCCCGCCCCCAGCTGGGCTGCTCCAAACCTGAGTAAGAGCCGGTGGGACATTCTGGGGACCAGACACCTCACAGAGCAGAAAAACAAGACCAAGAAGGGCGAGGTCCAGGGATGCTAGCAGGTGGCAGGACCTGTGCCACGTCTGCGGGCCAAGACTCTACCCTGGACTTTGCCGCTTTTTCTTTGCTTGGTCATTTGTGTTTCTTAGAGCTGAGACTTGAGCATTTTAGAGGTGACCTTTGGCCAGGACAGCTGTTAGTCAATTGGCAGGTTCCTAAGAGTTTTGCCCTGAGGTTGACAGGAAAGGGACAAAGAGGTGGCCCCTGCCCTCAATTTCTCTAAGAAGGCCCTGGGCAAGGTTGAGGGGGATAAAATTAGAATCCTGTGCCCCCTGCAGAGAGCCAGGCCGAATGGCCATTGTGACCTCCCAGCTGCTTTAAAGCAAATCCCAGCATGGGCAGAGGGGCTGATTTAGGGGCTCTAAAGAACCCCATGAGCTCCAAATGCCTCCATAGTCAGGTTCCAGAATGCCTGGTTTTCTACCCTTAGGAGCCCTCCTCATTGTCCCTCTGTCCCCTCACACCAGCTGCACCAGGTCCTGCCCAGTGTGGCCCAGTGGGTTTTTTGAGCAGCAGCCTGAGAGCCCCAGCTCCGGGAGAAAGGTACAGCTCGGCAGCCCAGGACAAGGAGGGGTGACACTGGCCAGTTTGCCAGATTAAGTGGCAGGGTGGACAGAGCTGTCGTTCACACAGGAGCTGGGCCAGGACCACCGCCAGGAGCAGCCCCTCTGGGCTCATGGAGAGGGCTCCTCCTTCCCCATCTACCAGATGGGGATCGTCCCTCTCACCTCCTGGGTCAGAGGGTTACATGCACCGACCCTAAGGACTCAGGAGCCATCGCCCTTCCCCCATCCGCCCATTCCTAGGTGGGAGGGGGTGAGTGGAGAGAAGGGTTCCCTGTCCCCCCAGAGCTTGCATTCTAGCGGGAGGGGGTCACTGACAAAAATAATAAGTACCCAAATGAGATCATTTCAGAGTGTGCTAAGTACCATGAAGTAAATAAAAAAGGGTTAATGTGACAGCGCCATGGCAGTGGCGATATTTGAGCTGGGACATGTGTCATCCTATACCTAGGTCAAAGTAGGTCAGAAAATTCCGGGTAAGGGAGAAAGCCCAAGAGTATATGTAGCTTGAATTGTACCTGCTGTTCTGACAATGGCCAAGGGACTTAACTCTCCCGGCCTCAGTTTCCCCATGTGTAAAATGCAGACAAATATGCATCTCCCTTGGGCTGGCTTTGAAAATTCAAAAAGAGAGTTATCCCAAATCCTCCCATGCAGACAGTCAGTAATGCTGGTTATAACTTCAGAGGTGAACAATATTGATGACAGGTCTAAGGGTAAAGGCCATCTCCAAAAAGCCACAGGTCCTTCACGGTCCTGAGAGCTCACAGAGCCCCATGGCTGGGAAGACAAGTCCTCTGAGGCCTGGCTTCCTGGTGATCCTCTGAGTCTCCCGGCTGTTTTATTATTTGGGGGTTCTCTCCCAGCGCAGGAGCCTTGGGGTTGGGACATTCCCATAGGGTGGACTCTCGCTGACCCCTAGCGTGAGTTCCTAGACCTTCATGTCCACCATTCCTGTCCCAGCGCAGCCTAGGGACAGGGGGTGCCGGTGTCTGTGTCCTACGCCAAACCCCAGAAAGGCAAGGGGCTCTGGGATGGCGCCTTTGCCTGCCAGGCCCACAGCCACTAATCTCCATGACGGAGCTGCTGTCACTCGTTTTCTATTTTTTTACTTTTAACTTTGAAACAATTTTAGGCTACACAAGCACCGTGGCAATAGTGGAGGAGTCCCTTACCCGCTTCCCCTGATAACATTTTACAGAACCATGAACAAAGTAGCCGTACGATGGGATCCCGGGGACTTTTTATGGCCTTTCTGGAGCCATTTCACACCCAGGTTCTCCTCTGTCACTCACCAGGTCCAATTCTTCCTCCCTCCACTGGTGGGAGAAGGTTCTGAGCTCAGAGAGATGCGATTTCCAGCAAGGAAGGCCCAGCATGGCCCAGGACCCCGGTCTGCATCCCCACCCTGTGCTCTCCCCGCCTCCTAACACGGTTTCCCAGAGGTGACCGGGACTCACCTAAGACCGCACACCCCAGCAGGTCCAGGATGTGGCATCCCCGAGACACAGTGGGGCCTAGTGGCCAGCTCCTTGTCCTCGCATCTCCCGGAAAGAAAAACAGCAGAGAAGTACAGAGAAACTGCGGATCCCGAGCCTCAGTTTCCCCCTCTAGGACAGACGTAACAAGAAATAACTGCTGAGCCAGATGTGAAGCATTTAGCATAGTGACCCACTCTGCGAAGGCCACTGGTGCTGTCCTTCTTGTCACAGACACTAATAACAAATCCGTGTGTGACAGCGTCATGACGCGGTTAAGGAAAGGTAAACTCCACTCACTCATTCATTCCTGTGTCGGTCATTCGGCCCCAGGCGCGCCCTTTCTGTCACTCTAGGTTGGCCGAAGCAGGAGCAAAGCCCCGCCCTGTGCCCTGTACTGTAGCCCAGTGTCCCTTTGCGGGCCCTCTGTGACTCACTCACCTCTGTTCTTGTGTTTGGCAGAATTCTCCGTTCTGGTGGCGGAAAGCTAAGCAGCGCTGATGGCCCCAGGCCCCCGGCACTCTGCCCCGGAAGCCCCGTCTCAGCCCCTCTCACCACCCTCCTGCATTTCTGTTCGTTTGTTTATGTTATTTTTTACTCTTCCTGTCCCCCTCAGCCCTCAAGTGACACTATTCTTCTGGAAAATGCTGGAGAAACAATAAAGACTGTACCAACCAGGCTTGCTTGTGTGGGAAGGGAAGGCTGGTGGGGGGGACTTCCAGACTCCCCCGGCAGGTAGCGGGAGGCTGTATTTAGACAGAACAGCTGTGACCCAGGGGGTTTCCTCAGTGCCTCCTCACAGCTGTCACTGGGCACGGCACCCCACATGGGTTGCTCCTTCTCATCTTTGGAACCACTCCCAAGAGAGGTGAAGGAACTCTCCTGTTTTACAGATACAGCAATGAAGTCTTAGAGCAGGAAAATAATGTGTCCAAGGCCACACAGCTCAGAAGCATTCGAAAACCAGCCCATTAAGAGTCCTTTTGTCCTGAATGCCAGAAACCCAGGTCAACGTAACCTGAGCAAAAGAAGGATAAAAAGGTTGATTGGCTTACATGCTCAGTCAGCTTCAGGAATAGCTAGATCAGGGCGCTCAAGCAATATCAACCCAACTATATTCCAGTGGCACAAGGCGTACCTGTAGCAAGCTCAGCAAGAGACGGTTGTTCTTTACCATCCTTCCAGAGGCCCAGACTTTGTCCCCTTAACAGCAGCAGCCAGTGTTTATTAAGTGCTTGCTCTGTGCCATCGGTCCAAGAGTCCCATGTAGTACAGATCATCACCGGGCTTGTGTGGATGAGGGAATCTAAGGCACAGAGAATTTAAATGTTTGCCCGAGGTCACACAGCACGCAAGTGGAGGAGGACCAGGACTGAAAACTGAGAAGTTGCCTGCAGGGCTTGAGTCCCCCGCCCCATCAGTCACAGGGGCAGGAGCAGCAATCATGGCCACCTACAGAAATGAGGAGGGTGTCAAGAGGCTGGGGAGCAAATTCGGGACCCCTGCAGAGCAGCCTTGGGAGATCCCTGCTGAGGCACCTCCCTCAGCCACACCTGGGCTCCCCAGCCCCTTCCCCTGCGTTCCCCGGGACGCCTGCACAGACCA
Source organism: Hydrochoerus hydrochaeris (assembly GCA_004027455.1). Classification (NCBI taxonomy): domain Eukaryota; kingdom Metazoa; phylum Chordata; class Mammalia; order Rodentia; family Hydrochaeridae; genus Hydrochoerus; species Hydrochoerus hydrochaeris. Next base: position 291,478 of record PVLA01001193.1, on the reverse strand, counting down.
CCTTCGGCTTGGCGGCTGGACAGAGCAAGCTGTCCCTGGCCCTGGGGTGGGGACCTGAACCAGGAACTGATCAGAAGCCACAGGTTCGGAAGGGTCCAAGTGGACTGGTCCTGCCCAGAAATGAAACTCGGAAAACCCAGGAGGTGGGGGAGTGGGCGTGGCTTTCACGAGGACCGTGGGCGTGGCTTCACAAGGAGAGTGGGCGTGGCTTTATAGCGGGAATGGGCGTGGCCTGGCCATGGAAGTGTGCAAAGGCATTCGGGCAGGAGTGCGTGAGTACACATCCTCCAGACACTTTTCAGGACTGGTTTAGACAGGTATGCACAAGAGTCTGGGGGTTAGGACTACTTTGAACACTCCAACACCACTCCAGGGCGGCAAGGAGGAAGAGGGCAGCCTGTAGGGAGGGGCCCCTCTGGAAGCAAGCCAGCCCTGGGATCCCCATCCTGGAATCCGGGAACCCAAGGGGAGCGCAGGACCGCTGTCTTGGGGGGCCTGCAGCAGCTTGTGCGCGGCTGACCACCTCACCCGACGCGGCCTCTGAGCTCTCGGGGACCCAGGACTTTGGCTTCCGGGCAGCACAGGGAGGCCATGGCTTCCCCTGCCAGGCTGGGGTCCCTGTGTCACCTAAGCCTTCTCTGGCCCAGGACACCAAGATCTAGTAGGGGGACAGGAGTTCTGTGAAATCCTGCATCTCAGTGCCTTCCTTAGGAGTTTAGCAACAGACATCTAAAATACACAGAGAACTTTAAAAAATCAGACACCCCACCACCACCACCACCCCACGCTGGGAACACAGGCAGCCAGCTCGCAGCTCTGGTAAGGGGCTGTGGCCTCCCAAGCCCCTTATTTATTTTATTTTGAAGGTAGTAAAATACAGCTGAACAAGGGTGAGACCCATATCAGCGTTTCCTGAGATCCGCGCCATGTTGAAACTTGGGGCGCTGGGAAAACAGGCAGCCAGCTCGCCGCCCTAGTGGGCGGCTGTGAGCCTACCTGCGTGTAAGAGTCAAACATCCATCACCCCCACCCCCACCCCACCACCCCGCCACCCGCGTGCCAGCAAGTTGAGAGCCAGAGATCTGAGCATGTCTTTCGAGTTTGACTGTATGCAATATAGCAAATAAGGGGGATTTTCTTCTGCCATCTCTTTGAAGGCAAATATTTTTATCTCTGTTTTGCTCTGTTCTGGTCAATGGTATTGCTCTTTTCAATATTCTGTTTCTATAATTTCGGCATTTCCTTCGATATTGCTCTACCTGATTGAAGGAACAACTATTGTGAAGAAAACCAGCTATACTATTGTACCTATTGCTGTTATCCCGGTAACCTGCTGTGAGGTTCTGTACCAATTTCACTGCACTGCCTCAATTGGGTTGTTCTGTCTTGTTCAGCTGTATTTTACTACCTTCAAAATAAAATAAATAAATAAATAAATAGATAGATAGATAAATAAATAAAATTTAAAAAATAATAAGAAATAAGAAAAAATTTTAAAAAGTAAATAACAACAACAAAACAGATCAGTAAGGTACTGAGCAACCTGAAACATGCTATAACTAAGCAGATAATGGACTTAAAAAGAAAAAGGAGGGAAAGAAAGTGCTCTAAAGGATATAACTGCACGTGTGTTTAAGTGTGTAGGATTGATAACCATGTTGCTAAGTTTTTGTTGGATTGGTGAACAGAACTGTTTGCAGCCTCACGGTTTGAATGTCCACTTTGTATGGTTTAATTTTGTAACTTGAACAACTATATCCAAGAAGACAATATGTAATGTAACCACTAGTGATTTCTTACTGTTTATTTTTTTTGAAATTCTGTGTTGTTTCTACCCTTTTTTCTGTTTTGTTTTTTCCCCCTCTCTTTCAATAAAATTTTTAAAAATCAGACCCACCCCAAATAAAAGACCCAATTGAAAATGTGCAACCAAACTGAATACACAATTCTCAGAAAAGGTGTAAATGGTCAAGAAATACATGAAAAAAGGTTCAACATTGCTGGCCATCAGAGAAATGCAAATTAAGACAATGCTGACATTTCATCTTACTCCAGAAAGGATGGCCATCATCAGAAATCAAATAATAACAAATACCAGAGAGACAAGGAAACAGGAACTCTTCTGCATTGTTGGTGGGAGTGTAAACTAGCACAATCATTATGGAAACCAGTGTAGAGAAGCCTCAAAAACCTAAAATTAGGCCAGGGATTTAGCTCAGTGGCATAAGCGCCAGCCTGGCAGAGATGAGGTCCTGAGTTTGATCACCAGTACCAAAACAAAAAAAACAAAACACCTAAAACTGGAAATCCCTTTTACCCCAGCTATTCTCCTTCTAGGTGTTTTCCTGAAAGAGTTAAAGATATCGTATTATAGGAATACAGGCATACCTGTGTTTATAGCAGCACAATTCATGATACTCAGATCTTGGAAATGGTCTATGTGCCCATCAACAGATGAATGGGCAAAGAAAATGTAGTATTCACTGACAGTGGAGTACTACTCGGCCGTGAAGATAAACTGAACTGTTTTGCATACCTGTATCTTGTAATCTAAGTGGCTATTTTGAAGATAACAATATGCAATATAGTGACTGTTTTTAATTTCCTATCATCTTGTTTTGAAATCCTGTATTTTTCTTATTTTATTTTATTGTTTTTCATTTAATTTCTTTAAAATAAGGAAATTCAACTGCATGTATGTTTAAGTGTGTAGGATTCATAACCACATTACTAAGTTTTTGTTGAATTGTTGAACAGAACTGTCTACAGTCTCACTGTTTAAACGTCCACTTTGTATGCTTTAATTTTGTAACTTGAACAACTATTTCTAAGAGGACAATATGTAATTTATTAACTAAAAAAAAGTAATAAGAAATGTAGGAGTAATAAAACCCAAAATGTGTAATTTCTATTGTAAAAAAGAGAGGGAAAGTGCTCTAAAGGATATAACTGCATGTGTGTTTAAGGGTGTAGGATTGATAACCATATTACTAAGTTTTTGTTGGATCATTGAGCAGAACTGTTTGCAGTCTCACAGTCTGAATGTCCACTTTGTGTGCTTTAATTCTGTAACTTGAACTACTATGTCTAAGATGACAGTATGTAATTTGTCAACTAATGATTTGTTAGTGTTTATTTTATTTCTTCTTTTTTGGGAATTTTGTATTACTGCTTCCTTGTTTTCTGTTTTGCTTTTTTTTTCTCTTTAAATAAAAAAAAGAAAATTCATTCACTATTTTTTAATAAAAGAAAGATAACCCACATTACTCACACTACTCTGCTTAGAGGTATTATATTCTGTTCCAGTCATTCTACATGTACTAGATTTGAGGGCACAGACAGTAATCCAGAAAATAACAGGATATAGTACAGTAATCATCCTTAATTTCCTATTAACTTAATCTAAAGCTCTATAAAACCTACACTGTTTTACCATCACTGATCGTAATTGAATCTGGTCTGTTAGATCGCTGTTTTGTATTGATAATTTTATTCAAAGCTGTTATGATTGATAGTATCAAGTCTGAGAGTATAGGAAACTGCACTTAAGATGACAAGATCCACTAGAATATCCACTCTGGTTTGATTATTACCTGCCTTTGAAGTTTTATACTGTCTACAATGTTTTATTTTTACTAATATTGTTATGTACTGCTATATTCAATTATACTGCTATATTCAATTATGCCTGATGATATAGACAATTCTATTGAAGATAATAAGAAACAACACAGTA
>PVLA01001193.1:207256-287642 GCA_004027455.1 Hydrochoerus hydrochaeris | reverse complement strand
GTTTGTTTTCCCCTCTAATACAGAAAGGATAGAAATACATGTAGAGACTCATGCATGCGTAGCTGTTTACACTCTCACTGTTTGAATATCTACTTTGTATGCTTTAATTTTGTAACTTGAACAACTATTTCTAAGAGGACAATATGTAATTTATCAACTAGTGATTTCTTATTGTTTATCTTTTTTTGAAATTCTGTATTATCTCTACCCTTTACATGCTTTCGTTTCTCTTTAAATAAAAAAAAATTTTAAAAAAAGAAAGATAAACTTGAGGCATTTATAGGTAAATAGATAAAACTTGAGGTTATAATATGAAGTGAAGTAACTTGGACACTCAAACTTATCTCAAACTATCTCGTGGCTACTGTGTTAGACAGGCAGGCAGACAGCAAAACCAGACAGATAAAGAGGAGGTAGGGTGACCTTTCTCACATGGATAGGGAACAAGAGATGGAGGGAAGGAAGAGGAATAAGGGATGAAAGAAAGAATCAAAGGGGAAAAATGATGAAAATAGAGACTTTGTCAGCTGGCATGTAGGGGCAGATTAGAAGGACGTATGAACCCCAGGACAAAACACAGATGACTAACAGGGTTAGATATGGGGCCAGGCCCTTTATGAAGTACAGGAGGCCTGGCCTCTGTGTCACGGTGCACTGTGTGTCTGTCTGTACAGCATCAATGCCACCAAAATGCAGGTGGCCTGACAGATAAAATCTCCTGGAGCTACCAGCCTCCTCCCACCAAAGCCACCTGGTTCATCCCTCCTCCATCAACATCACCTGACCTTCTGGTTGCTCCTGGCCAGGAAGAAGCAGCCAGGGCAATCCATGCCCTGTCCTCAGCCCCACAGAACTAGGATGATCAAGGGAGATGGAAGAACATAGGGGCAGATTAGAGGAACATTAAAAAAAAAAAAAAAACATACCCAGGGCAAAATATGGGTGACTAACATCGTAAAATCATCACATGTTATCTGTGGCTGACAACTATAAGGTCATCACATGCTTCTCATGTAGCAAGTACCGTGTCCATTATGGAAGAGTTACATTCACCGTAGCTCAGCTGGTCCCCTTCCCAGAAACGAGGCTTAGACCCTGACAGAGCTGGTCCACACCCACGGACCGAGCAGCCTGGCCCTGTGAGTATGGATGCGTCTCTCTCTCTCCCCAGGACATTCACAGCACGAAGCCCCCTGGGCTGCAGCTCTCTCTACTGCTAAGACAGCTTTTCTCCTGCTTCTTCTGCAGCTACCACACTTGACTAAGCTTGCGCTTTGCACTGGATGGGTCTTGACCCCCCATTTCTAGCTAAGAGCCCCACTTCTCCATTCTTCACCTGAGTGAGGGCAGAGTCATTGGGGGGGGGCTCCTAGCTCCCCCCAAGAAATACCCCTCCCCTGCTGGAGGCCACAGGAAGGGGACCATGAGTTGGAAGGAGCAGAGAGGGAGGGGAAGAGTCGCCGCTGAAAAACAAAAGAGTGGAAAAAGAGGTTGTTAGGGACACCTCCCTCCCCCCGTGATTATAACCATTATGTATTGCGAACAAGGGCTAATTTAAAAAGTCGGCGGCAGACATTGATCCAGCTCGAGTTTGCAGGTAACACAACCAAGGCTCTTGGCGATGCAAGGCCAGTAACGCAGAGCCGGAGGAGTTCATTGTGTGCCTTGTGACCAGGAAACCTGGAGGCTTCACCCTGCTCTGTCCCCAAGCTGGGTGACAGCGAGGGGAGCGCAGCAGCGTGGTTGGGGAGGTGCTGGGACATTGACCCCGTCAGTCTACCGCCCCAATCCGGCCCCATCATTGGGGAGCTGTATGCGGCTCAGGGCGCCCAAGTCTCACATCCATCAAGCGCCTCCCATCGGAACCTCGTGTCTCTGCACTCACCATAACTCAGGTGTGAGCTTTGCATCCTGGGGCCTACACAGTGTGCCCGTGCCTGGCTCCTCCCTGTCACTGAGAGATGTTAGTGGAAGCCACTCTGGAAGTCCCTGAAGCACCACGGTGGGCTCCCAGCCTGTCTCCCGGCCTTCCCTCTCCTTCCCCAGCCTTTTCCAAAACATACATCGGGTCACTGCGTTCTTCCTGGAGTGCAGACTTCCTGGCTGCAGGGACACCCAGCTGCCCTCCCACTCACCCCCACCTTGGCCCTCGGCCCCCAGCGGGTAGAATTCTGCTCTGCCTACCAGGTTTCATGCGCGATCCCAGGGCCTGGCACAAAGGTCTGCATGCAGACTCCCGGGGAGGCCTGTGTCTCCAAGGGCTCGCTCAAGGGCACAGAGCACACAGGACAACAGGGTTTGTCTCTCTCTTGCCACAATGCCATCAATGCCACTGGAGCCTGCTAACTAAGTAGGGATGAGGCACTCAGGCGCCGGCCCTCCGTGCCCTGAGAGTCCTCCAGCAGCCTCCAGCCTCCCAGCCAGCCACTGGGATACCTTCCTCCACACCCTCCGCACCCCCACCAGGTCCTCCCTCTTCCACCCTGCTGGGCTTTACCGCTGCTGTCTGAGCTAGGCTTGGAGCTGGTAGGGAGGGAGCTAGGACCGGGAGGAAGAGCGCCAGCTCCACCCCAGTGGCCAAGCAGTGAATGACAACTGGGCGCGCTGATGGCCCTGAGCCCCAGGGGGCTGCAGGAAGGTAGGGCAGGAGGGTCAGGGTGTCAGAGCAAAGGAGCAGAGTCTCTGACCAAGAAGGGACAGGAAAAGTTGAGGATGAGACTCTTCCTTTTAGCCACAGGCTTGGAGAATGTGACTGAGCTGGTCTCCAGCTTGGGGCTGGATAGAGCTGGCTTCCAAAACTGCCTCTTCCTCTTTTGAGCACCTACTGTATGCCAGGTGCTTGGTACTAACACCTGTCATGGTCTGAATGTTTGTGTCCTCCAAAATTAGATATATTAAATCTAATCAATGAGAGAGGGTTAAGGGGTGGTGATCAGGTCATAAGTGATTTACCCTCACAATGGAGTGTACATCCTTGCAAGAGAGTCACGGTGAGGTTGTGTTATGGTTTTGTCTGGATGTCCCCCCAAAGTCTCATGCCATCAGGGGGGCAGGTTTTTCAGAAGTGGCTGAATCTAGAGTTTGTGATTGGTACATTGCCTAGTGCTGGAATTGGGGGTGAATTCTACAGGCAACCTGAATACAAAATAAAAGAGAAAAAGAGGTTCCCCCTCATCCCCCCACTTTGCTCTTATTGCTTTTGCTTTCTCCCACCACCATGAACTGTTGTCTCTCTGCCACACAATCCTGACTGGGAGCCAGCTGATTATGGACTGAAACCTCCACAAACTGTGAGCTAAATAAACTTTTCCTCCTTTAACTTTGGATGTCAGGTGTTTTGTCTCAGTAATGAGAGAAAAGGGACTAAGACAGGTTGCTTGTCCTGTTTTACTATGTAAGGACACAGCAGCAGAACAGAAAGTGGCTCTCATAGACACCAGATCTGAGGAAATCTTGATCCTGGACATCACAGATTATAAATTTATGTTGTTTATAAATGTCTGTTGTTGTAAGTAAATTCTGCTCTGTTGTTTATTACCCAGTCTAAAATATTTTTGTGATTTCAGCTGGAACACACTAAGACATAGTCTTTTATTCCACTCTACAGCCACCCAAGAAAATTTTACACATGGGGAAAAACAGGATTCAGTGCCTTGCTTAAAACCATAGCTAAAAAAGATGAAAAGCCTAACTGGGCAGGTGGTGCACACTTGAAATCCCAATATTCAGGAGGCTGAGACAAGAGGATTGCCTGAAAGTCTGAGGCCAACCTGAGCCACATAGCAACACCTGTCTCAAAAACAAATAAAAAAGCAAAAAGGGGAATCATTTATTCACTCATGCAACTGTCAGTCAAGAAGAGTACAAAGAAAAAAAAATGAAGTAAAATCAGTTTTATTTGGGAGGAAGTTTTCACCATGAGAATTTCACCATGAGAATCAGGCATTTGTGCAGGTGCCCTGGGAAATTGGGGTACATTCAAAATGATGGGGGTCAGGGAAAGGTCTTAAAGGCAGAAGCAAGGGGAATTATGTCAGATATTTTGAAAGAGTGACCTTTGGCCACAATGACTAATAGCCAGGTGGCATCAGTCTGAGGCTGAGCAGACAGCTGCAGAGCAGATGTCCGTGCAGATGTGCGTCTGGCAGAAGGTTGCGGTGGCCTTGTGCAGGGCTGCAGTCCTGGCATCATTCGTGACTGTACTGCCAGGCAATCAAAGGGAGGAGCCTTCCCTCTCAGCCTTCCGCCTTGGTCGTTCCTGGTGCTGTTTAAGGTTTGCACAAGCAATGCCATTTTCATTTTGACAGCTTTCACATGACAAATAGTTCCCATGTGCCTCCTGTGTCCAACCCAGCCAAGTATCTTGGAGTCCTGGCTGCTTGTGTCACCCTGGTGAGCTCTCCACTCCCAGCCCTGTTCCTCTGAGACAAAGTCCAGGAAGCATGAGTGGGTTGGGGGGGACTGGCCTCCAGGCATATCTAGAAATCAGGGGGTGGCTCAGTGTGAGGTACAGAAACCTGGTGCCCACTGCCCACTCAGGTCTGTCACTGATCCAGCCAGATGAGGCCTGGCCAGCCTGGGCCCCTGCTCACCTGTGCCCATCCCTGTACCCGCAGGGATGCCGCTCCCAGGAGGAGAGAAGAGGCCTGTGTGGGCCTGACACTGGTGAGGGTTGAATGCTGGACCTGTGGCTTGAGATCAGCTGCTTCTGCTGTGTTGTCCAGGCCAGGAGGATCCTTGACCCCTGATGTGCAGGTGAGGAAACGGAGATCCTAGAACACAGCTGCTGGACCCAGTCTTTGTGCAGTGGACCCAGAATCAGAATGGAAATGAAAGAAGCGTAGCCAGCAGGAGCTGGAGCCCACGCTTCCCTCCCCAGGGCCCCAGAGACCATCCCTGGCCCCACCGACACTATTGCTCATTCACCGGCCTTTTACTGCTCTGCGCCTGGAACACTGTTCCTTCCCAGCCTGGACTTTGGCTACACAGGCCTCAGGCTAAATGAGGGGAGCTGTTATTATTCCCATGCAGCACCCAAGTTCAGTTGCCCATCTTCACCCACGAGAACTTTTTATTGAGCACCTACCAAGTGTCCAGCACGGTGGGATTGATGGTGAACAAACTGGACGGGCTGCTCTTCTGAAGCTTTCCTTTGGGGTTGGGGGTGCAGCTTATTCTGTGCTTCTTTCAGTCCCCATCCCCTGCCAGCCCACTGCTTCTCCACTCTTCCGTCTTCTCCGGGGCATGAAGGAATGAGCACATCACATCTCCAGTGAAGGCTCAGTCTCCTGAAGACATGAAGGCGGACTACAGCTCAACTACAGAAAGGCAAACAGTCTATTGGTCAGGGCTCATCAGAGAAACAGAACCAATAGATGTGTGTGGAGAGAGAGAGAGAGAGAGAGAGAGAGAGAGAGAGAGAGAGACAGAATCTGATTTACAATGGTTCAACATATGGTATGTTGACTGCACGATGGCATGGAATCTATATGCTCTCATAGAAACCACACTTCAGATTCTGAATTTTGATCTTCCCCTGGGCTAGGGCTGGGCAGGAGGACAGGCTACCCCATGAGGCAGTGAGCACCCTGTCATGAGAGGTACACAACACGGTACAGGAGGAACTTGTGAAAAAAACACTTGTGCAACAGCAAAGCTCCACTTAATACAGCGCTCCCAACCTCAAAATGCTCACAGGCTTGTGATTTAGGTCGTGAATGTATCCCAGAGGCCTCATGGACTCAGAGGCAGAGCTTCTAGAAGGTGACTGAATCACGGGGTGACAGAGCTGACTTGGTAGAAGGTAGGGTTTGGTTGGAAGAGGTGGGTCCTGGAGGCATGATCTGGAAGAGCACATCTCCCTCCCAGGCTTGTCCTTTAGCTTTCGGCTTCCTGGCCTCCATGATGTGAGCAGCTGCCTTCCGCCAGTCCCTTCCACCGTGCTTTTTCTGCATTATTGCCAGAAGAGTGGACAGTGGACAATGGATGGAAAATACAAGCCAAAGTAGAGCTCTGTTATTTAAGCTGTGTCTGATCTCGTGCCTTAGTGACGAGAATGTGCCTAAGGCACAGGCCATTAAAACCCTTTGCACCTCCCACAGCCTGTGAGCTTGATCTATCATTCAGCAGATACTTACTGATGACAAGTGTCTTGTGGTTGCACCCCAAAGAAGAGGTCCTGTTCTAATGAGCCAGAGAAGTTTCCAGATGGTTCTTCTTATTCTCTCTTTCCCGACATGACCCAGGGATCAGAACACCAGTGAGGGACGGCTCTGACATGCTGACATTACTTGGGACAGAAGAGAAGAGTTTGTGTGTCCTTTCTGGGGTGGCTCTGCCTGGCAGCTGTCCCCTTCTCCCACCTCTGGGGCTCACTACCATGGTGGCCTCACCACTGGCTGCTGCTCCTGATGGTCTCCTCTGGACTTACTTGCATAATGGGTCTGGTGGCCCGAAAGGAATCTTCTGGAAGGGACAAAGTTAAGAAAAACTCTGAGGCACCCACACATGCACTGAGTCTCCTAGGAAAGCAGGGAGACGTGCCTCTGTGAGGTCAGTGTACTTAGAGGTGACCGTGTTGTTGCTGACGGGTGCCTGTTAGCTACTCCTCCCCTGTCTAGCAGGGCCGGGGCCAGCAACCACACACCATGCAAAGCACACTGCCCAGCCAAGGGACAGCATTCCAGCCCACCGGAAATAAACACCTCTGTGGGCGGGGCCTGCAGAGAAGCTTCTGGAACAGCTGACTCTCTTAACCTTTGGCTTGGCCTTCCTCCTCTGCGTGCCTAGCAGGTGGTCACCCCGGGGGCCCAGACATGGAGCTGCTTTCTCACAGACACGGGATTCAGACCCAGTCTTGCTATGAGAAGGAACGGCGGCTCCTGACTCCTGGCAGCTTTCACTCTGCCCTGGAAACTTCTGATTCTGAGAACAGATGTGTCACAGGGAAGATGGGCCCCTGTTCAGTAAGATGCATAGTAAGCAAAGAAAATTTATAAAATATAGAGCAATGGGGTTGATTCCTGAACTGCCCCTCCCCCCAAAAAAAGATATGTTCTCCAGAGCCTCAGTTTGTGAACTTACCTAGAATAATCAGGATCCCTGCAGCTATAAATCAGTTTAGGATCTTGAGGTGAGCCTCTCCTGGACTAGGGTGAGTCCTGAATCAGATGACAGGTGTCCCCATAAGAGGTAGAAGAGGAAAAGCCAGGGGAAGATGGAGGGAGATGGACACAGAGATTAGAGGGATGAGGCCACATGCCAAGGAATGCAGGACCCTGCCCTAGGGCCTTCAGGGGAGTGAGGTTCCTTCATCACCTGCATTTAGTTCATGTTTATGGCCTCCAGAACTTAGAAAATAACTTTCTGTCATTTATCATGTGCTACAGCAGCTCTTAGAAACGGACACCTGTGGGAAAAGTTGTCCTCGGAGGATAACCAGAGGGGTTCTCTGCTTAAAGAACCAGACACACAGGTAGCTAGTGAGAAGAGCGGCCGTCACAGCCACTGAGCATGACCTTGCTGCACATTCTGTTTCCTCAGCCTCTCGGCAGGTCCCGAGAGTGAAGTGGAGAGGTCGGTGGCAGGTGCTATGTCCCAGTGGCACCGGGCCGGGAGGAAGTGCCAGGGAAGAGAGTCCTGAGCAGCTCCTAACCAATGCAGAAAGGTGATTGGGACCAGAAGCCAGCTGGGGCAACTGAGTTCTGTACTGGAGAGCTGGAGGGGTTTGAAGGGCGCCCCCTGCTGGCCTTCCCCCCCCTCCTTCATGGTAATCACAGTGAACTTGGACTAGGTTCCTGCTGAGGGCCAGGTGCTGGGAGACTCTCCACCCTTGGGGGTCCTCCCTGACACCAGAGCCCAAGCAAAGCTGTTGTGCCCCGTGGGGTCAGTTATGCACGACACCCTGGGCACAGGGACTCAAAGGCAATAGCAGCTACCTCTCTGCAGCCTCCCAGCCCTTCCAGGTCACGCTGGGAAACACAGATCGTTCTAGCGCCTTCTGCATTTGCCACCAGCACCTGTGGATCTGGATGTGTGCCAGTCAGAAACCTGCTCCCCTGGTGACCGCTCTGCCTCCTCCAGGTCTCGGGCCACTTGTCACCCTCTCCTGTAATGCTCACATCTGTTAACTCTCAAGAAATAAGCAGAGGGCAATCATTTCAGCTGAGTGCTCCAGACAATCCTGAGATGGCTGAGAAACTCACCCAGCGAGCCAGCGCCAGATGAGAAATTGCTACGCCTCAGCGGTTCTGCAAAATTCAATTCTTTTTGCTGGAGCTGAGGGGTCAGTTTTTGGAAAGTTTCTTGCATAATCATCACAAATCACCACCTGGTCCAAAATGCCCCAGACATCATCACCAGGGATCTGGGGCCAGCCCAGTCTCTGATTTGGGAGAGATCCTTCTAGAATGTGAATACTACAGAGAAATCAGTGCCCAATTCTTCTGCACAATAAGTGGTTTATTTGGCACTTTGTTTCTATCTGAAGGAGATTGCCTTCATTTTTTAAATTTCCTGCAAGGAGAGCTGCCTGCCTTCAGTAGAGGAGAAGAGTATGTTTAGGTTGTCCATTCAGCTTGTTGTTCATTTATTCGTTCAGAAGCTGTGCGGCCTAGAATTGGAATAACAGGCGACATTTGCTACACCAAGTGATCTCCCTGCAGAGTTTAATCCACATAGCACCCTGAGGTTGGTCCTATTAGAGCCCCATTTCAGATAAGGAAAAGAGAAGCTCTCTGCGATTAGCTCTCCAGATTTGTCTGAGTTAGCTCTCTCAGGATCACCCCGCCAGTAACCAGGGGTCATGCTTGGAAAGGAAACCTTAAATCTCTGGGCTCGATCTTGCTTGTTACAAGTTATGCAACATCAGAATGTCATCTGACTCACTTTGCTGTCCCTCAGTTTCCTCCTCTGGAAAATGGGCATGCCTGCAGTAGGAGCCAGAGAGAATGAGAGTTATCAGAGGGCCAAGGTGCTGGTGACTTCAGAGTACTATGTCCCACAGTGTGGCATGTCCCCAAACTACCTTCCCACAACACAGTGTGCATTTTGGAAACTCGACAAAACCTTTCCCAGCAAGCCAGATGGGGATACCGGAGGTGGCTCAGAAACATGAATTTTATTTCACTCAGACTCTGCACCCAGATCTGTGTACCCCAGGGGTGGAAGCCAGGGGCTCTTCCCTGCCGAGCCTCACCGCCGCCCTTCTGAGCACAGAGCTATGGTGCCTGGTCTCCCTCCAGGTAACCCCCCCACCAAAGGTTCCACAAGGGAAAAACCCGACTTCCTCCCCCGGGAGCTGGGGGGATCTCACAACCTGTTTGAAGGCTGCCCAATCCCAATTCAGGGATGCCCTACCTGAGTGCTGAGAACGCGCTTCGGGAATATGTAGGGGAAGGGACAGGAGCAAGTGACCTCTGAACGGGACTGGTCACGGTAACAGGGACAGCCCAGACCTTTGTCCAGTACCTCAGAGGTGGCAATCTGCACCTCTGCCAGTCCACAGCGTCAGCACTCTCCTAGTAACTCAGAGAGCCGGGGAGAGTTGGGGAGATTGTGGCTCCCAGGCCTGGCTGTGTTCACTTGGGAACCCCAGCGGGGAGGAAGGGCTGGAGAGACAGAGCCCACACTGCCGCTTCTGGAAAGCTCTGGAAAGTCATGCTTTCTGATGAAACAGACCTCAGCCATCACCAAAGAATGAGGGGACACTCTGGGCACCCGCATGGGGTCCCTCCAGGACACATCAGACAGGAAAACAGTGCAGAGTAGGTGTGGATGGGAACCAAAGACCTGGAGTCAGGCGTCAGAGCAGACGGTCTGCGTGGACTTTCTCTTATGTTTATGCACAAAGAGCAGAAAGGGAGCAGCGAGGGACATGGAGGGCCTGGGGTGAGAATCTCAGCGCAGTGACCCTCCGCGCCCCATGCCCAGCCCCCCGACTCCCCATGACCTGGGCAAACAGCAGAGGCGCTAATCCTGGGACCTTCGGGAAAAGCGGCCTTGGCTTCCTCAGGGGAGCTATCACGGGCTGTTAAAGGAAGCCTCAGGTGGCGCTAGAGGAATGACTTGCTCAATTTTGAATAACAGCAGCCGTGGAAAAAATCAAAGGGCAGCGGCCCCTGGCGCGTCGCCGAGCCGCGGGCATCTTCCCGGTGGCGGCTGCTGCCCCCTGCTGGCGGAGCCGGCGCACGGCACGGACTCGGGGCTCCCCTTCGCATTTCCGGCGAGCAGGGGGAGTCAGTTCCACGTCCCCTGCCCTTAATTAACAGGGCCACCGCCAACCCTTGCATCAGCGGGGATTCAAACAGCAGCAGCGGGGCCCATGTGAACGGCGGGGAACTTACAGCCACGGGAAGCAGCCTAGGACACCCGGGTCTGGCGTCAGAGACTGTGTCCCGCGTGTCACCGCTTGTCCTGCGTGTCCCATGCTCAGATGGACTGGTTCGTCTGCACCCCGCTGCGCCCTAAGAGCAGGTAGGAGGAGACTGAGACACAGAGAGAAGAGGGGTCCGCAGGGGTTCTGAGGCTTCAGTTTTAAGCTCATGTCTTTTCTCTTTGAGTCCGTGAGAGTAAATCAGGGGTTCGCATCCGTGGGTGACTGCCCTGGCCCAGCATTTGGCAATGTCTGCAGACAATTTTTGTTGCCTCAGTGAGAGATGGTCCTGTATCAAGGGGATAGGAGCCTGACGTGCTAGGAGATACCCATAATGCTCAGGACACCCCCACAGCAAAGAATGCACCCCAAAATGTCAATAGTGTCCAGGTAGAAAAAAATATATACCTACAATGCCACGAATCTTCTCGCCTTCTCTCCTGGGTATCGTCCTGGACCTCAGGGCACCATAACAGGGTTACCTTAGTGCACCCTAAGTCCTTCCTGGGGGTCCCTGCAAGGTGACCCAAGGGATCTCTCTTCCTTGTCCATGGAGAAGTCAGGTCTAGCCAGGGGTGCAGTAGGGGCAGAGAGGACCCAGGATCAGGCTGCTCCCATTTGAATGATCAGTGAACCCCTCTCCGTGACAAACCCCTTACCTGTGTGGGAACTGATGTTCAAGAATTGGTTCTTATTGAATGGATGAACGACCACAAGGGTAAGCTTATGACATTCATTCATTCAAAAATATTCACCGAGTGTCTCACCATGCTGGGCACTGTCTTAGATGTGGGGCGACAGAAAGAAGCTAAGTCTCTGTTCTCATGAAACTTACCTTCTAGGGGAAAGAGGCAGATGCTATACAGACAGATAAATATGGACTATCATCTCAGGCAGTCATGAGAGCTGAGGACAAAGTAAAGTACGGCAAGGAGACTGCGACTGACAGACTGAGTAACGGTTTACACGGGGCACTTAGAAGGGCCTGGATGTGTGGTTTGAATGGAGATCTGGAAGCTCTAAGTTTTCTGCCATGCTGCCAACAGTGAGTGCAAAGGCCCTGAGGTAGGGATGTTCTTAAGGGACTGAGAGACAATAAAATGAGCAGGTGCAGTAAAGGGTGGGCCTGGCATCCCCTCCAAGTGGGCTCTGATCACCGAGGGGGCTCACGCAGACACAGCTGGAGGGCTTCCTTTCTAACAATGCTCTGCTGACGGGGGTGCAGTACTCCAGGGCCTGCCGTACAGGGTATTGATTCTTCCTGTCCGGGTCAGCACCGACTTCCATGGCCAGAGAGCCCTGCCTTGAGTACCTGCCTCCCCGCATAGCTCCGCGGTTCTACAGCCTAGTGCTTAGTAAGCACTCAGGAGAATATTAATGAAGAATTCTTCAAAGAAGGATTCTGCGCCAGGTCCTGCCCTACTTGCTTTTGCCATTCTGCTCTGTTTTGCTGCAAGTAGATCTCAGCTGACCAAACCCACCCCTGGCCAGGACCCCTTTTCATCCCTAAGCAAAGAGCAGCACCGGCCAGAAGCCAGGTCTGTGATATGCGCCTGCCCCAGCGCCTCGGCATTTCCTCCTGGTCTCCCTGTGTCCATCTCGCTGGTTCCTGCCCATCCCTCGAATCTCCATTCAAAGCCTGCTGCCCAGCTCCCTGCCCGTCCACCATCTCAGGTTAGCGACACTCCTCAAATTACAGGGATCCTATACCTACTGGGTCCCAGTGCCTGGTCCAGCTGTGTGTCTTCTTTTCTTGGCCAGAGCTCACAAACAGGCAGCTCCAGTTTGAGCCAGTCAGCAGAAGTCTCTAGCGCAGCTGCGGGGCTTAAAATTTAAATTCCTCACCACGTGTGGAGGTGCCTTCCTGTCATCCCAGCACTCAGGAGGCTGAGGCAGGAAGATTGCCGTGAGTGCAGAGCCAGCCTGAGATACATAGTGAGTTTGAAGCCAGCCTGAACTACATAGTGGGACCCTGTTTCACACAAAACAAAATCAAGCATGAAATTCACAGCCAACACTTACAAGTGAAGGAATTTCATATCACTACTCAGCTTTTTGATTCCACTAAAAAACTGAGGGAGGACCAGCTGATGTGGTGGTGCACACCTGTGATCCCAGTGATGAGAAGCTGAGGCAGGAGGATTGCAAGTTTGAGCACAGCCTGGGCAATTTAGTGGCCCAGTGAGGCTGTTTCAAAATAAAAGAATTAATGAGGAGTGTAGCTCAGTGTGAAGGCCCTAGGGTCAACCCCCAGGAAAAACAGAAACAAACAAATAAAACAGATCACAACAAACCTCATGGCTCCTCACCCGAGGCTCCCACAGGGAATCAAGGGCCAGAGTCAAGGGCTGGACCTTGTCATCTTGCTTTGGTGACTTCGGCAACCAGCACAGTACCTGGCCTTTAAAAAAGCATATTGTTGAAACCAGAGGGGAAAATACATCAGTCCCGAGAATGAAGAGATCCAGGGTTGGTTCTGGTTTGGGAAGACTCTCTCCTTGTCTGCTCGATTAAAGGAACGACAGTCTCCCTTCCCTCCCTGCCATCCAGCCAGAGAGGCGGTAAAGAGCTCTGCACTGCCTAGCATAGAAGGCGCAATCAGGGAGGGTCACTACTGCAGGGCCTCAGTAAATATTTGCTCTCCAGGAGGACAGGAAGCATGGGAGGTGTCAGAGGCACACTAGGTCCATGGGTTGAGAGACTGTCTGCGTTCAAGTCCGAGTCCATCATCACCTCAGGAATTTGACATAACCTCATCTGGAGCTCAGTTTCCCCACCTGTCCAGTGGGGATGACCCAAGCCTCATGAGGGTTATTGTATCAAATATGCACATGATTCGTGGGTAAATTAACCCTCAGTCGGGCTTAGAAGAAGGCTGGTGTGCAAGGCGTGCATGCTGGAGTCGTCAGGAGCGGTGGACAGGAAGTGCTTAGGGGTCTGGTTCCAAAACTCGTCAGCCACCTTAAGCCACAAGACTCCCAGGCACAAAGCTGCAGCTGTCCTTGGGTCATCAAGAATGCATGGGAAGGGCCAGGGATATAGTTAGTGGCACGGCACCTACCTGGAAAATCAGAGGTCATGAGTTTGATTCCCAGTACCAAAAAATAAAAAAGAATGTATGGGAAGATCTAACTCAGTGGTAAAGCACTTGCAAAGCCGTGGATTCCAATCCTCAGTACAATACCAAAAAAAAAAAAAAAAAGTGTAACTTTTGGGGGCAGGGTGAGGGCAGTGGAGGAGGGGCAGGATTCTCTAGATGGGAATTTTTCATCTCTCTGGAAAGATCCAAAATGACAGCCCTGACTAAAGTTGCACAGAGCAGCAATACAGGAAGTAAGCAGATGTGGGAAGGAGGGAATCAGCCCTATGAGGGAGTAGTTATTTTTACCTCCACCCCCAGACAGAAGAAGGACAATCCTGCCCCAGATTGGCCCCCGACTCTCGGCTTCATGGACCCTGCTCCGCCCAGCGTTGCTCACTCAAGGGTGCATGCAGGAGTCAGGGGGTCACTCACAACACAGGGGAGACGGCTCTCTGCCTTCCTTACGGATACCAGGAATGAAGCTCCCAGAAAGAATGTTCCTCCATTGTGTTACTCTCCATTTGGCGCTGAAACCTTTACAGCCATTTCTAGAGCGTGCACATGTGTGTATGCGTGTGTGCCCACACATGCCCTTTGTGCAAGGCTGGCAGCCACCTACACCCAGAGCAGCGAGAGAAGGCTAAACGTCTCAGGTATCTGAAGGACGAGCCACTCCTTGCTGTAGACATCATGGAAGAGGAGCTGCTTTTCCCTTTCAGCAGTGGCCATCAAAGTCCCAGGGCCCAGCAGGTGTGCAAACGGGTACTGCAGGTGGCCGGCCTCTGCCCGTGCTGATAAACCGAACCTGACCAGGTAGGCCCCCTCCCACTCAGCATCCGGCACCTCCCTGTCCTGGATGCCTATACACGGTCTCTCTTTTGTCCCCCGTGATGTTGGTTCCCATCTTTAGGGAACCCACCAGCGAAGTGACACCCAAGCCAGGGAGATGGCAGCCGTTCATCTCTGACCACCTGATGCCAAAGCAAGAGCCCCGGGGCAAGGAAGCCGCACAGTCAGAGCCTCCCTGCCTGACTGGTGCGGGCTGCCTTCATTTCACAAGGGAGGAGCCAGGGGGACATCTGGTCCCCAAGTGCAGCAGCCCTCCACGTCGGTTTACTTGTGCCTTCTGTTCACAGAGGTCACTTTAAATACTAACTATGTCCCCCAACACGGATCGCTTCTCCGTGGGGTGAAAACACTCAAACCCCTTCCTCCTCGCTTTTGAGACGCGCACTACGCTGTCATCATCCGGTCCCCTTCCGGTGCAGCGCGCGCGGGACCTCCCAGCTCTACACCCACCCACCGACATGAACCTCTCCCCATCATTCAGCCCACTGCAGACTTCAAAGAGTATATAACACGCTCGGACTTTAAAAATGACATTTCTCTTGGGAACGCGGGGCGAGGGCGGGACTTGTCAGTGCTCCTGACAGCCTCGCTCCACCGAAGCTGGGAAACTCTCGCCAAGACCAAGCTTCTGGCGGGCCACTGCAGTTTTGTCTACTGCGCAGGCGCCGCTCCAGACAACTCTTGCCTTGGCCCCTCTCTTGGGCGAGTCCACTTTCGGGGGGTGCGGTGAATCTCCGTTGTTCCCCAAGATGGGCCAAGCCAAGTCTCTGGCCAATCAGAACACTTACCTTATCACTCCCTCCGGCTACACAGGCTGGAACTTCTTTTCCCGAAATGCTCCGGAGGAGCTGGGGCGGGAGGTGCGTGTGATTGACGGTAACTAGAGCCATTTTTCAAGTGGAGTAATGTTGAAAAACAGATACCGCTACGAATTGTCTTGAAAGAAAAGGCTGTTGGTCCCGTCCCCTCCTTCTACTGGGTCTCCTAGAGTGCGGAGGGGTGGGAGGTATGGGCAGCAGCCAATCAAGAGCCAGCGAGGAGAAGGAGGCGGGGCAGTGGCCTAAGGTTGCCATGCTAGCTTGTTTGGCTCGATGCTTCTGACTCTAAAGCCCTGGGGCTGTTTCTCCAGATCCCAAGACCAGGGTTTGGGCTGAGGGGCTGGGCCGGGAGTGAGAACGGGTTCTGCGTCGCCCGCTTTCACATTTTCAGGCTGCTTCTAGGGCCTTGTGCCGGGCCCTACCTGGAGCCCTCCCTCCTCCCTAGTGCCCAATATCCGACTCCCGGCCGGGTCAGGAGATCGGGGCTTGGTCAAGCTGCATCCCCACCACGGTCACAGCCCCCGGTGATCATCACCGTTTCCCACTTCAGTCGTTGGTTACCATGGTAAAGCTGGCAGCCAAATGCATCCTGGCAGGTGAGTGTAAAAAACTTGGGCTTGAATACAGTGGTCTCGGGAGTCCAGAACTTTCATCATTTATGCGGAGCTTTTGTTCAGGTAAACTGTCTACACGCCTTCCCTCCTTCTCTCCCAGAGGCGAGCTGCTGCTTACCGAGGTAGTAAATGCCGGTAGACCGGAAGCAGTTATCTTCCACACCACATTTGAGCATGGTCGCTGTCATACTCAGAGACCCCCAGTATGAACTGTGTAAACAAGGAGCAGACTTGTTTAAAAATCAGCCTAAGCGAACCCCAAATGCTAAACCGTTTTCTGTGTCCCAAAATTAGGCATGGGTGACTTTGGTAGTCTTCATTTATGGCATTCTTTTTCTGGCCCCACTTGCTCTGATAAAGGCAGAAAAGAGTCTGCAGAGGCACCTGTGCGCTGTCTGTGAGGTCGAATGTTCTGTGCTGCCCGTCTTAGGAGAACACATACATGGAGTCTCCTCAACGTCAGTAGTCGTTGTTTTGTTGACTGTCCTCCCAAGCACCCACTACAATGCCTGAAACGCAGTAGTTACTCAGTAAATACTTACAGGAGGAAAGAATGTGTGGCATTCATACCTGAAGCGTTTTCTGTGTGTCAGTCTGCAAAGTCGAAATGTGATTGCAGGCAATAGAGCTGTGACTGCCGAAGGGTGGGTGTTTCACTGAGTCTTTCCTGCACCCGAGTATTTCACTTAACTCTTTCATCATAGCACACCCGGGTAGATTCTGCATGGTCCCCATCTTCCTAAGGCCCTGAGGCAGTGCCCAGGGTCCACCCCGGTGAGGGTCAAACACAGGATTTAAAGCCCCAGGTCAGCCCAACTCCAAAACCCTTACCTGGTGTCCATGTCCAGACCTGTGACCTTTCCAGGTTTCCCTGACCAACTCAGAGAGGATCCAAGGAGAAATTACATGTAGAAAAACCTCCTCTTTGTTCCTCTCTTCCAGACTGAAAATAATTGATAGTTTTTCTGTCTGTTTTTTCAGTACTGGGAGTTGAACTCAGAGCCTTCACACTAAGCTACATCCCTTTTTAAATTTTGCAGCAGCATCTCACTGAGTTGTCTGAGCTGGGCTTGAACTTGGAATCCTCCTGCCTCAGCCTCCCAAAGTGATGGGCTTACCGGCACGCACCACCACACCTGGCTTGATGATAGTGTTTTTAATGACTTTTCTGTTTGAAAATAAAAGGTATCACACAGAATGATGCCTCGCAGCAGTAACTCCAGTCATACTGGAGCGAAAGATAATTGGTGGTTCTCAGGGGACTCTCTCGTTTCCAAAGCGCCAGGGGAGGCAGTGTTGTGTAATGGAAGTCTTTCTGGCTGTCCCTCTTCCTGGCGGTGTTACCTAGGACACAGCATTTCTCTGAGCGTCAGCTCCCTCCTTGGATGAGGCGGGAAGACTTTCATTTTCTACAGCTAGATTGCTGTCTAAAATGATCTGCTGTCTCTGCCTGTTCTTCCTCCTGGTGCCTTCTGAATTCAGCTTCCTGAGTACTTGCCGTGTCGCAGCCCTACGCCAGGCCCTCAGCACTGCTCCCATGAGTCCCGACAGCTTCGCTGTGGGTTGGTTGGTTTTGCTGGCATCCTGATTTACAGATGAGACTAATGAAGCCAGGAGGGATGAGGACACAGCCTCTGCTCCAGGTCCCTAGGACACCTCCTCCTGGAAGTTTCCAGGGATCAAAGACCTCAGCCTGGGACCTGGCCTGGCACCACCTCCCTGCTGTCACCCGCCCACCCTGCACCTCTCACAAGTTGTTCCCATTCAGCCCCGCAGGCCCACACTTCTCTCCCCTAACTGCTTATCACGGCCCTGATGTTCAAGTGTATCATCACTCAGAAGATATTTACTGAGCATCTACTATCTGTGAGTCACCCCACAAGGTGCAGTGGGACTCAAGGAGGGACCACTAAGCTATGCATGGGCACTTATAACACCAGTGCCACAACCACGAATTGATTCCCCTTTGTGTGCCTGAGTCTGGAGAAATATCCAGGCCCAGCTACTGCAGGTTCTGGTTCAGATGAAAAGAGCCGTACTTGATATTTATCTGTAATTGACTTATCTTAAAAACACTTAAATAGTCCTTACTGTATGCCTGGCACTGTACATGTTAACTCATTAAATCCGATCACAGTTCTCTGAGGTAGGTACTATTAGTAACCCATTTTACAGATGTAGCAGCTGAAGTGCAGAGATGAAGTAACTGACCTAACGTCATGCAGCTGGGAAGTGGGGAGCTGGAGCCTGGCTCCTGGGTCCATGCCCTTAATTACTGCGTTGTGCTGCCTCTCTGTGTACATAGACATGACAGTCGTGCCTCTGTGGGTCGTGGGCCTCCTGCTACCAGCAAGGGATCCATTACAGCCTCCCAGGCAAGACCAAGGAGGTAGCACTCCCCTCCGAGGCTTCATGGGAAGGAACTAATTGAGCTTTGCTTGAAGGGAGCAGGATCTGGGCTTGGGTTGGGAGGAAGTGGCTGCGAGGCTGTGGGTGCTGAGGGGCTGGGAACAGGGGTGCACAGCCCAGATCCTGTGTACAGGACAGATGGCGAGAGGGGAGGCTGGACCAGTGCTGGCTGGAGAGAAGTTGCCTGTGGTGGTGGAGATGAAAACTCGGCTCTGTGTCATCCACTAGCCTGTGTGCTGCTGGGGCGGGCTAGCATAGGAGGACGGGAAGGTGAGAGGGACTCTGGGAACGCCAGGGCTGTTTTCAGTCCAGGCCTGATCGAGAATTCAAAATATATTTGGCATTGCACCAGGGCCATCTTAGGGCTGGAAAAGTCCAGAGGAAGCATCTGGAAGGACAGTGTAGAGAGCTGGGGCTGTCAGAGGGGCGCTGCACCCCAGAGGATGAGCTGCGGGCCATGAGACCGCCATGACCACGGTCACTGTATGTGTGAGATCTCTCTTGGGCCCAGTTACTATGCAGTCAGGCTCCAGGTGAAAATCAGGAGCTACCTGAGGTGAGGACTTCACTGTACACAGTGGAGCTTAGAGGTTGGAGGATAATTGTTAGGTACTGAAGGTCTCAAGAAGAGAAGCAAACAGACAGGAACACTAAGGCAGCACAGGAGTGACTACAAGAAGCATGGCCTCTGGAACTAGGGACAGGAGAGATGGGTGTGGTCATCAGAACCTTGAGGTTCAGCTTGGAGGAAAGCCTGGGGGCTGAGTGCAGATCCCACTGTGAGGGTGCCTGTATGTGTGTGCACGGGGCAGGGATATATCGGTCAGCTTTTTGTCACTGTGATAGAATTTCTGACACAGTATAAGAGGGGGTTAATTTGGCTTACGGTTTCAGAGATTTCAGTCCATGGTCGGCAGGCTCCAGTGCGGAACCCTCATGGGGGAAGAGCATGGCAAAGAAAAGCTGCTCCCCTCCTAGCGCCCAGGAAGCAGAGCAGGGGAAGAGCCAGGGAAAAAGAAGGCAGGGAACAGATGCAATCCCCGAGGTCATGCCCCATGACCCACCCAGCCACACGCAGAAGTGTGCTTTATTTACCAATCTCCTCGATGTACCAGTCTTCCTTCATCTGGACAGTCAGGCTGACGGTCACGATTAACTGTCACAGTGGACATGACAGCCCTGTCCCAGGGCTGCAGAGCAGGGCATGGGAGGCAGGTTGGTGTGAGGCATGAACTCGGGGTAGTGTGAGGATATGGGCAGCCAGGAGACAGCAAAGGTCTCAGGGAATTAAACAGAGGCCAGCTGAGTATGGGAGGAGGTGATGGCTGCACGTGGGGACACTGAGGACACATGGTGGGGAGCAGGAAGAGTGAGCTAAGTGGGCGAGACCCCTCAGGGACAGGCACCCACTCAGGGACAGGTGTAGCATGAGGTGGCTGTGGACACAGATGGAATGAAAGCCCATCACCCCATGGGAACCTCTGCAGGTAGCCAGAAAATCAGATGGCCCAGGAGAGAGCCCTGCCTGCAGCGAGTCACCATACCAGAAGCAGAGCACTGACCACAGCCCTCAGGAGTGGCCACATCCTGGAGTGGGAGAGGGGCAGAGGCCACCAGGATGGCTCAGAAGAAGGGGGCTGCTTTAGTCCGCCTCACCCTTCAGAGGCGTCAGGGCAAGGCGTGAGAAGAGACCACTGGATGTGGCGTCACAGGGTGGCCAGCAGTGCACTCCACCTGCACCCCGGGCTCCGCCCTCCCCCAGGGCAGGAAGCCACCCAGGCTGGTGACCCGCCTGCCTCTCTGCTTCCTCCATGCTCTCCCGCGGTTCTCAGCTTGTGCTGTTTGAATTTGCACTTGTCATCTTGTTGCTCTGCAAACGTGTTTATCAGTTCTGTCGCCTCTCTGTGCTCGGATGCTTCCCTGGAGCCCACACAGGAGGTTTGCTGTAAGTGTTGGTGACTGACTGACAGGCGGGAGGAAGATTTATGAAATTAGCCAGAGCCAATCTGCAGGGAGTTTCACAAGCAAGAAGAGCCAATTTCCAGCTGGATGCAGGAGCATAGCTGGAGCCTGGGGGATGGGAAGAGTCCAGGCACACGGGAGCGAAGCCGTGTGCTCGGGCACGGGGGTCCGCAGCGACGCATAGTCCAGGCCTGAAACGTGCCAGATGCCGTCCCTTGCGCCCTGGAGAAGGCCGGGCCAGTGCAGAGGGCGTGGGGTCAGAGTCCTAGGCCCCTTACCTGTCTCCCCGGCCTCTTGGTCTGCAGCCGAGGAAGTGGGGGGCGTTGCGTGGGGCGGAATAAATGAGACTGAGACCGGCTCGCAGGGGAGCGCAGCGCATGCCAGTTCCCTTCCCAGCGGTGGTGGCAGATCACAAAGCAAGTCCTGACCAGTGCACTCCCACCCGGGGGCACTCACATCAGTGACAGGCCGCTCGCTCGGCACATCGTCTCACAAGGGAAAAGTATAAGTGGGAAGAGTCAAAGCCAGGAAATGAATGAGTGGCAGACTGTGGAGCAGTGAAGCAGAGAGAAGTGTGGAAGCAGCTGTAAAATGGTGAGGTGTGCAGACCTTCCCAGCCACGCGAGCCAGCCCGACGCACGGCGGCGTAGGGTGACATCGTGGTCGCCGAGGCTCAGCAGGGCAGAAAGCACCACTCGGTGAGGGGCGGGATGATGAGGTGGGAGCCAACGTGAGAGTGCTTTGGTGGGGAAGCTGGCACACGCGATGACAGGTGACACCAAAGGACACCGGGCAGCACCGTTGGCAGGAAAGTGGGGGGGTCAGAGGGGAATTACAGGTGAGCACACAAAGCGTGAGAGGGACCCGGGGTGACTGGCTCCCAAATCTGGTGGGAGCTCGGGAGTGCCAGTGTCTGGGGTCTCCAGGTGGCAGCTCTGCATGCAAGTCACTGAACCGGGGGGCCCCCCGCCCAAGTTGCCCCATCACCTCATCTTTCCTTCCTAGGCTTCCGGTAAATCCAAGCTTGAAAGTGACAGGGTTTCCCACGGGTGTGTCTCACCGGAAGCATCACTTGTGTTGCCAAGGCTCCATCCAGACCCCTCCTCAACCTCCCGCACCTTCTGGGTCCTTCTTCCCAGCTAAAGCAGCATTCATTCATCAGGTAGAATTCGTCCTGCCGTGGTGAGCTTTGGCGTCGTGACCTCTGTGGTCCCTGTGACAGCCAGTGGTGCTTGCTTGGAAAACTCAGGCAAGTTGGTGGCTTGTAGAGCAAGGAGATCCGGTGAGGGCTGACGCGGTGTCTTTCTCCTGCTCTGACCCCAGGAGACCCGGCCGTAGGCAAGACTGCTCTGGCCCAGACCTTCCGCAGCGACGGGGCTCACTTCCAGAAGAACTACGTTCTGGTGAGCTGGGGGCCCGGGCTGGCCATGGCTCAGAGGGCTGTGACGGGTGGCCCCGAGGGAGTGACTACAGAATCCCTGGAGGCTGCATGTATGGCCACGTAGGCGCTGGTTTTTCACACCCCATGGGGAGGGGTGACTGCAGGCTCCCCAGCCAGTCCTTCTGATTGCTGCAGGCAGCAGCTCCCCCAGGGGCAGGGAAGTGGGGAGACGAGGGGGCCTCCGACTTCTCCAGGCCGAACACAGGCTCCCAACCAGGGGTAGCCCCCCAGGGAGTTGGGTTCTCTTCCTGATGCCCGTGCTCTTCTGGTCCTCGGCAGACCACAGGAGTGGATTTGGTGGTGAAGACGGTACCAGTTCCTGACACAGGTGACAGCGTGGTGAGTGACATCCCCGACCCAGGTGCACCCAGGGCTACTCCAGTGGGCCCAGGGCTTCGTTCCTAGGAGGCGTACAGGGGGTAGGGGATTGAGACCCTGATCTCTCTGGGTCTCAATTAGGAAACTCAGAAAACACTCGAGGGAGAGGTTAACGAGGTGGGGGCTGGGCTGTGCCCTTGCTGTGGAATTGTTGTATGGTACCAAGTTTCGTAACCCGGGTTCCTCTGTGGGAAACCCAGAGCTCATGGGATGCAATCTTAAGATGGTAGTTTGTGTGTCCCTGCTTAGCAAGAGGGTTTGTGGCTTCTTCTAGATGCCGAAAGAGACCCATGAGGAAAGAGAAAGGGAGGGAAGGAAGGGGAGGGAAGGGAAAGGGGAGGAGGAAAGAAATTTTAAGCACCCTGAGCCATGGAGAAAGGCCCGGACAGGGACACAGGTGGCCAGCATTGAGGACAGATGATGGTGCTGGTGTTGGGGCAGCAGGTGCCAGTGGACAGCAGCCAGCCAGGGACCGTCCTTGGAGGGGCAGAAGGGACCTGCAGGGAGGCTTCCAAGGGCAGCAGCGATGGGAAGGGGTTCCCAGGGGGCCGGGAAGGCTGGGACAGACAGGAAGGAGCATCTGTTGCCTGTGTCCCAAGCGTGCCCTAGCTGTCCCCGTATGATGACAGACTGTCCTACTTTCAGTGCCTCCCCTAGGCCTACTCAGTGACCTCCTTTAAAAAGAATTGTTTTAAGATTTGAAAATCAATTTGGTTAACAAAGTACAGGATGACCTTTTGGAAAACGGAGCGCCGCCCCTCAGCCTGTTTAGCGTTCTGTTCTGCCGGGTGGGAAGTCAGCCTGTGCCCGGTATTTTTGCACTCGGGGCTGGAGAGGTGAGGCTGCACCTCGCGTGGTGGCTGGGGCGGAGCCTGTTGCTGCTGCTTCGGGGACCCTGGACTTCCTTCTGGTGCCTGGAGAAAGAGCGTGTCAGAAAACCTGTGTGCCTGTAGGTGCGTGCGTGTCACCGCTCAGCCACGCTCACGATGGGCCGAGCACGCCAGCGGTGACTTGGTGGCCGGCGGGCTCCCCTTGTGTACGCTTCCCTGGGACACGCTTCTCTGATTGCAGGAGCTCTTCATTTTCGATTCGGCCGGCAAGGAGCTGTTTTCCGAAATGCTGGATAAACTGGCAAGTACACGAGCTCTTTTTCCTAACTGCCTGCCCCCCACCTCCTGCCGCACTGCTGGCCCCGTACAGTTCTCCCGCAGAAATGCTACTGTGCCGTGGCCAGCAGGAGAAGCTGCCGCGCCCTGGCCGTGCTCGTGACCAGGCGTCCCTCACAGCCCAGGGCAGGTAGCAGCGGCCCCGCCTACCCCTGCTCCTGGATGGCTAGATCGCCAGTGCGCCAGAAGTTTCAGGGCTGTGTCCCTGTAGCTCCCCTCTGTGGGCTGTGCAGCCTCCACAGCCCCCGCCCCTGTGTGCTTTCAGCACCCCTTCTCAGTCTCCTAGGACAGTGACCTGGGGCCCTGAGATGAGGCTCATCGTCCGCTCCCGACCTCCAGCCCTGGGGATGGTTTTTCCTCTGCGATGTGCCCCCTTCTGTTGCCCTAGGCTCCCCATACTTGTATCCATGGTCACCCATCTGTTTGGGCAGAATCCCGCATGCTGTCCCTTACACGGTGACGGTCTCTGGAGCCTGGGTCCAAGAGCTCATCTGGAAGCCTGAGCCCTCCAGGGGCCTCCCTTGCCACTCCAAGAACAGCCACGTTGTCACGGAACCTGCTCTCTGCCCCCTTCTCCTTGTCTGAGAGAAGTCGAGCTAACGATGGCCGTTTCACCCAGGGCTAGCTTCATGCAGCAACTCGCAGTGCTCAGCAAGCACCCACTGTGTGCGTGGCCTGGCCCTGGGTGCTGCCCGTTTGGTGGAGGAAAGTTGCGTGGTGGCAAGGCAGGGCCAAATGCTTCCCGTCAAGCCCCTCACGCCCTACAGCCAGCCTGACTCAGCCTTGTCCACCTCGGCCTCAGCTTGATCCCTGGGGTTGTGGCCCGCCTCCAGGAAGGCCTGGACCAAGGAAGGTTTATCAAATTTGTTTCCCTGTGCATGAGTCAGCCTGGAGGAAATCGTGGGGGTCGCTGCTACAACCCACGCAGCCGCACCTCGGGTTCCTCCGGGAACCAGCGTAGCCTTGGAGATGGGGACAGAGCCCTCCAGAGCCAGTCCTGGGCTGGCTCTCCAAGGGCAACTGGAGGAGAGAGGAGTCTTCCCTATGCCCACCCCAGTCATAAGCCAGGGCTGCCCCACCTCCCCAGAGCAGGACATCACAGGACTCTGAGCAGCTCCCGAGTGAGCCCGGGCTCTTAATCGGGACACAGAACCCTGTCCAATTGGTGCGGTGCGTATTAGGGCTGATGTTGGCACTGCAGGAGCAGCAGTGGCCTCTGCATTTTGCAAAGCCAGCTGTGACAGGAAGATCCAGGCAAACGCAATCCCAGGCACTGGCTGGGAAAGAAGGGAAGAGGCACTCAGAGCTTGCGGGGTGATGGGCCCTGGACAGTAACACCGAGGGAAGAATGAATTAGCAAAGCCAAGTGGGGAGAGAAAAGCCCCAGGCCCACCCCTGTCCCTAAAATATGTAGACCTGGGCAGGCTGGGTGGCCTCCCTGTAGGCTGATTACGACCGACCCCACAAAGTTGGGAAGTTGCACTGGGGTGCACTGACCATCCGGGCAGAGGGCCTGGCCCACCTGTGAGCTCTGCAGCCCCCCTGCCCTCCCCTCCCTGCCCCCCTACCCCCACACAGGACACACCTCCCTTCATTCCGGTGGAGGAGCCATGGTCCCCCTGTGGCTGGGCCCGTTTCCTGACTCACATCGCCTTGATAGTTTTCCTACCTCCCTCCACCATCAAGCATCAGATTGTCCCCCAGCCCAGGAATCGCCTTCGAGTTACTGACGTGTGCTCCTCCTGTCCCTGGAGCAGTGGGAGAGTCCCAACGTCCTGTGTCTCGTCTATGATGTGACCAGCGAGCAGTCCTTCAGCAACTGCGGCAAGTGGCTGGAGAAGGCTCGGGCACAGATTCCAGGCACGTCCCTCCCAGGTAGGAGCTGGCAACGCGTGCGTTTCCAGCAGCACCTCTGTCCTTCAGCTCCAGAGAGGGAGGTCCCTGCAGAGGTCACCGCGGGGGTCAGGCGGGGCGCTGAGGCTCTGACTCCCATGGCCCGGGCCGTGTCCTGGCTCTGCCTCAGAGTCTTGTAGGTACAGCAGGGTTGATGTCACCCACCTGGCAGAACCGTGATGCGACCCAAAGAAAGAGGGGAAGGTGCTGTCACACGAATTGATGTTTTCAGAAGGCTAACCCCAGGGAAGGCTGCCTTCATTTTCTCCTGCATGTGGGGCACAAGTTGCACGAATACTTTAAGCCTGTTTATTTCTCATCGCTATGCGAGATCAACAAATTCTTCTCATTACAGACCGAGGAAAGCGATCTCCAGAGACAGGCTCAGAAATTAGCTGTAGCCGATGCAGCTGGGAGCCGAACTAAATTATCTCTGAATCCCTGACTCTGAGCCCAGGCCTGAAATTAGTATTAATGACCATTTTTAAAGTTTGCCCCATGTGCTAGGAATTAGCACAAATGTGCACGGAAATTGGCCCTCGCCTGCACAGCGCTTGTAACCGTGAGGCAGCCGGGGGCTCAGATACACAAGGAGCCTAAAACAAGTGGGGGCAGGCACAGGCTGTGTGTTCAAGGCAAAGACCACTTGTTTCTCCCTGGGAACCAGCCCAAGACCCCCAGCCTCCCTACTCCCTCACCTAGCAGCTTCTCAGACCAGGTTCAGCGCCCCTCGGAAATGAGGCGCTGCCACCCTGACCTCCTAGCCTGCCTTAGCCACGTGTGACATTCCGGTTGATTTTTTTTCGAGTAGGTGTTTTAGTGGGAAATAAGACAGACCTGGCCAGCAGACGAACAGTAGACCCAGAGCAGGCCCGGGCATGGGCTCTGAGCCAAGGCCTCCAGTGCTTTGAGACTTCCGTGGTAAGTACCTCTGTGTGCCACCAGGTCTGGGGGATCCTCTGCAGGGGGTGGCCGAGTCCTGAAGGCGGCTCTGCAGAGTCCTGGTGGGAGATGTTCTTGTCCACAGCCAGAGGTGTTTCTGCCAGCTGGCAGGAGTCACTGGTCTCCTCGGTAAAGCAGAGCCACCAGGCCACCCTGGGAGAAGCTGGGTCTGCGCTATGAGAGCCTCAGGCTCCTCACCTGTAAATGGGAATGATAAAATATGTCCCTCACTGAGTCTTGAGTGTGAGAATTAAGTAGCATGGTGGAATGAAGCACTTAGCAAAAAGTCTAGTGCATAGTAAACACTCAGCAAACGTTAGCTTTTTAAGGTATAACTGTTCCCCGGTATCTTTACTGTTATTACTTACTAAACCCTCGAATACATAGCTTGTACACCGAGGAATGTCACCCTTGCCTCTGGCCTAATGATCACAAACACTAAATTAATGAAGTTAAGATTAGGGAACCTGTGCTGTGCCAGGCTGTGGGGGTGGGTAGGGGTCTCCTCGCCCCAACGCAGCAACCTTTGAGTGAAGCCACGAGCTCTGTCACCCACAGCACGCAGGACCACCCTGTCCCCGCTTCCTCTGCTCACACAGGTGACACTGTCCCTTATTTCCCAGAACTCAAAATTTAAAACCCGCTCCAACACATTAGTCACCAAAGGCCCCGGGCCGGGAGTTTAAATTCCGTTCAGGTGTTGCAGGGAGTGGCTATAAATTATGCTTGAAGAGGCGGCAGTGAAGCGCTTGGTATTAACTGCGCAAGGTAACTAGTCCCCCCTGAGTTGATGCTAACAGAAGCTCCGCTGGCAGCTCGGGTAAGAAAGCTGTAATTAAAAAGGAAATATAACCAAATGCTGTTTGAGCTGGGGCCAAGCTTGACGCCAAGCTCGCCTGCTCTCTCCCCGAGAGGAGCCGCAGTGCCGGGCTGACCCAGAAGCACGACCTCCAGGGCTCTTTGACTTCCTGACGCCCCCGGATGTTTGAAAATTTTAGGCCAAAAAGTGAAAATAAAAGGGTTTCTATAACCAGAAATTTAAAATTATAATAAGCAACAGCAGCAGCAACAACAAAAACCCACTGATCATCACCGGAAGACAGTGGATGTAAACAAGTTCCTCAAGAATGGTCAGTCGGGGCGGCTGCCCTGGCCGTAGCCAGGAGGAGGGAATAATTGTTGAAGGCCTACTGTGTGCTGGGCATTTTGCACATTATCCACTTATGCTTCATAGCAGACTGATGAGACAGTTGCTTCTATTCCTGTTACCCACTTGAGAACAGATCTGAAAGGTTGTGTAACTTTCCCCAGTTGCACAGCTAAAGAGGAGTAGAACCGGCACCAGGACCCAGGTCTGTCCGGCTGGGATGCTTCTGGAAGGGGTCCTCACGCTGCCCTCACAGAGCACGCTGCGGCAGTCTGGGGGACCGTGCTAAGCCGCCCTGAGGAGGACTCTGAGTCTATTCCAAGGGTCCTGAGCTTTAAGCAGGCCTACTTTACAGGGTCCAAACTCTATAAGCGAGATTATGATTAGCCATTCGACAACAGGACGCCTGGCACTGGGAACCCTCTCAGCGCATTTGGAAAATGGCTCAACTGCCATTTATTGCAGTAGCACTCCACCGTGTCTGTGGAGGCTCCCGGCTGCCTTCCTCGCTTTCTATGCTGTCTTCTCCGCTGTCGGGCTTTGGAGAGCTTTCAGATTTGTTTACAAGTCCTCAGCATAGCTGTGCAACATGATTCTCTTCCATTCAGGACTTCACATACCAGGTCTGTCCAACTGTCACCAAAGGCCACGTGTTGGCCATTTTATGTTTGCATGGCAGGAGATGCTTTGCACACCCAGAGGTGTCACACTGTCCCTCATGTCCGCCTGGAGGTGGCAGCTCTCAGGGCCGTAGCAGTTGGGAGCTCAGCACAGGTGCTGGTCTTGGCTCCAGACTGCCCCTCTGCCTCAGGACGCTCCACCCATTTCCTCTCTCCGGGAGGTCCCTTACTGCAAAGCCCAGGTAGCTTTCTCCACCGCCCTGGTCCCCTCCGTGCACAACTGGCTGCATCCCGGAAAGCTTACTTCGTAAACCTCGGATCCAGAACACCAAACAGCTGGGCCACTCCACCCGGGGCCCCATCCACTCATCTGGAAAACGCAGTCACTGCGCATAATGACCTGGGTGACATTCCTCACATGGAGCTTCGCCTGTTCTGTTAGGGATACTTCACTGCTTCCTGTCAAGGTTGTGCTTTCTCCAGCTGCCAGAGAACTTTCTGGAACAGGTTCTTGTACAGTCACAGTTTTGGTTGCTACCTGAAGTTGAGTGGGTTCTTTCTGCTGCCAGCTTCTTCCTAAAAAGTTAAAAACACAGGGGCACACAGAGCGGGAAAACAGGGACGGGGAAGTCGAGGTCCACTGTACTGTGTCCCCATGGAGGTCTGTCACTTCCTGGCCCTCGACTATACTCCAGGGCAGTGGCAGCGAATCTAGGGCACACATGACACTCCGAGCTGTTTGTATCTCTGAAAGCTCTAAAAGGTTCACCAGCACTGCTCTAGTGCGTGTTCTTTAACTTTTCTGATCCCTGTCACACCAGAGAAATGCCCTTTGCATCCTGTAATCATGAAAATGCTTGTCTTTGCCAAGCATAGTGCCACACACTTGTAATCGCAGCTACTCCGGAGGCTGAGGCAGGAGGATTGCAAGTCGGAGGCCAGCCTGGACAATTTAGCAAGACCTTGTCTAAAAAAAAAAAGGAACAGGGATATTTCTCCGCAGTAGAGCACCCCTGGGTTCAGTCTCCAGCACTGGGAAAAGAGGAAGCACCTTACTCCACCTATTACAATACCCAGCCCTAGGCTGTGGTGTGAACTGGTTTGATCAGACATCACACCTCTGGCAGGCCACGGGGGAGGAGAAGGAGCAGCGAACAGTGCTGGGTGGTGGCTAGATCCTTTGTGGCCCACCCCGTGTACTTGCTGGGGCATCGCACCAATGATGCTCTGTGGGTGCTTTTAACCCGTGACCCTCCTGGAGTGTCCCGCAGAGCCCCTTGAAGGCAGCAGCGAGCCAGCGCTCTCTTCCCGTTGGTGCTGGGGCAGTGGAATTGGGAAAGGCCTGGCCCACGTTCTCCTGGAAGCTCCCTAGGGCTCCTCTGGTCCCTTCAGCCTGGATTTTCCTCCGAGGCTCCCGATGACCGAACAGCACAGGGCTCTGTCTGCAGTTGGCATTAACCTGTGGGGCCTTGATTTACCACACGGCCAGTGCGGCTGGAAAGACAGGCTCTGGAGAGACAGTGTTTGCACTGGCGGTGGCTGTCTGCAAATTCCCTTCACCTCTGTCTGTGTCCTTATAAAGCTGGCAGCATGAGAGCAGCACGCTCAGTGGTACCCAGAGGAAACGAGCTGGGTGGGGAGCCTGGGACGGGGGGCCTGGAGCGCGCGCCGGTTCCCTAGGTTAGGAAGGTAACACAGCTGTGTCTGACTGTCCACAGAAGGAGATGGACAACTACGAGGCCCCTTTCCACTGCCTGGCCACACAGTTCCTCCACCTGTACCGGGAGAAAGTGGGGCTGTTCCAGAGCCTGGTGTGACGGCCCGGCTTGCTCTGCAGGACAGCGGCGCGGTGCTCGGGAGCGTGGCAGGGCCTCCATCTCCCTCCAGGAAAGCGACAAGATGGAGTTGCCCCTGCACCTCGGTGTATCGTGACAGCTTTAAATAAAAGCAGCAGCAGTAGCAGCAGCAGCTCCTCCTTTGGCTGTTGGCCGAGGCAGCCCTGGCTCCCTTCCGCATTCTGGCTGCAGCCACAGAGTGGCCCTGCCTAGTGAGGGTGGTGGTGTTGGGCTGAGGTCCCTGCCTGCTCTGTGTGACCTTCATGGAGAAGGGTGACCCCCAGGGCTAGCTCGGGGCAGGGCTGTCCCTTTCCAGCCAGTTCCTGCTTCTCCAAGTGACCCACTCCCCTCAGGTGGCCACTGTCCCCAACCGCACAGTGTCCCCTGCCAGCCTCGATGACACAAGGCCACTTCCTCTACAGCCATGTCTCAGCAAACCGGCCAGCGGTCTTCACTCTGCCTGAGCCTAACCATTGTCCATCTGTCCTAAAATGCCACTTATTGTCCCTCTGCCCTGATTAAAGACCAAAGACAGTTCTTGTTGTGCTGGTCAGTGTTGCAAGCTGTAACCTGGCATCCAGGTCCTTCTGGAACTGTCCCTGGACCCTAGGGGCCTGTACCACCCGCTCCCCTAAGACCAGGGTGCCCTGCCATACTCCTGTCAGTCCTTATGGGAGGGGAGCATCGTGTCAAGGGAATCAGCTCTGGAGTGGCCCCATCTGTCCCACTGATGATGGCAGTCATGGGCAACACTGGCTCCGTTGATAACCTGCCACGTCTCCATGAGTGAAGCGTGTGACATACATTAGCTGATTTTGTCCCTACAACCAAGTCTGTTAACATCCCACTTTTATAGACGGGGAGCTGAGTAGAGAGAGACTCTGCTGAGGGCTGGTGGGGTCAGGGTGATGGGCAACCCCTCTTCTGCCTCCTCCGAGCTGGCAGAAGCATGTGAAGGTCACAGAGAAGTCATGTAACAGATATGCAGGACCTGTGGTCACAGGAAGTCCCCTTCATGGGCCCTGCCTCTTCCTGTGTTTATGACCATCACAGTCTCACTCCAGAAAGCCACTGTCGAGGGCTGATGGGGCTCTGGACACCAACAACACCGACTGTTAGGCCCCTGTGACATGCCACAGGTCCTCCATAAACAGCCAAGGGAGAGCATTGCCTGTCACCCCAGAATTGGTGACCATAAGTGTGGACACAGATTTAGCACCGAGGAAACCACTTCCTGGAGGCTCCACCCTGCCCTGCCTCACCCTCCTATCTCCTTCAGGAGATTGGAGGGGCCACAGTTGGTGCGTGCCCTCCCCGGCCGAACCTCTTCTCCCCTAGAACCAAGTGAAGGAGCCCCCAGAGCCTCCTACAGCGGAGGACACGGCCAAAAAGAGATGCAGCCACCTCGCTGCCCAGCTGGATGCTGGCTGAGCTCCAGGAGCCTGTGCCAGCTGCAGGCGTGGGTCATGGGTGCATTCCTGCAGAGGTTTCCAGTCCTGGAAAGGGCTGGGGGCTGGCAGCTGGCAGAGCTGTGGAGAAGACTGCTGGCCCCTCATGAAGAGGCCTCGGCCTGAGGCAGGTTAGATCAGCCTGGTAGGAGAAGTCAGCGAGAAGGAGGGGCTCAGCGGAGCACGATGGGATAGATCGGCTTAGCTTCGAGGCCCACCGAGGTAAACTGGCTCTACTAACGAGTAATGGTCTAGATGGTTTCGGACAGTGCAGACCACAGAACTGTCGCGGTCTGAAGCTGGGCTAGCTCCCCACCCACCTCCCATCCCGGAAAACAACCAACTCTCCTGATTGTCAGAGGTGAGGTTTTTGGAAAGTGACAGGATCTTGAAGATCTTATGCTCAGGGACGGGTCATCTACTGGTGAGTTCATCTATTGGTGGATTCATCTACTGGCAGGTTCATCTATTGGTCAGTGTGCTGTAAGGAGGTGGGGCCTGGTTGGCGGAGGCGGGGCATTGGGGCGTGGCCAGGAAGGGCGTGTCTTCCATCCCAGTCACCCTCTCTCTGCTTCCTAGGCACCCGGATGAGAACCACTTTGCTCCGCCCAGCCCCTCCCACCAGGCTCTTCCTGCTTTGGCTGACTGTGGGCTGAATCCACTAAAAACTAGAAGCCAAAATAAACCTTTCCTCCTTTAAATTGTGAACGTAAGGTATTTTGTCCCAATGACAAAATCGTAACGTGAGAAGAACGAAGCTGTCCGGTTACATGGTCAGTAAGAGATCAGAGCAGAAGTTACAACTGAGTGGAGCCCTGACAACCGTGTGATGTAACTGGGGTGGGGGTGGGGGCGCACGGTCAGCAGGGACAGAAAGTGCAAAGGTCCTGAGGCACAACTTCCAATGTCAAGGGATTTAAGGCTGATGAAGGCATGGCTGGCGTGTCCTGAGAAAGCAGAGGGAGGCCCTGCTGGCCCGCTGTGGGGGGGAATGTGGATTTTATTTCAAGACCCCAGGAAGCCAGTGGTGAAAGGGCTTCTGGGTTTTCTATCTGGGAGCCTCACAGGTGGTTTTTAATCACTTCATTTGCCTGGAGGTCTCACTCTTACTGAGCAAAACTTTACAAAGTGCATCCCCTGTCTGCAGATTTTGTTCCTTTTTTAATCATCTGCTTTCTTGAATTTCTTTTTATTTATGTATGTATGTATTTATTTATTGTTGTGCTGTAGTGGGGATTGAACTTGGGCATTCAACACAGGGAGTAAAGAACCCTTTCTATTTGTTTTGAGACAGGGTCTCACTAAATTTCCCAGGCTGGCCTCAAACTTGCGATCCTCCTGCCTCAGCCTCCCTAGTAGCTGGAATTACAGGCATGTGCCTCTGCTCCCGGCCAGATTTTATTGAATGAATGTGTATGCTGAATGAAAGGATGAAGCAAGCGTTGCTGGGCACTTCCAAAGTGCCAGTCCCCAGTATAGGTACCAGGGACTTCTCAGTGACACAAGAATCCATTGCTTGAGGTCGTAACATCGAAGGGCAGTGATGGTGGACCTTTCAGAGATGATTGCCCAAATGCAACCCGAACCCACTTATTTGTCACAGTGTCAGCACTGGAATGAACTGAATCCTGAGGTTTTAGTTTAGAAAAAACAATTCATACATTAACATTTTTGTCTTAAGAGAAAAACACAATACCGCACGCTATGGATTCACCGGCACTGTCCTAGCGGGTGAGAAGTGACAGAGGGAAGGGTCATGGTGGTTTGTCGGAGGGGCCCTACAGGAGGAGAGCAGAGGAGTTTCCACAATAAGTGGGGAGGTCGGGGAAGGCCGCACCCTGAGAGCCGCCTTGGAGACGACTTGAAAGAGGTCAGCAGATGCCCTGGGACCATGGCCGCTTCCTTGGACCCGCAGCGGTGACATTCTCCACCTGCTTTCCACGGTGCCTAGCACTGATGGAACAGGGACTTCCGGCCTGGACCTGCAGAGCCGAGTGAGTAGCGAAAAGCTAAAAGGGTGTCTCTGCCTTTTATATCTGTCTCCCTTGTGACCTCAGGACTCTGGGCCAGATCCCTGCTCTGCCCTGCAGGTAGGCGCCTTAGTCACTCAGGGATTATGTGGGATACGAGGTTCACCAGCCCTTGATTTGCTTTGCCTATGTCCTCCCTGCTTAAGACTCAGGGTTGGCAGGGACATCTGACTGCTGCCGGCTTTTACCACATCCAGCTCCAGACCCCCTGCAGCGATCCGGGGACCTGCAGTCCCTCGGATTCCAGGAGAGCAGAGCTTTGCCGTTCACCTGTGATGAGCCCCCCTAACAAGTGACAGCACTTATGGCAACTGGGTGGCTCCTCAAGCTATAATGACTTCAGAGCCACATCCAGAACTAGTCCTGAGATAAGCCACAGCTTGACCGAGATTAACTACACTGCTGGATACGCCACCCCCAACCTTTGTGCGGTTTTCCATAAAACCCCAAAGCTTCTGCAGCCCCAGAAG
This sequence comes from Hydrochoerus hydrochaeris, assembly GCA_004027455.1. Lineage (NCBI taxonomy): Eukaryota > Metazoa > Chordata > Mammalia > Rodentia > Hydrochaeridae > Hydrochoerus > Hydrochoerus hydrochaeris. Next base: position 254,166 of record PVLA01001193.1, on the reverse strand, counting down.
ACAGACCTTGAAGCTCCTAATCTACCTCTGCTGGCGTGACCGTGCTGACTCAGACTCCTTGCCTGCCTTCACCTCTTCACATCTGTGTGACTGGCCTTAGGGCATGGGAGTGTCCAAGCCTGGTCTGTTGGGACCCATGCTGCCCCCTCCCCCAGACCAGGCCCTTTGCCTGAAACTCCGGGAGCCCTGCGACTCAAAGGCACAAGGGATGCACATGGGCCCTGGCCCCTCCCTGGTGTCACCTACAGTGCAGGCGGAGAAGGATGAGCCGATGCTAGATTTGGAAACTGCAGGGGAGTCCAGGGGTCTCCCCAGCAGTTTGGACAGCCAGAGGGAAAACCTCTGTCTCTTCTGAGACAACATGAGGTTCTATTTGTCATCTCCCATACTGTCTTTCCTTCCAGGGTGCTCAGTCCAGGGAAAAGATCTGGCCTCTGGCCTCCAAAATTGGCCGTGGGTTTGTAGGAAAGTAGTATAGCTGGGCCAGTCGTGTTTTGGAGCACACCTCAGAAACAAAGAGTGGTTCCCCTGCGTGGAAACAAACCCCCGTCACCCCCAGGCTCTTTACTGCCCATCAGGTGGGTGGTATGGGATTCAGCCTGTTGTAGTCAGAGTTTACAAGGGCATGGGTTTAATACAGGGCACATAATTTGTAAAATTATTTTAAATATTCACACAGAGTGAAATGCAAAATAGTGCGGGAGATCTATCCACACACTAGAGACCCAAAGAATCTAGCTGAGGCTCTGAATCCCATGGCAGTATGCTACATGAGTCCAGCTGAAGTCCCAGAGCCCATGGCAGTGTCCTCCACGAGTCCAGCTGGAGGCCTAGAGCCCACGATGATGTCTCATGCAAGTCTGTACCAAGGATCTGCACCCAAAGGCCAGTCATAGAAGCTAGAAAGTCTGCACCAGCAGGATGAGGGATCTGCACCAGAGCCAGGAAGCAACTCTCAAGGTAAGTGTTATGGTTTGTTAAAATGTCCCCCAAAGGCTCATGCAGTCATGGAGGCAGCCCAGTCTAGCGTTTGTGATTGGCTTGTCATCTAGCGCTGGGATTGGCAGTGTTAGTGCTGCACCCGCACAGGGACAGGGAGCCTGCATACACTATAGGGGAGGGCAGGACCCTGCTTTTCCCCTTCTGCCCTTTTCTCTTGTCGCTTACAGCTGCCATGAACGGCTGCCCCTTAGCCATGTCAACCTGCCTTGGAGTCAGCTGAGTATGGACTGAAACCTTCAAAAACTATAAGATAAATAAACCTTTCCTTCCTTCGTTTTGTCTCAACAATGAGAGAAAAGTAACCACGACAGTAAGGACCAGAGATCCTGGCTCAAGGTAAGGATGGCCCTGAGCAGCCATTCTCAGCTACAGGGAGGAACTGAGCTCCTCTGACGATGAGAACAGCTGAGTCCCTAGCAGGAAAAGTAGCATGACAGGCTTCTCCAGGAGAATCCACAGCGTGCCATTTCTCCTCCCTCCAGTTCTCCTTGTCTGCTGTTGGCGACAATCCTCAGGTGGGCCCTCCACACCCAGCACCACACTGACTCAGTTCAGTTGGGGGTTACAAGTTGCTCGCTAATTGATCCACCACACAGCCTGCAAGGAGCCCCCAGACCCTGTGACACTCTGCACCCCCATGAGAGCAGCCCTGGGATCTTCTATGTCTGGGAAAGGTGCTGGTTGGCCTATCTCCTATAGAGAGGCTGGGGTGGGAGGCTCCTTGCTGCAGTGTGCATGAATACTACACATCTGTTTTGGTGCTGAAATGCATTTTAATAGTGGGGTATGGAAACGAAGCATCTCCAGGCCAGTGAAAGTATGCACATATTAATCATAATATAGGGCCTGAAAACAACCATATTCCACATGTACTGGAAGATTTCTGCCCATCCTGGACACAGGGAAAGGGGCCCTGGGCTTCACATACCTGCCTCTGCTCTGTGCAGGGACCTGGTGCATTTGGGGGATGAGGGACCCCTGGCTTTGCCCTGAAAGGGACTCCAAGATCAAGGACGAGGGTAGGGACAGGGCTGGTCCACAAAGGGCATTCCACACCAAGGACAGCATTGCAGAGGCCCTGAGGCCCGATGCAGGTCCCTCTTGGCAACTGGGTCTACTGTAGAGCCTGGATAAAAAGGGGACACCCAGCAGGCGAAAAGCTAGGGACAAGCATGAAGCGAGAGGAGCTGGACTTTTTCCAGAAGGAAGCGGGGAGCCCCTAAAGGGTTTCAAAGAAGTGACTCCCCTCAGTTTCTGCTTTAGAAAACGGTCAGCCAGGAGCCCAGGAGGCTGGAGTGGAGCAGGTAGAGCCCACCAGTGAGGAGAGAGACAGTCACAGCATGGTGCTCCAGCCGGGCACTGCTGGGGACACAGAGAAGGGGTTGGAGCAAGCTCCAGCATTAGCAAAAATGAGGGCAATGCATTTTCAGCCCAGTTTAGCGTTACACACACACACACGTACACACACACACGCACACACACACACACACGTACATTCTTTTTCTCGTGAACATCAATTGATTTTTTTGAAAGCATTATCTTTTATTTACTCTCGAGACAGAGAAAACAGAAAGAGAGAGGCTTGCTCAGGTAGTAAATTGTCAGCGATGGAGCCGGGATTAAGAGCTCGGGTTTACCGGCCTCTGCGGATTTTATGATATTTGTGTACATGACGCGGGTTTTCGCTTCTGCTCTGCCGGGGAACAGAGCTGGTAGGGAGGAGGAGAGCAGGAGCAGAGAGCTCGTTTCCATCCTCGAAAGCCGCACAGTCTAGGAGGCTCACTAGGAGAAAATGCAGAACGGCTGTTTTCGTTCCCCCATGACAGGAGGGGACGCAGGTTTTTACAAAGGACACTATGTAATCGACTCTAGGGGTTCCGAGGGAGTGGCTGGGGCAGAGGATGGAGCAGGAGGCCAGGAGAGCATAGACTGGGTTTCTGAAGGGCAGGGACTACATCTGACCTTTCCTGTTGGTCCTCAAGACGCAGCCAGGGTTAAGGGACAGAGTGGGAGAGTTGGAGTCACGGCTGGGTGTCCTAACCTCTCCCGTCTCCAGCTGGCTCCTCTTTGAACAGAAGGAGAACATCACCGAGTGACCATTTGACTGAGTTCATGGTACTAGGGATTGAACCCAAGCCCTTCACACTGAGCTACACCCCTGGTCCTTTTTCAGTTTTTTAATTCTGAAACAGGGTTTTGCTCAGTCACTAAATTGTCCAGGCTGGGTTTGACCTTGACAGATTTTTATGTGTGGATGAAGATATGTAAAACCTTTTTACGAGGCATGATATATAGTACATTTGCAATGTGTATATCATGGTTGGGATCCAAAATGTCCCCCGACATTCAAGCCTTTGGGGAAGTGTTTGGATCACTAGGACTCTGACATTATCAACAGATTCATCCACAGATTAATTCATAGCTCAATGGGATTATTAGGAGGAGAGGCCTATTTGGAATAAGCAGGTCACTGAGTGTGCATTTTAGGGCGTATTTTGTCCCCAGCCCTTCCTCCCTGGTTCTTTCTCTCCTCTCTGTTTCTTGCTGTCATGAGGTGACCAGCCTTCCTGCACCACACTCTTCCACCATGAAGAGTGCATCTTACCTCAGTCCTGAAAGCCACGGACCATGGACTGAAACCTGACACCTTCAACCCCTATCAACCTTTCCACTTTTAAATTGTTATTCTCAGGTATTTTGTCACAGAGACAGAATGCTGACCAGCACAACACAGTAGATGATTTCCAAACTTTCTATAGTAACTATGCTTTTATTTATTAGCATGAAAATAATGAATATTTAATTGCAAAGAACAAAAAAAGTAGCCACTGAAAGAAAATGGAAATAGATCCATTCTACATGAAAATTTGCCAGGTATAGTGGCACATGCCTGTAGTCCCAAATTCTGGAAGGCTGAGTCAGGAGGATCACTGTGAGTTCAAAGCCAGTCTGACCTCCATAGCAAGACCACGTCTCGAAAAGAACCAAATAAATAAATAAATGAAAATTACTCAAATCCTACCTCTCAGAGCTGGCCTCCATTAGCACTGTGGGATGCGCTGGTCTAGTCTGTTTCTTCTCTGTGGAAAAATGTGTATATATTTTGAAACCAAAAAAATACGATCTTGTCACATTATGCGACTTGGACCTTAGTCTTTTCACTGATCAGCATCTTGAGGGGGTTAGTTCAAGTCAAAAAATGTAGTTCAGCATGGACATTCTGTTTCCTTCTAAGCCATGAAAGAAATGGAATGAAACAAACAGAACCACACCGTGAATTTACACCGACCCAACGGGCGGGTTTAGAATTTCGCCCCCTGCTTTCAGTCCCTTTGTGGCTTCTGTCACTGTCACAATAGTTTAAACCAAACTCCAACCTCCTGCCACGTATTTCTGAAGCAATCTCATGGCTATTATCACTGCTAATAAAATAGTAAGTTCTTAGGCACCTCTGATATTCAGTCCACGTTCAGATTTCCCTAATTACCTCCTGGCTGGTCTATTACAGGACTTTTAATAATCCTTTGTTGATAGACACCAGGTTGCACTCAGGAAAAACACTGAAGACAATGTCCTTTTGCACTTACTTGTGGCCCCACGTCCAATTATTTCTACAGGACAGATGCCTAGAAGGCCACTTTCCAGGTCAAAGCCCACATGCTTTTTTAAGGCTTAATAGCATGTGACAAATTACCCTCCGGAGAAATGGTACCAACCCAATTCACACTCCCACCAGTAGGGGCTGGCAGCCCTGGGCAGCCCGGGGTTGAGATAAAGCAGGTGGGGAGCAACAGGCACAGAAAGTGAGGCCTGGGGTGAGAGGGCCGGGGCGATCCCCCAAGGAGCCCCGGGCTCCTCTTGGTGCCCCATCACACGCTGACTGCCCGAGCCCCAGTGGCCCAGCGCCCTGTTGGCTGCAGCACTTTCAGTCCTGAAGCAACGGATTCCATCAAGCCTGAGAACAGAACTGAAGCAAAGCCTCTTCGATCCATTCTAATTAGGAGCTGCCTTTCCAGAGGAATCAGAAGCAGGCAGCCGCGGCTGAGAGCAAAGGAGACAGAAGCCCAAGCTGCAGAGGCTCGGCTGGGCCAGGGACTCATATGCTACCCTCAAATCCCAAGACAGAGCTCCTGTCCACTGCGCTGTGGACCTAGGAGGCCCCTGCCATCCAGAGGGCTGCAGAAATCGTCTTGGGATGAGCAACCGTCTCCACCAAGGCCAGCTGCGGTCTGGGTTTAGTCCTCGTTAAGGGCAGGGACAAGAGGTATGGACAGACCTCACTCCTTCCTTCTCCTCCTCCTCCTTCTTCTGTTTCCTCCTCCTGTTCCATCTCCTCTCCCTCTCTGCTGTAGCTTAATTGTTTCAAGCTTGAGAAAAGCCAATAAACCTGAAATATGCTTGAGGCCTGGCTGAGCACACAAGGGGAGAGCAGGCCGGGCTATGCCGGGCAGTCCGCCTGGGGGGCGGTTCACTGGAGGTGGAAAGGATGCTCCACGGTGGTCCTCTGGCCTCGGACACGCCCTCTCCAGCGTGCACTGTAATAGTCCTGTGTCGAGAACGGATACCCCAGAGAGAACTACACTCCGCACTCCAGTCTCTGTCCCTTCCGGACCTGAGGATTCCACTTGGCTTCTGGTGCTAAAGCAGAGCCCCGCAGCACCGTGCCATTTGTAAGATGCTGTTGAAATCAAGAGCGGGGCCAGGGCTCAATGGTAGAGCACTTTTGTAGCATGTGCAAGGCCTGGGGTTCAATCCTTAGCATGGCCATAAAGAAAACATGGGAATTTAGCTCAGCAGGCCCAAGCACCTGCCTGGCAAGCATGAGGTGAGTTCAATTCCTGGTACCAAAAGAACGGTACCAAAAAAACAAAAGGAAGAAAAGAAACAAATTAAGATCATATGGCACTGAGGTCTTGATAGCTTCTTGCTGGTATAAAAGGAAAATTTCAAGCCAAGCTCAAAAAATGGTTTCATGGACAAGAACCCATCTATCATACAAAGTATAGATCGGCAATGGTATCTCGGTTTTATCTCTCCAAACTAGACTTTTGCTTGTTTGTTTGTTTGTTTGTTTGTTTGTTTTTAGTACCGGGGATCGAACTCACGACCTTGCGAAGTCACAGAAAGGGCTGGAGGCACAGGGAGCCCAGGCTGCCCGTGCACCAGCCACGCTGCCACACTCTCTTCTTTTGTGAAGCTGTCTGCAACCTTGCGCCCTCTTTGATCTCCCCAGCCTTTGCCTCACTGATACCCCAGAGGCAGCTCCTCCCCGGGGACACAGCCATGAGGCCCCCTTTTGCTGCATTTTCTCAGGTGACTTCCCGGTCACAGCCGAGGACACAGGGGCCGGCACCTCTGATCTCTGAGCAGCTCCCAGCAGCACCCGCAGCTCCCTCCAGGCGCTGTGACTCTCAGGAGACCCCGGGGAAGGTGAATCCTTCCTTCAGCTTCTAGCCTGGGTGCCCTGTGAGCCACCCTGGGGAAGGGTGGCCTCCGTGGCCCCCAGAAACGATTAGAGAGAGGCCTGGCTGGGGAGACCCGAGCTGGGCTGCCCCTCGGTCGGTGATGACCCAAGGTCCCTTGGAGTCCTTGCAGCTCTCAGTCTTGTAGCTGCTCTAGCACAGGGTGCTCAGGACTGACAGGACAGTGAGGCCCCCTCCCTAACACACGGAGTGTCCATTCTAGTCAAGCAGACACAAATACATATAACTGCGTCATAGAAACCACTGGGGAGAAAAGACTCAAACAATGTGGAACAAACCTGCAGGGGAGGCCTCTGGGGAGTCAGACTGAGCACCTCCCAGGGGCAGTCTGCAGGAATTGGAGTAAGCAATGAAGGTAGGAAACTGTATCAGCTGGAAAGAATAGCACATTCAAAGGTCCTGAGGCAGAGAAGAGTTCAGGCTAACAGAAAAGGCCGGCATTCTGGGGCGCTGTGGAGAGCATAAGAACAAGAGGCAGGAGAGGCTGGGGAGTGGTGTGATGTCAGATTGGGGTGAAGAGCTCAGTGTCCCCTGTGGTTTCTTTCATTCCTTCCTTTGCTCACCTGACAGTCACAGAGCACTGAGTCTCAGAGCAGTTCAGGATGGGCCCGGGGAGGGGATGGGCTGCTGTCTTTTCAACACCTCCAGTGGCCTCTTTGGGACCTCCTCGGCAGGGAAAGATGAGGTTCCAGGCCCATCTCCCTGCCCACATCCCTCCCTGACCCAGCCTAGACATTTGCCCATGGACACAGTGGGCAATCTTGGGGCTGAACAGCATGGAGGTGGCCATGCATCACTGTCTACAGCAGGCAGGGCGGGGCGGGGGGCAGGGAGGGAGTTCCTGGCCCTTGGCACCCTGTCCTACCACTGCCATCTGCAGTACCTGCTACAGCCCTGGCCGTCTCTGGAACCCTGGGAGCAGCCGCCATACTGGCCCTCACCTGGCTGAGTCAGTCTGCACCGCCTCCTCTGCAAGTGGGCTGGGCGTCCTGCTGGGGGGCTGTGGGAAGGTGGCAGGAGCTTCCCTAAGCCTCCTCCTCTGCCCTCACCCTGCCTCGGGGCCCCCACCTGGTTCTTCTCTCCCAGAGAATGCATGGGACCCTCACCCCCAAGACTAGACTTGGGATCCGGGACCGTTGAGTTAGGGGTAGAGTGGCAGCACCCTCACTGCATGGGCAGCCCTGGGACTTCGTATGTCACCAGAATCACCTCCCAGGGCTGCAGACCAGAGAGCCACAGCCCAAGGGGTTGTCAGCTGGCCCTTGCAGGAAAGGTGTCAGAGTGAGAGCCTCACAGGGGACCAGCAGCTCCAAGATCCCAGACCGCCAGAGCTGGGCGTAGCATGACACTTAGCCCTCGACGCTCACACCCCATGTTGCCCTCCCTCCCTTCCTCTATCGGAGGGCTCAGAGGGACGCACTGACTTTCCCTCTAAGCATTTCCTGTGCGAAGCAGTTACACCCCTCATCTTTAGTCCTCACAGCCACCTTGCCGCAGGGACTGATTCTGCCCATTCTACAGATGAGGAAACCACGGCCCAGAAGTACAACTCATGCTCCTGTGTGGAGTGGGGCTTGCATGGAACCTGTGCTCTTTTGGTCACTAAGAAGCAACCCAGGCAGACAGGCAGGTACTTGGGAAGGACACGGGGCTGGGAAAATTCCAGGACAGGCCTGGAGGGTCTTGCCAGAGCTGGAGGACATTTCTCAGGAGTGCAAGCAAAATCCGCATGATAGACACTGAGCCCTTGGAGCAGGAACCTCAAGGTGGTGGTGGGGGGAAGCCCCCTCCCCTGGAATTTGGGGGGGGTATGAAGGGGTGGAGAGAGGCAGGTATACCAGCTTCTTGCTAACCCAGGCACATGTGAGCCTTTACTAAAAGCATGATCCCTCTCCCTTCTCTCTGGGGACCCTGGGGAAGATCCTGCCACCCCCCCCCCAAGCCACCGATGAGGAGTTCCCTGTGTGGTCAGGGTCTCCCAAGGCAGCTGAGGATGCTCCACCCCTCCTGCTCTCTCTCTTGCCCCTCCCACCTGGCCGTCCCTCCTCTGCTGCGCTGAACCCTGGGACCCACATCTCAATCATACTGTGCTGTGCTGACCACACCGCACATGTCCAGCTCGGCACCTGGACAGCAGGCAAGTGCAGCAGGGCCACCGAGACAGGAGAGGTGGGAGAGGTGGCCCTGCTGACAGGAGAGGTGGGAGACCCTCCGGACCTGGTTTGCGTTGCGCTCACTTACAAACCCATCTGCTCCTGGGGCGGACGGGCGGTGCAGGGCACTGGAGCCGAAACAGCAGCACCCGGCCGGCCACGTGCTTGCCTCCGGCCCGCACGGTCAGAGGCCCAGCTGGGCTGCCCACTGCAGCTGCTGCCAGCCCAGCCTGGCTGCGGAGTGCCAGGCCCAGGGTGAGGGAGGAATCTCTGTGACCTAAAAGGGTGAACAGAGGAGGGACAGATAGTGTGGTGGGTGTGGTGAATGCCCCCTAATGCCTGGAGAGACCCCAGCCCCCTGTTGCCCCTGAGCTGGAGCAGGGACTTAGAGGTGGTGTCCAGTGGGTAGGTAAAAGCAGGGGGAAGCTTAGCACGCCTGCCTGTCCCCCTTACTGCCTTGAGACTGGGTCAGATCCCTTCAAGGCTCTACACATAGGTATGTTAGTCACTCAGGACACATCTGTGACATAAAGTTCATCAGCCCTCAATTTACCCAGTTAGTGTCCCCCCCACTTCAAGAGTACCTAAAGTCAATTTCAGGAGTCACAGGGACATCTGATGGCCAGCTCTTTCCAGCCTCCATTTCCAGGCCCACTGAGGCAATGCCTAGCAGTCTCCAGTCACTGTCCTCACCTTCAGTCCCTCCGATTCCAAGAAAAGCAGAGCCTTGCAGACACCCCATGATGAGGCCATCCCCCCCAAGAGGGACAAACGACCCCATGATGGGACCTGAGGCTGCCCGCTAAGCAAGATCTGTCATCTCACTGTGGGCACCTGATTGCCCCGCCAAAGGATGGTGCCTCTCCCAGGATGGCACAGAACCAGCATGCAGAGAGTGATCCACTAGCACAGCACTTGGCCAGGATGCAAACCCCACAGCTACGCTGACCCCCGACTTTTGCCATTGTTTCCCTTTTTTATAAAGCCCCAAAGCTTCTACAGCCCCTCAGAGCCAGACCTCGAAGCTCTCTGGGTTCCCAGAGTGGCTGTGCTGATTAAAGCTCCTTTCCTGTCCTCTCCACTTCTTGTCCTTTTGATTGGCATCATTGGACAGGTCAAGCCTGGTCTGTGGGGACTCCCAGAGCTGAGCCATTGGCCCCCAAAACCCAGTAACATAGTGAGGTCAGTGGCCCTGCCCTGGTGAGTCCCCTAGAGTGACCACCAAACCCTCCTCTGGCCTTCATGCCCACCTCACAGGCCTCACCTTGTCCCACCTCCCCTTTCCCTGCCACACTGCACACACACTTTGAATGCTTTAGTTTCAAGGAACTTCTTTCAGTTTTTCATCTCTTCACTCTATGGTAACTTCTTTGTGCCTCAATTTCCCCATCTAGCCAAAGAGGTGCTTAATAGTGTCTTAGTTGCGGTTCGTCCACAGGCAGAGCCTGAGCTGCTGATGGGAGAGGTACTCTAATCCCACAAGCACAGGGGCAGTGAGGCTAGGCAGGTGGACAGCCAGCGGGTGGGGCTCCCCCTGCAGGCCCTGGGTGGCATCGCCAGGCCTCTGAGAGGGTGCTTGTTGATTGAGGGCCAGTCCTGTATTACTGACCCAGGGGTGAGGGAACTGAGTATTTATCCTCCAGTTCCCACTAGCCCGTGTTGAAGGGGTCTGAGGGGGAAGCATGGACTCCTCAGCACATCCAGCCTGCGCCTTGCAGAGTAATACAGGAAACCGTCCTTAGTGACCTCCAGGGTGGGCTGTGGAAATCCAGGCAGGGCACAGCTGGCTGCTATCTCGCCCCTCAGGGCGTTCAAACGAATGACTCATACCATTCAAGCTAAGTGCTCCCTGTAGCTCCTGGGCACCTAGGAAATACTCAAGGTGTCTGGGCTGAATTAGCAATAATAATAATAATAATGTCATGCCATTATCAGTATTATGCTCCCTCCTGCCTCAAGGCCTTTGCTCTGGCTAGTCCATTACCTGCCCATCCTCCCCTCTACCTGGTTAATGGCAGCCGATTCTTCAGATCACAGCCCAGAAGTCTCCTCCTCGGGGAAGCTCTCCCACCCCTGGATTCCCTCAGGGCTTCCTCCCTTAGACACATTCACAGCACCTACTCCTCTTTCTTTCTTTTTTGCTTTCCTTCCTTCCTTCCTTCCTTCCTTCCTTCCTTCCTTCCTTCCTTCCTTCCTTCCACAGTAGTGAGGATTGAACCCAGTATCTTCACACTGAGCTACATCCCCAGCCCTTTTATTTTTTATGTTGAGACAGGGTCACAGCAAACTGCTAAGTAGCCCAGGACGGAGCCCAGTGTTGGTGGTCGGATGTATCTCAGAGAAGACAGTGGGCCAGAGAGAGTTAATCTGAGAACTGGTGAGGCAACAGGCACAAGCCGAGGTAACTTCCAGGTTCGAGATTTGTGAAGTGCTCCGGCCACATTGTGACACTCTGGTTCATTCCTTTCTTCAGGTATTTTTGGAATACTTACCCTGTGCTGAGTATGGACAGGAAGTGGTCATCAAGACAGGCACAGTCTCTACTGTTGAAGAACTTGCCATCCCCTGAGGACACTGGTGCAGGGAGTATGGCAGAGACTACAACCTAAAAGCAGAAAAGCAAAGTTCAGGAAGAGAGGTATAGAGAGACAGGTATAGAGAGACAGGATTTTCCTCCTGAATATCCAGGAAGACTACATTTCCCAGCTTCCTTGTAGTTTGCTGGAGTCATGTGACCAGCTGTGCCCAATGGAATGTGGCAGAAAGCAATGAACAGGATTTTGTCTGGCCATAGACTCTTCCCCCACAGCCTCCATACTGTCTCTCCACAGGCCTACAGAGCCCCAGAATAAGGGCCAGCAGTCTTTTTCTATAAAGTCCAGAGGGCAAGTGTTTTAAATTGTCTAGTCCATGCAACTTAGTTACTTTTCTCGTTGCTGAGACAAAATACCCAAAACTCAAAGTTAAAGGGGAAAAGGGTGATTTAGTTCCCAGTTTATAGAGGTTTCTGTTCATAATCACCTGGCTCCAAGGCAGGGTGGCATGGCAGAAGGGCAACAGTTCATGGCAGCAGGAGACAGCAAAAGCAACAAGAGAGAGAGATAAACTTCTTTGGTCCATCTCCAAGAGTTTCCAAAGTCCTAACAATTTCAGCACTGCTGAAAAGTCCAAGTTAGGGCAAACTTTTAGCTGTGAAGCCCTGTACAAATGAAAAGAAAGTTAAGCACTTCCAACATTCAATGACGCAAGATAGGCATTTCCATTCTAAAATTTACAAACTGGGGATATAAAAGAATGGGATCAAAGGAAGTCTAAAGTCCAGCAGAGCAAACATTAAGTCCTGTAGTTCCATATGCAGCATCCAAAGGGCTTGGATGGCTCTTCCTCTATGGCACTTCTGGTGGTTGTAGCTCCCAGGGCTTCTCTGAAGCTTGCTCTGCTCCCTCTGTGCAGTTTTCCTCAGATGATCCATGTTCCTGGCTTCTCCAAACTTCTCGAGTCTCCTTTGGCTTCAGACTCACAGCTTCATACACTTCCCTCTCAGGGATACACTGCCTGACCTCCAGACCATCTGAGATTGGGGTGGAAGCCTTCCTGACCCCACAACTCTTCCATTGTACATGTACCTAAAACCAGTGCTGTGTGGATGGTGCCAGCATCTGCTACCAGCTGGAGCAGTAGCCAAGCTTCTCTCTCTTTTGGCTGTAGGGGTCCAGTGTCTGGATTGCTGAGAATTCTGAATCCAATTCCAAGGAACAAATTCTCTAGGCCACCACTATTCTGGAACATGGTGCTCTGCAACTTTCCTCTCACAGCAAAGACTTTCACTTTTGAAATTTTGAGGGTGCAAAGGATGAGGTCCTGCTGCATCTTGTGATGCCATTGGGCCATCTTTTCTATTTTTCCGTTCCTTCTCAGCAAACGAGATCTCTTCTGCTCTATCTTTTCAGTCCACAGATTTACTGGAGCTTCCTTTCTAGCCAAACCCACAATATTTTAAATCATTCTGCTGAGCTCTTTGCTCTGGGTTCTCATCATAAATCTAGCTAAAAGACTCTGACAGTAGCCATGTCACTATCTCAACTTTCTATTGCCTTGAAATTTCTTCTGCCAGATTAATTAGTCCACCCCCTGCTTAATCTTAGTCTCAAGCAAAGCCTTTGGACATGAGCAAAATGAAGACAAACTTCTCGCCAAACCAAAACACACATTTTCTGGAATTTAACAGCCAGTATAGTCCTTCTTCCCAGCAGAAACCTCCCGAGACAGATCTTTTCCAGGAGGCTTTCTATCAGCCTTCTGGTTTCCTGAGCTCTGACTAGAATCTCCCGCATATTACAGCCTACAGTTCCAGCTCTGCTTTATCAGCCAGCATCTCCAAACTTTTCCAAACTCTTCTTACAAACCATTCCCAAAGGTTCCTGAACCACCTGGTATGGTCACAGCAACAACCCCACTTCTCTGGCACTAAATTTCATTTTAGTTACTTTTCTCATTGTTGAGACAAAATACCTGACACCCAAAGTTAAAGGCAGAAAGGATTATTTAGCTTCCAGTTTATAGAGGTTTCAATCTGTAGTGGGCTGGCTATAAGGCAGGGTGGCACATGGCAGAGAGGCCACATTCATGGTGGTGGAAGACAGGAAAAACAAGTAAGAGAGACAAGTCTTTTTCTGTCCCTCATATTATAATCCAGTCTACTGGGATTAGGGCCAACACAATGGACTGATCCAGTAATCATCCACCCTTAATCCCAGCATTGCACTTCAGATCAATTCAGCCAGATTCGAAAAAAACAAACAAAAAATCCTATGACCACATGAAGCTTGGGGGGGCAACTAGACACAAACCACAACACACAGTCTGTAATGCCTAATCAATTTTTAATGTAGTGATGAAGCAACCATTGACAAAATGTAAGTAAATGGGCATCGTTGTTTCAATAAAACTTTATTTATAAACACAGGTTCAAGCTAGGACTGTAATCCTAGCACTTGGGAGCCTGAGGCAGGAGAATCATCATGAGTTTGAGACCAGCCTAGGCTACATAATGAGTACAAGTCCAGTTACAACTACATAGTCTCAATAAATACATAGAAACAGGTTATAGGTTGCCAACCTCCACCCTAGAGGATGGTGGACCCATTCAGTAGAAGGAACCTGGGACCCTCTATAACTTTGTGTAGCAAAATCCATGGGTCTGTCCCTCACTGATTTTCATTCATTTGTGTCCTGAGAAATAAACTCTGGTTGTGTTGAGACACTGAAATTTGGGGTTGTTCTGATAAATGCTAGTATCTCCTAACTAAGAAGAAAGACTTCACAGAGGAGGGGCATAAAATGTGGTCACTGAGACATGAAAACGAGGGGGAAAAGGAGAGAAATGCGCTGCTCCCCTGGTTGTCTTTCTGCCCTCTAATGCACCCTTCACTCCCGCCCATTTCTATGCCTTTGTCCCTGTCACATCACCTGCCTGGATGCCCTCGTGCTCCCACCTCTTCCACCCCCCTTCCTCTCACCATGTCACAAGAACCCAGCTGGTTCCACCTCGCAGCAAGGCCACAAGGCCTCTAGCAAGGTGCGAGCTTGAAGGACAGGTGGTCCTGGGTTCGAGTCCTGATTCCATCAGTATGAAGCCAGAGAACAAACTATTAAATGGGAAGAAGCCAAAATTCCCTGGGTTTGAAAATGCTTTTCATGACAACCAATTCTTAAAAGAAGAAATCACTCCCCAGAATACATCAAAGCCAGGGTGACTATTAGCTAAACCTGAGGGTGTGACTACAAGGCCCATTAGTAAGACCTTAGGAAGATCTGAGTAGTGCCTCCTGGGCTCTTTCAAACTGATCAAAGCCCTCTGGGCAAACGCTAGCCGGCCTTTTTCTTTTATGCATAGAGCTTTTAAGAATCCTAAAGCTCCTTGCCAGGGGTCTGAGATAAAAAAGAGATTTGGGAGTGTAGCCTCTGTCTAATGGAAGAGATTTATAAACTGATTCATAAGAAACCCACAGGACTTTTAAAGGCTTTGACTAAAAAGGATGGAGAGAACCAGACTGAAGGAAAAGGCTTTCGTGCTTTCAAATCTCCATGGGAAGAAAGTTGAGAAAAACTACTCAGCTATTAACACCGGGCATTTCTGTGTGTGTGTGTGTGTGTGTGTGTGTGTGTGTGTACTTGTGGCACAGGCGATAGAATCCAAGGGCTTCACACTGAGCTGCATCTCCAGTCCCCTTCCCTTTTTTAATTTTTGAGACAGGATCTTGTTAACTTGCTAAGTTTCCCAAGCCTCAGCCTTCTCCTGCCTCAGCTTCCCATAGTGCTGGGATTACAGATGTGTGCCATTCTGCCTAGTCACTGGTCACCTACAGAATCCCCAGGGTGACTCAGATGACAGAACCAAGAGCCCAGAGGGTGGGGTCATGAGCCACAGAGAATCATTCTCAGGCAGCTGGCATGAGCACCAGTTTGGAACCAATGTGTCCAGGTGTTGCTCAGAATTGCTCTGGACCAGGGGCTTCTTGGTGCCTCCTGTCTCCCCGTTTCATTTAGGGGGTGTCCATGGCAGGCCTCCTGCGCCATTCCCATACTGTTTTGCATGGGAGGGGAAATGACTTAGTTCTTGACTTGCAGATCTTCCCACTTGGTAGAACCGCACCCAAAGATCTGTGCCTTAGCAGGGGACCCCTGCTGAGGATGCATATCCAGACCTGAGAGAGATGACAAGAGCTGAGGCTTTGAGCTGAGGCCTTAAAAAAAGATCTTGGGGGAAGGGAACAGATGCAAATTCTTTACGTGCATTGCCACGTATTCGACAACTAGGGCTGCCTCCGGAAATCCACAGACTGAGCAGCTCGACCACCAGCAGTGGGCTCTCTTGCCATTCTGGAGGCCAGAAGTCTGCAGTGAAGATGTGGCAGGGTTACTTTCTTCTGAGCCTCCCTCCTGGGCTTGCAGACCGTGTCCCCTCCCTGCCTTCACGTGGTCTCCTCTTCCTGGAAGGATGCCAGTCAGGTTGAATGGGGACCCACGCTAATGACTCCATGAACCTTAGTCACCTGTTTCGATGCCCTCTTCTCCAGACCCAGCTGCATCCTCAGGGACTGGGGGTGAAGGCTTCTCCCCATGATGAGGGGGGCAGTTCAGCCATGACAAGGGAGCATGTGAGCCTCTGCTTATCTCAGAGACTGAGGGCAAACAGTGGCAGACAGTGTTTCCCAAAGATGCTCACGATCACACACACGTGCACACATGCACACACCTTGCCAGGGACCATGCCACAGTTTCATCAAGAAGTGAGGTCTACGTCCCCTCCCCAGTCAGAACCACAGAGCTGAGCCCAGTCGGCCCCCTCCCCACGGTGACAATAATCACAACAAGCCGGGAGTAATGGCACACACCTGTAATTCCAGCCCTCGGGAGGCTGAGGCAGGAGGTAGGAAGCTAGAAAGTTCAAGGCCACTCTAGGCTATGTAGTGAGACAAAAAAATCATCGCAAGTGATTACTGTTGCTCTGCACCCATTAACTCTGGGGTGGTGCTCGTGCACCAGGAGGGTGGGTAAGAGAGAAAGGGCAAAGAGAGGGAAGTAGCAGAGAGGAGAAAAGGCAACCGCAGGTACCCAAGGAGCCCTGGTGCCCAGCATGGGCTCTGCGAACCTTGTTGAATTGTAAGTGATGGGGCGCGGAGGGCCAGGGGCCCTGAGGATTCTGAATTTCTCTTGCACATTTGGAGACAAAAATCCAGCACAGACACAGGAGAGACTGCAAATCCTAAGGCGCAGCCCCAGCTGCTGAAGCTCCTTGGGGTGCCAGGTTGCAGGAGGGGCAGCCCGAGTCCACGCCTTGGGCCTTGGCCTTGGCCTTGGTGGGCAGTCCACACCCACTGGGGCAGGAGCAGCAGGGCTCCCAGGTTGCGCCAGGGCTGGTGCAAGTCAGGGAAAGGCCACGCGCGCGCGTGCGCGGGAGCCGGGCCTCTGGGAACGGCCTGTTCCTTCTGCTCTTCGTCCATCTGCGTTGTCCCTTCCACCCCATTCTTCCCTCCCCACCGCTTCCTCCCGGGATGCTCTTGGCTTCTCTGTTCCCGTCCGCTTATGGCTCTCTACAGACTTCTCTCTTCTTTCTAGCATTGGAGTCTCCCGGGAGACTCAATGTGGTCTCAGCCTCGGGCTCTCCGGCTAATTTTCTCCTCCCTGGGTTTCTCTCCCTCCTCTTCCATACCAATGCTCATCTCAGCAGCAGCTGCCTCCTCCTTTCCCTCCCTCTGTCCCCCCTCTGTCTCCTCTCCGGGCTACTTCACTGGCCCAGACTGGGCCTTGCCTGCAGAGTGCCATCTACTGCCTCGGAGCAGACCTGCGCGCCAGAGGGTAGAGGTTGGGGGTGGGGGCGGGGGCGGGGGTGATTTTATTTTTGTGGCATCCCTGGGTGGATCAAAGTGTTTGTGCAAGGCGGGGTTCTATGCTGGGTGGGAAGACGCCGGGATGGCCAATAGCACTTGTCATTAATATAGGACAGTTACCCAGTTGTGTCCCCTGCGAGCCTTGTCTTCTGGGACCCCAGCTCTGCGACCTCTGGAGGAAGCTGCTCACTGGGGACCAGAGACAGACAGAGGTCAAAGGAGACAGAGCAGCGGCTCCTCTGGAAACACAGAGATGGTTTAAGAGGCCTGCACCCCTGTGCACCCGTTTTGGTCTTCAGAGATGATTCTGGACCCTGGTGGGGTCCCCATCACTGGAGGATGGAAGAAGACTCTGGTTTCATGTGGAGTCACTGAAGTGGAAACCTACTGAACAGATTCAAAGGAAGTATGGAAATGAGCCAAGCACCTATGGGGGGTGCAAAGGCCCTGGGGCAGGACAGAGCTTTGTGTGGTGACCTGTGCCTGGACAGTGTGTGGAGAGAGAGCCATGAGGCAGGAGGCCCTAGCACTTGGCTTTAGTCCTGAGTGAAATGAGGAGTCAGAGCCCAGGCTGATGCAAATGGGGGTCAAGTGCTGAGCTGGGAAGGAGCGGGTGGGGGAGCGGGGATTCGGGAAGCGAGCTGGGTTGGAGCAGTGAGATCAGATCGGAGGATAACAGGATGAACCAGCGGAGAGGGCGGAAGTGAACTAGAGGAGGTGGTGAGAACCCATCAATTTCTGTTTGATTGCTTAGACACAGAGAGACAGAGTCTTGCTATATTATCTAGGTTGGCCTCAAACTCCTGGGCTCAAGCGATCCCCCTGCCTCAGCCTCCTGAGTATCTGGGACTTCCGGCACCATCGCACATGGCTCAGGGAAGCAAGCGGCTCTCAATGTGGGATTTCCTAATGGGTTGGACTGGGGTGTAAAAGAAACCAGGAACAGAGCGGGGACTGCTGAGCTCTGGGCTGAGCATGTGCCGATGGAACGGGCTGCTGGAAGCAGAACGGGGAGCCGAGGAGGGAAGGGCTCGCGTGGCCGTCCTGTGGGGGCAGCCGAATCGGCTCTGGCAGGCTCCTCCGCGGCCCCATCTCCCCGCAGGGGAAACAGCCCCGCCACTACTGAGCAAGACCCCGAGGGGCTGAGCGCCAGCTGCATTTTTCCGCGTCTCCAGCCTTGGGCGCTCGCGTGAAGGGACAGGAAGGAGGACGCTGGGAGGCCGTGCGGATGTCACTGCCGTCCCCTCTACCGTCTCCTGCTGCGAAAAAAAGGTGCAGCGCGCTGCCTGCGCTGTTTTTGAGGCCGAGGCACGCTTGACTGGCTTTCCGTGTGAAAGTGAAATATAAAAACTGGCCTGGGAGGTATTTCTAAGCAGAACGGGTCTCCAGCCCCCGTGTAACCGAAATATATGGGACATGTATGGGATAGTCACTGGTTAATAATTTTTTTCATGCGATGTATTTCAGAGTGATGGAGAATTATCGTTTTTTTGTGAATAGAAATGCCAGTACTAGAAACAGAAGGCTGAGAACAGACTGATGTCTTTTGTCTCCAGAGACTATTGATGTGCTAGAACCAGGCATAAAAAAGTAAGCTATTTCGTGGGAAACTTTGGAGGTCAGTGTAAGACTGTCGTCCATGAGTCACCTTGGGGTAAATGCAGCTGGTGAGGGTTCTTGAGGTAGACAGGACATGGGTTAAAGGACCAGACGTACAGCAAGTGCTCAGGACATAAGGACTGCCACTGGTAACAGCAAGGTTAAGGGTGACATTGCTGGGAGGAATGGGGAGTCCAGCCCTTCCTGAGGAGCCCCACCCACCTGCTTTGAAGCCTTTAGAACCACGGGATGAAGCCTATAGCAAATGACAGCAAAGCCAACTCCCAACCCCCTGCCACGCGGACATGGTCACTCAGTGGCAGCTGTGGTGAGTGCCCACCTGATCCAACATGAGCTCCAGTCTGGACCCCAGAGGAACAGGAGCCCAAGAGGAGGAGAGTCATCATGACCGTGGTCGTCCGCTGCCGGCCCTGTTCTGAGAGGTGCAGAGGGGTTCCTGTAGGGCAGAGAGCAAATGTCCCCCAAAGCCTCATGTGCTCCCAGCAGAGGCTTTGGGGGCAGCAGGATCGTGGCTGTGGAATACTGGAACGTGGGTGTGTGAAAAATGGGCCACTCTGCTAATTGGACTTGGACCCGCCGAATGGATTTACTGATGACAGAAGACCCATCTGGGTGTTGATGGCACTGGCCAATCGGCTCGTAACCTGCGTAGAATTAAAAGGGACAGAAAGCAGAAAGGCTCGCTGCCTTCTGCCGGCCGTGCCTGGACTGTTTCTCCTCTGCGATGTTCTCCGGCCCTGCCGCCCTCCCCTGGAGCCAGCCAGCTATGGACTGAAGCCTCCACAAACTGCCCTGAGATCGGCTTTCTTCCTTTACCTTTGGGTGCAGGTGTTCTGTTTCGGCCATGAGAAACATTACTAAGACACTGCCTGTGTGACTAAGGACAAGTCATTTTCCACCTGTGACTCTTGTTTCCTCACCTGCAAAATGAGCATGGTGCCCTGCGTGGCTTCTGAGGCATCATGAAGAGATCATGGTGTGTCTGCCATGCCTCACGCCTGGCCCAGGGAAGGGCTGAGGGATTACAGGCACAGGACCAGGAAGCTGGGGGCCCTAGGTTTCCCCCCTCCCCCCTCCAAAGGGACAAAGTTATTATATCTCTAGAGTGTCACAAAGCAAATCTGACTCTTAGGATCAGGACTTTCCCAAACCCAAGGGCAGGAGATCCAAGCTGCTAGGACAGTATTTATTGGTGAGAGAATGTGGGCAGAGGTCCAGGGCCTTGTGTCCTTCAGTCTTTCTAGAAGGCCAGGAGGACCCTTGACCTCCTCACCCGCCTCCTGACTTGAAGCTGGTGTACTTTCACTGCACCCAAAGGGGTTCAGCAGTACCAGGGTATTGGGAAAAAGCATCAGTGGAGATGGCAGGCATGGGCCAGGGGATGCCACCCACTGTGGCAAGGACCTGCTGTCTGCAACGTCCACATCTGTCCCCGAATCTGGGACACTGGGGGCCAAAGCTGTGAAGCCCATTCCTACTGCTATGAGAAGTCACTGAAGAGAATTCGAGCCAGAGCTGTGTCTTCCAAGCTCTCAAGAGCACACACATGCATGCACGTGCGCGCACACACATACACATACACACATACACGCACGCACGCATACATGCACGCATGAACACAGAGTTACCTCCATTCACACACTTGTAAATGGACAAACATATATTACAACCCAGGGGACAGTGCTGGGTGTCACATGAAATTGAAAAGGAATACGATGGAAGATTTTTGTTTAATTTTTGATTTTTTGAGATAGGATCTTGCTATGCAGCCTGGGCTGGCCTTGAACTCACCGTATAGTCCAGGCTGGTGGAAAACTCACTGCTCCCTGAGTCAGCCTCCCCAAGCGCTGGGATTATAGGTGAGCGCCCCATACCTATCTATGACCGAGTCTTAAGACCAAAATAAATAAAAGTCATAGAATTGGCCTGAAATGTCCTAAAGGAAACAACTGCCCAGTAAGAAACATGAAGTCAGCAGAGGACAGCAGGCCCCCGTTTACTGCCCCACCTGGGTTTCTCTGCTATCCGGTGCCATTATTTGCTAGCCCTTCTGGTCAGGGCGGGAAGCTGCGGTTTATTTGGGATCTGAAATATAAACCAAAGTGTGTTTGCGGTGAGTTCAGAGGCACAGGGTCTGCTCCAGGTCCAGTGATGCTCTCCCAGGACACCCTCGCTGCCCTCTGCCCTTCTCCTTCATCCCATTTCCTCTCAATGAAGACAGAGCTGGCGGTGGAGCAGGGAGCTGCGGGCGGGGCTCAGGATGGACGCCCAGATCTGCTGCAGGCCAGCTGTGTGACCTGCGACAAGTTACTGTCTTGCATGGTGATCCTAACACAAGCTCAGTGAGTCCAAGTGAAGACACGGGAGAGACCACGTGGAGAAGGCCCTGCACACAGGTCACACACACACACACACACACACACTGGCTGGGACCTCTGGAGGCAGCTTTGCCGACTCCAGCTTCTACCCCACACCAGGAATCAGAGCTGACACTTGCAAAACTGAAACCAACCCAGTCACCCTTCAGGACCAGAGGGGCAGCATGGGACTTTATCACCTCTTCTCAGGGGACCTCAGATTGTCCCTCTCTGCCCCAGAAGAAGCATCTGGGTGTTTTTTTTTTTTTTTGAGCATCCGTTTTGTGGCAAGTCCTAGTAGCTTCTCTGCACAGAGGAGGCCTGAGGTCACAAGTCCTCCCTGCCTGCTCCCAGCCCCTGTCGTAGCGAAGCCCAGGAGCACCCCTCACTCCCCTGCCACTGGGCAGAGGACTCGCACTGCCCCCTGTTCGGGGAGGATGTGCCACTGTGGCATTTGCCCCGATTACTGGAGGCTGAGTCTTCCTCATTCTCTGATCCTCCCGCCCGGTGAATCGCATCTCTCTTTCCCCCACCGCCTCCAGCCCTTGCGTTTCAAATTTCACCATTAGCTCATTGAACAGTGGCAGTGATCCCAGGCTCATTCAGGAAGACTCCATGCTCCGCAGGGCACAGGGACAGCCAGGAGGCAGGGCCGGGGGGACCAGGACCAAATCAGCATCACACACCCCTGCTGGAGCCTGGGCCTGGGGCCCAAGTGTGATCCCACCTTAACCCCAGAGGTGCTTTATGATGTGCTGGTTCTGTAGAACAAAAGCGCTGTAGGCTGAGACACCTACAGCCCTGCCAGGCCTGGGCGCGTCTACAAAAGCCAGGTATGGCTCTGTGCCAGGAGAATATCCAAGACCGGGACAAGTGACCGGGCTGTGAGAGTCAGAGGAAAGGCTAACTAGCTATTCCCTTCCATGCTGAGCTATATCCCCAGCCCTTTTTAATTTGAGACAGGACCTTGCTAAATCTCTAAATCACCCAGGCTAGGCCTGAACCCGAAATCCTCCTGCCTCAGTCTCCTGGAGTGCTGGGACTACAGGTGTGTGTTTTGCTATCTTTCTCTGCTCCTTTGAGGCTGCTCTGGGGAAGACGTCAACATCCCCTCCTTTTGGCAAATGCATAGACTGAGCCCTTGGGAACAAGGTGACGTCCTAAGGTTGCACAGCTGGGGTGGTGATTCCGGGGTTCAAACTGGAGGAAGCACTGGAACCTCTGTCTGGGGTGCACAGGAGGGGTAAGGGGCGTGATGTCCAGCCCAGGGTCGTGGCTTCTGTCCCTCCGCTTCCTCCAGCACTGCCCTGGGCCGAGTGAGGCAGGGCCGAGAGGGACAGGACTGAGGCCTGAAGGAGCAGCCCTGGGACTCTGCCAGGTGGGTGACCCTGAGACACTGCAGCAGGAGAGAGACCTTGCCCTGGCTCAGGCTCAGCTGGAGGCAAAGGTGGGACTCCTGTTCTCAAAACCAGGTTCATTTCAATGATTATTTGACCATTTGGAAACCAGAGTCTTGTTAGAAAAAGCCACACTGCCATTCTTTGGCAGGCAGTACAGTTTTTGACAGCACCCACAATCTCCCCAACCCCTTGGAGATTTCCTGAGGTCCAGCTGAGAAGAGCCAAGACCTGGGCCCCTAACTAAGATCCACTAACTTCTGCATGCTATGCCCAGCCCTCCCTGAGCCTTGGCTGTCTCAGCTGGAAGATGAGATGGCAGCTGACCTGCCCTCCCGGTCCAAACACCCCAGCGAGTGTGTGCCCAGCTCTGTGGGACTCAGGTGCAAGGTACACGATTTAAAAAATATATCATTAAGCACCCATCTGAGCGCCTGTGCAGGCATAGCCTCGGCCACCATCAGTTCGACCCTTAAGAAAACCAGAGTCACCTGCTTTTCGGAAAAGGATGTGAGGTTTCAAGCTGCGGAGCCACCCGTGCTCCGTCCCAGAGTGTCAGTTTACCACCTGCACCCACAACCCTGCAAGGACTGAGCAGACAGGAGACTGGCCCTGGTCACTCAAGAAAAAGCGGCAGAAATGAAATTGTGATCCAAATTTAATTTAACTCTGGGACCCTCTTCTAAACCAGTAGATTTTACTGATTTTCAAAACTCCACCCCGAGACATTTGCCTCTTGGGTTTAACTATCTGCTGTCCGGTGTTTGACATACTATCCGTTAAGACTTTTATCCTCTTGGATGAATGTGTATTTTGGAAAGAGTAGCCGAGGTATGCGTAATCTAATAAAAATTGCCCATGTTAATATTACTCCTTGTATTAATTTTATCACTACTAATGTCTGTTATTTATTGAGCTCTGATTACATGCCAGGCAATGCTCTAAATAGTTTAAGGTATTAAATTTTTCAACCTGCACAACTGTGCTGTAATGGGGCAGGATTATTGGTCAATCAGCTCCCACGCCCCTCCCTGTACTATGGGGGAGGTGTGCTTCCGGTCCCACTCACCTGCCCTGGCCTCTTCTGCCCCCTTGTGTCAGTGAGAACGTGCCCTGCATCCCCATGGCCAAGCAGAAAGGCGCCACCTTGAAAGCATAAGGGGAAATCAATGACCTCGCTGTTGTCACTGAGTTTGGGGTTATATGGTAATAACTAAAATCCCGCAGTACTACAGTAAATCCCCGCTGTGCATATTAAAAACTGAGGCAAGAGAGATCGTGAAACACACACGTGCTCTGATAGTCCATCAGTGACTGCAAAACTGTCTAGCTCCGGCCTGCAGTCACAGAGGGGTGACAGGAATAGCGAAGCACAAATTCCAAATGCTTCTTAATAAAACAAATCCAGCGCAGCCAATTACTGTGTGATTTGTGCTCAAGTTTGCTCTGGTTGGATCTTGAGTGTCCCACAGAGGCTTGGTCCCCACTCCCTGGTCCTACTGGGCAGTGAAGGCATTTTTTTTTGTGCCAGGGATCAAACTCACGACCTCACACTTGCCAGGCAGGGGCTTATGCCACTGAGCTAAATCCCCAGCCAATGATGGTATCTTTATAAGGTGGGTCCTGGTGGGATGAAGCAGGGTTATTAGGGGCGTGATTTTGAAGGACTAATGAGACCCAGGTCTCCCCAGTCTCTGTCCTTGCTTCCTAGCTGCCAGGACACCAGCTTCCTCTGCCACATGTTTCTGCCACCATACATTGTGCCTCCATGGGGCCAAAGGCAATGGGGTCAGGCAACCAGGACTAAACCTCTGAAATCATAAGCCAAAACACACCTTTCCTCCAGGTCGATTAGCTCAGGAGTTTTATTACAGGAACACCAAGCTGACTTCCACAATAGTCAAAGGTGTATCCTACCCTGAAGTGACTGAAGGAATGATTGTCCCACATGTGAGAAGGGGTCAGTCAGACCAGGGCGGGAGGAGCAAATTTCACAGATTTAAGTGACCAACACCAGTGGTAACTAGCAGTGGCTGAGAGCAGCATTAGTGGTCTCCTTTTGACAAGCTGTCTCTCCTGTAATGCATCTTCATATGGCCCCTAAGGAGGAGTGAAGGAGACGGAGCCAGGGGACAAGCAGAGGGAGCTTCCACAGAGAGAGAGAGAGTATGGAAGGAGGTGGCCAGGGGCCTTGCTTTATGACCCTGACCTCCTGTCTCTTTCAGTGTCCTGCTGGATCGGTAGTCATCAAGGCCCAAGAGGGAAGTAACTTGTGCAAGACAGAGTCATAGTCCATGAGGTCCTGCATGGATAGAAATGCAGAGCTCTCCGGCGGCCTGGGCCATGCTTGCAGAAGCCAGGAGGACGAGGTGCGAGAGCTGGACAGGCCCTTCCGCTTCCTGGGGCCCAAGTTCTGAGCAACGGGGTAGTGGAAACACTGCCGGGCTCGAGGGGCCAGAGCTACTGGTGACTCCTCTCACCTCAAACTCTCCATGAATTTCCTTCCTAGCAGTGTCCCTAAGACAAACCCCGAGTCATTCTAGGCACCAAGATGTTCTGCTCGGCACTATTTATAATCGTGAAAAGAAGAAACACCCTCAATGCCAACAATAGAGGCTAGAACCTCGCGTTTTCCTGACCATACACGCCCTCCATGGGAGGCCCACGTAGTTGCTCTCTGCGCTTGCAAGATTCTCGGCCATTTCAAACCTCTATGATTCTGTACGTGCAACAAACTCTTATTGAAGAGTTTGCTTTCTGGGCTTCCAGATGCCCACTGTCGACCACAGTGAGCGTGCCAAAAGGAAGAATTCTGAGGGAGGGAAGAGGGAGAGAACATTCACGTAACTTCTGGGACAGTAGTCTGGGACAGTTGTTCTCTTGTTAGTATTTTTGTCAATACTATTTTGTCAATAGCTCACTGGCCTGATTTATAAATTGAGCACCACAGGTGCGTGTGTGTGGGGGACGTGCGTGTGTAGAACTCTGCATTACTCATGGTTTCAGGGATCTGCTGGGGGACTTGGAATGGGCGTCACGCAGAGAGATGGTGCTGCAGTGCTGTTTCCTCCCTAGAAAATTCTATTGTTCACTGGTGTCCTAAAACCCTTTATCACAGAACTCAGAATTACCCAGAAAGGTAAACAGGTCCTTTTATATCCAATGCCTAGCTCAGGACTGACACAGAGAAGAATAAGGACCAATATCACCTGTCCCACCCCCCACCAAAAAAAGGAAGGAAAGGGGAGAGGGAGGAAGCATTCCTTTAATAATTTACTGGGAGAAGGTCAGAACCATCCAGGGAAATGAGGACCACTGTGTCAGTCTCTGGACTGTCTATGGCTACTTACTGCTTTGGGCTTTTCCCCCTAACAGCTGAAACCAAAAGACAAATCCCACACCTAAGCTGTGTATTCTGGCCTGATCCTGCACCGAGCCTGTGGCCATCTGCCAGCTGACCAGAACAGCTTTCCTACCACCCCCACCCCCAGCCCCCGTGGCCTCTGAAGCCACCATCTAGCTGGTCCAGACTCCAAAGCGGTGTGGCGATCAGTCACAGTCTAGCAGCCAAAAGAGTCAAGATAACTCCAGCCCCTCACGTATGCATCTCAAACACGGTAAAGGTTTTGATCATCTGTAGCAATAGCGCTTTCCATTCCTCCCTCATAACCCCCAGGGTTTCTCCAGCACCCTGAAAAATTCCTCCCGGGACCAACGCGGAGGGTTCTCTTGTGCATTTCTCTCTCCTGTTGTCCTCTGGACTCTGTATCCCAGAGCTTCTCAAAACATGAGTCAAGGGTCAGCAGAGCCCAGTTAGTGGACAGAGAAGAAGGAAGGCGAGGCACACAGAGCCGTGAATAAATGTGTCCTTTCTGGTGGGTTGCTGGGGTCAGTTGTACTTTGCCTTCCCTTTTCGTCCTGACCGTATCCTTTTCTACCTGTAGATTCGGGGGGTGGTTCTACCATAAAGCGAAGCAGGCAACTGTTTACAGCCCAGACCTGGCTCGTCCCACAATCAAAACCCTCCAGTCAGAAGTCAAAATAGCAAAGGGGTCCATTGGCCCACATGCACACAAGCGTGGTTTGTTTGCTGGTCTCCCTACAAAGGCTCCTGCATGACCAACTCCGTCTCAAAGCCAGCTTGTGCTTAGGGACATTTTGTCTACAGAATCCACTGAACTTGACACTGTCCGGAGCTTCCCTAGAGCCTGTGCAAACCAGCAGGAGTCTTGTGCTAGCAGCTACCACATGTTGTGCTCTTGGCAACCTGCCTGATGGGTGTGCTTCTGAAATCTGGACCGGATGACCACTGGTCAGCTCAGCCCATCAGAGGTCAACATCAGTGGTTCCCACCCCATCCCACAAGCACTCGAAACTCACTAATAGGATAATCAGCACTGTCAATTGACATGGCTTTTTATAAACAGCATAGATCCATGGGAAAGTGAATTATCCCTGCTTAGTGACTAATCATAATATAACAGCATTATAACCATTCCCCTGAAAAGTGCGAGGAGGAGCTGCAGAAAATGCAGAAAGAGCTGAAAAATTGAATTAACTTATGCAAAAAAACAAAAGAAGAAAAATCAAAAGCAAGGGTTCTGCAAAAAAGGTAAGAGCAGTTAATTTGACGTCAGAATTAAATTACTTCCATTATAGATGAATCTGGCACCGCAAACTGTAGGAAAATGAATTTAAATGGTCATTGAGCTTATAAATCCAACAAAGCGTTATGATCTTCCTAAGATATCTTAGTGTACTTGGTTTGAACCTAAAATACCTCCCAGTTCTGACCATATTGCTTATACGCCTCTCATGCTCCTCTGATGTGCTCTGCTCCACCAACCTTCTTTCTGCTGCAATCTTAGGACCTTTGCACCTTCTGGTCATGCTGCCTGGACTTTCTTCCTGACCCCACATAGCCTCCTCATCCTGGGGAGGTCTCTGGTCCTCAAAAGGGCTGTCTCCCAGGACACTCACTCTTGTCTCACCTGTTCCTATGTCTTAGTTCGTGTCCTGTTGCTGTAACAGAACACCCGAGATCAGTGATTTATAAAGGAAAGAGCTTTGGAGAGAGTTCCGGATGCCGGAAGTTCACAATCAAGTGGTTGAATCTGGTAGGAGCCCCGACAGATTCACACCATGGTGGGAGTTGGAAAGGTAAGGGGTGCGTTGAAGAATTATGATTCTAGCAACACAGGAACTTCAGGGGAACACATTAAAACCATGGCATCTTCCAGCCTTCTCGCCCCCGTCACCCCGTTTTGTGGCTTTCACAGTCCTTCCCACTAATAAACTGACTCTATGGTACGGAGCTCTCTGCTTTCAGCCTAAGTGGAACAAGTAGAAGAAGTCAAAGACAACAGTTCTTGGTATCTGAGAGCAGGACCAGGGACCAGAAGGCTCTGCTATTCATTCACTATGACCCTGGGCAAGTTCAGGACCCCATGGGGCCCCCACTTTTCTCATCTGTAAAACTGGAACAATGGTACCCGTTCTTTGGGGGCTATTTTGAGAATCTGATGAATGAATGAATAGAAGCCAATTAAAATAATACCCAGAACATAAGCTCTGTATGAATTTTTTTAAAACTTCAGATATAGGCCACAATATTATTATCACACCAGAAAATATCACAACACCGTTATCGCTCCCTGAAATTTAACCTTTGTGTGGCTTGATCGCCCCTACATCCTGAGGCCCTAGAGTAAAGTCTAGCATCCGCAGGTGTTCCCTAACAGGCGCTACATAAACAATGAGGTAGCTCTTTGCAGCCCTCCAAGGTTTTGCCACCACCACAGCTTTGTCCACTCAGAATTGTCCACCCATCAACATTTCCATGTCAGCTACAGCTGGTTTGGATGCTATTTCTTGTCTTTCGGTCTTAGGGACACAGGGACAAGAGGTATTGGAAGAGCACAGAGCAGTGACAAATGTTTGTGCTACAACTGAATTCTTGGCTCATCAAAGACCCAACAGGAAGGAAGTCCCAAGAAGCTCAGCGCTCGCGCATGTGGAAGAAGGAAAAATGTGGGGTGTCCGCGGCATACGAGAAAGAACTGGCAGGAAATGTTTTGCATGTGAGAGCTCAGAAGTGATGCAAGTCCCGTGGCCGAATCTGAGTTGCTCTGGAAATGACACACAGATGCACCAGAGAGCTCAGAGCCGAATCAGAGCACTCATGAGGATTCCACCTGTGACACTGAAGCAGGGACAATGTAAGAGCAGGCAAGCGCAGTCTCCTGCATTTAAACACGGTGTATTTAAAAACAGACACGTTTTATTATGCAAAACTTACTTTATGGCCACAGCTGTCATTCTCAATATCAGTACAAAGAGGAGCTCTTTGAGTATAAGACTGTGCGTGACACGGATGTCACACAAAAGGTGAATGCCTGTACATGCAAAGAACTGTCACAAACCAATAAATGGATGAGGAGGAGGAGCGTCAGACAAATATAAGAACAGGGAAGACCCAGCACAAATCCCAACATGGGAAAAGATAAGCAAACTCACCGGCTGCACCGGAAATGGCACTTACAGTAACTATGACATTTCATTTTGTCTCCAATTAAAAATAATGCTAACGCCTATGGCTGGAGCAGATACAGGGAAATCGCCGGCTCAGGAATTGTTGGAGAAACTCAAAGCGTTACGGCATTTTTGGAAAGCAGTCTGGCAAGATCCACTAAAAAAAAAAAAAATACATATACCCTTCAATTGATCAGTCCTGCTCCTGGGAATCCTTTCCATCGAAATAAAAGCTCCGGTGTAAGGACGTTTATTGCAGCACTGTGTATAGCAGAGGGTAAAAACCAGGAAATGAGGTGAATGCCTGACAAGAGGAGACTGGGTGAAGAAATGATTGTACTTTTTCGCTGCGAAATATGATGCCGAGTTAAAAGACTGGATTAGGGTGATGTGCGACTGACCTGGAGAGGATCCCGCAAGGGTCATTTTGAATGAGTCCAGCAAGGTGCAGCGCGATGGCCCGGCCCCCTGCGTGAGCGTGTGCGTGCTGTGCACGGCTGTGCGCGCGCCTTCCGAGTCTCGCTTGTTTTTCTGAACAGGTAGAAACACAGGGGATGGGGAGCCATGTGCAGGTCAGGAGGAAGAGGACGAGCAAAAGAGCGGGGAAGTAGGTCGGAGAAAGGACTGCCAGGCCGGACACAGCCTCCTTGTGCCCTTCTGCCGATGATCCGCTAGGGGGTCAGTGCAAGGGACAAGGTGACTGGCAGGACGGGTAGAACAGAAAGGGTCATCCTGTCGGGGAAGAAGGGGGCGCAGCTGCACTTCCGCGCGGAGGGCTTTGGGGGAGTCAGGGAGATGAGGGGTGAGGTGCAAGGCAGGGAAAGGCTGTGGCTGTCTGCTCCCCTGGAGCCCTCTATTACCCCCTCCACAGCACTGGGTAGAAAGGCTAGCACTTGGCACCGAGGGTCTGTCCTTACTGTCCCCAGTGCCGCAGATGACACTGAGATGGGGAATCAGCCTCCATAAGGTCGTGGGGGTCCTAGCTCCATCTTGGGACACCATGTCTTTGCAGTGCCCGGCTCGCTTTGGCCTCCCAGTAAATACAACCCCCTCCGCAGTAGGTCGAATTTTTGTGGCAGCCCTGCAGCCCGGCTAGGAGCCAGGAAGAAGGCCAGGGCTCGGTCTGCACTTACCTGTCACCCTGAGTCAAGTGGAAGAGGAGGAGTAATGGCCCGCACTGTCCCTGCCCCTCTAGAACCCTGATTGCATTGCATGTGGGCCAGTACTTTGCAGCCAGGCAGAGATGCGTGCAGACTGTGGTTCTGACCTGCGTGGATCACCTGGCGTGGTGTGGTTATTTCCCCCCAAGCTTCAGTTTCCCCCCAAGCTTCAGTTTTTTGCCGCACGAAAGGAGGAAGTGTCCACACCTGGTGTGTGATCTGTTCTGGAGTCTTCAGTACAAGAGCCTCAGGCCTGTAATCCTGACTCTATGGCGTTGGGTACTTAACTAGGTGACCTTGGGTGAATTGCTTAACCCCTCCGAGCTTGAAGTTTTCCATCCGCAAAACAAGCATCATGGCAGAACTTCCCTTGATGCTTGCTGTGAAGATGAAGTGAACTCCTGCGAAGAGAAGCGTACCTGGTTGGTACCTGGATGGTCAGCGGGACTCTCCCATGGACAGAGTATGCAGCTAGCATCAATTTTTCCATGCTTCTCCTGCCCACCCCATGCTGTTTTCCAGGAGGTGCAGTGCTGAAGGCCTGTTCTGGGGCAGCTGTGTACAAGATGCCAATGACACAGTGAAGACCCAGGGGACAGGGACCCAGGCTCTCAGGACTCAGGACTCCTCAGGGAAGACGGAGCATGTGGTTGGGGGAGTGCGGGAGTCAGGGAGGCTGTTGCGGGTCCACGTCTGGCCAGGGCTGGTCTGGGGCAGGGGTCTGCCCTTGCAGGCCTGTGAAAGTCTCTGGGTCCCTCTGGGTGGCTCTTAGCTCTGAATTCCCAGCAGGCCCTTCCAGGGGTCACCAAGCCAGCGCATGGGAAGCTTCTGGGTGGGTTAGCAGATACCACACATGCACAGGGGCCCCCGGCTTGACCCTGGAGGGTCTGGGCCCTGCTCCAGCTGCAGAAGAGGAAGCTGTTGCAGGGAGGAGGAACTCGATCCCTGTGACCCCCAGCAGGGGCTGGGACACGGGGGCCTTGCCCACTCTCCCCACTTGCTCCTTACACACCTGGCCCACTCAGAATCCAGTCCTGGGCCACCTCACACAGGTGCTTTGAACCCTGAGTGGATTTGACCATTTCTACAGGGAACCAGGTCAGCCCTGAGCACTGGTGGGCGGAACCCAGGAACAAAGCGCTCAGAATGCAGACTTCCCCAGATGCCAGCCTCGCACCCACCAGACAGAGGGGCAAACAGAGACTCAGAGAGGTGGAGTACCCAGGCCTAACCTCTAAGAGCTTGGGAGGAAGTGCAAAGGCCTTGATCCATACTGCCTGAGCGTAAGGCATTCCTGCTGGTCCTCCCACATGCTGGCCTTTGGGTCTCTTGTCTCAACCTGAGGTTGGCATCTCCTTCGCTAGGGAGAGATTGATGCTCCATGTCCCTGAGTTTGCATGGGTAGGACTCAGACTAGAGGTTTGCTATTCAGTTGGAAAGGAGTCACTTTGCTCTCCCCCTGCTGTGCTTCCTCCCAGTACCCCTCAGACGTCCTGTATTCAGTCACCGGTTCCTGCCAGCCGCAGACTCAGTTTGGTTGGTTGGTCTTGCTTTGTATTTGCGTTGTTTGGTTTTATTTGGTTTTGTTTAGTTCCAGATAGGATTTAGCCTGGCCTTGGAATCACTAGGTGGCCCAAACTGGCCTCAAACTTACAACAATCCTGCCTCAGCCTCCCAAGTCTGGAATTATAGCAACAAATTTGGTTTCATTCATCTTTCCTCCCCTCGTCCAGAGCTCGGCACTCAGCGGGCCTGGGCTGGATTCGACGGCCACTTCCCTTTCCAGCCAGACTCTCCTCCCAGCACCCTGGGAAACAGCGCTGCTGCCCGTAGCTGCCTCCAAGGCACCAGGCACCCACTGTGATTGCAACATAGCCCCCCCCAGCCCTTTCCGAACCCCAGGAGGCGTCATCTGCCCTCTGCAGGGTGCACCCGCATTGCCTCCACCGCCTGCACCTTCACCCCATTTCCCACATTATTCTGAGCTCCCTCCGCTGGGCCCGTGGCTTCTGAGCAGGATCTTTTCTCCTTCCACGTTGTATTCAAAGCACTAGGAACTGCATGTGTAGCTAATATTTATCTAGGGCTTACCGTGGAGTAGGCCCAGGAAGGAGGTGCTCCGTGTTATTTTATTTAATTATCTGAACAGCACCTTGAGGCGGCCAGAGCTGCCCCCATTGTCCAGACAGAGTGGGATGCTGGTGGGACTTTGCCGGACTGGGATGCCAGGGTCGGGGATCTGCTTCCCAGCTGCATGGTGTCTGCCCTGCACGCTATCGATCACCCCTCACCACCCTCGATCTGCTAAAACCAACATGCCCCTCTGCAGGATCCATGTGGCCCAGGGGCTGCCCAAGCCCTTCCTGCCCGTCTCAGGACCCTTAGCACCTCCTGGACTCCTGTTCCTTCCGGGTCAGAGCTCTGGGCCACACCTCCAGGTTGCCCCAGCCAGGTGCCATCCATCACCTCTCTCCCTGCTGACCCAGAGGCTTTCCTGGTCTGTCTGCCTCTGTTTATTGAGCACCTACTATGTGCTGGACCACATGTAAGGAGAAGTGATTACCAGAGTAGCACCAAGCCACTGCCCTTACACTAGAAATAAAACAAATACCTACACGAGGCGAGAGTGCCAGTAAGGGGTAAGGAAAAGTTAGTGGGTAGAGTGTGGGGTGCTGGCACTGGGGGATGGGCCAGGCCTATACTGATGGTTGAGGCCTCCCTGAACCTCGTCACTAGGCTACTTGGGACCATCTCTGTCCCCTCCCAAACTAGCCCAGCCAGGTACATTGTGTGTGTCCCTCCTTCCCCACCTGCCTCAGATGCCTTCTGCCCTAGGAGCTGCTGGGAGTGGGCTTTTCCGCCCACCCTCCCCGCCCTCTAATGCTCCTTTTCGAGTGAGTAGGGTGTGATATGCGTGTGCACCAGTGCTCCAGGATGACTGATCACTATGCATCCCAAACCTGTACTCAGAAATAAACAAAAGAAACATTAAAAATAAACACATTTAAATATATTGAAAAAAAGCGCCCTTGCCATTGCTCTGTACTTTTGGTGCCCTCTTTATTTTATTTTGCTTCCACACTGTCACTTTACTCATTTTTTATCATAATCTCCCTAAGCGTAGCTCAGATGGGGGGCGGGGATCCCACAGCAGCCCAAGGGTTAGGGTGGGTGTCCCTGTGGCTGCCTGGGCGGAGGGAAACTTCTCCACTGGGATTGGGTCCCAGGGCCCCTCCGCATGCACGTGTGGTCGTTCTGAGCGCTGAGCACTCCCTCAGAGCCACACAGAGCAGGGTGCAAGCTGGACTGGCCCAGTGCCCCATGTCCCAGTCTAAGGGCGGCAGAGGGCTCCAGCTTCCTGAGGCTGGGCACAGGGAATGAGCCCACCACCTCCCAGGGTCACCTTTCGCCCAGCCTGGGGCCTCCGCCATGGGGGCTCCACTGCATGCACCCCACGTTCCTGTGGCCCAGCAGCACCCTTCCCCATGGTGCACACCCCAGGGCCCTCTCCACTGGCTCCTGCTGACCTCTGAATGTCTCTGCCCGGCTCCCCCGGTGTGATCCCAAGAGCCTTTGCCAGATTCGCACACTCAGCAAGCTCTCACAGCAGCCACGTGTCTGAGGCAAGCACGAGGCCCGGCTCTTGCAGGGACCAGAGCTAGGGTCTGCCGTGGGGGTCGGGGTGGGGGCAGGTGGCATGAGACGCGTCAGACATTAAACAGACAAGAGCACACCAGCTGCAACAAGCACTGTGAGGAAGATAGACGCTGCCGTCTCACCGCCAGTGACCAGTTAGGCCCCGTGATCGGCAGCGCCTTCTGGGAGGAGGTGTAGAAGCCGCGCGAGAACTAGAAGCTCAGAAGAGAGCACTGGGACAAGGGAAACAGCCAGCAAAAAGGGACAACTGGGCATCACACCACATGTACAGGTGAGGAAGCTGAGCCCAGAGAGGTCAAATCACTACCTAAGGTCACACAGCAGCTGAGCTGGGATTCCAACCTAGGTGCAACTCACTCCACAGCCCCTTCCCTTCCCACGGCGGCACGGCTTCTGCCTGCACAGGCCAAGGAGCCCCAGGCAGAGAGGCCCATGAGGCCCCCCAGCCGGCCTCTGCACCGCAGCTGCCTGGATTGGGCCTCACCTTCTAGCGCAGCCCCAGATTCCACCAGCACCCCAAGGTTCTCATCCTCTTTGCCTCTGCAAACCCATGTACTGTACCTCTGCCTGAGATGCCCCCTTCTTTTGGCCATTTGTGACCTTTTCCTCTAGCCCTTGAAGGTCGGCTTGTCATCCACATTAGTCTTCTGAGATACCCAAAGACAAAGCTAAATGTTTCTTGCCCTGGGCCTTCACAGCACAAGTGTTCATTCATTCATTCATTTATTCATTCATCAAACACATATTGTAGACCTCTATGTGCCAGTCAAACTTTGCCATCAGAGAGCAATTCCAAATGTGGGGAGCAGTGCCCCAGGAGGACAACCCTGGGTTCTGTGGGGACACACAGCAAGACATGTCACTCACAGCTCTCTTCCGGGCTGATTGGTGTCCTCAATTAGCTATATACTTTCCAACCTCCTTGATTTGGGCATTTTCACTTTACCTGCCTCTCTAGCACTCAGCCCAGAGAAAACAAGCGTTTGGATTTTTGTATCAATAGAAGAATTAATTTTTATTGAGCATCTACTATGTGCCAGGCATTGCTCAAGGGCTGGAAAAAAGAAAAAGGGCATGAACCAAATGGACTGAATTCCCTGCCTTTGTGAGGCTCGCATTCTAATAGGACCAGAGTATAATTGAATGAATTATTTACATTCCTAATTAACCAGCCGGCTTCCTGAGAGGAGAGAGGATAGGAGCAGAGAGCAAACAGGCAGAGGGTGTGGCCAGATTAGCAGATGACCAGAGCCAAAGTTCAGCTTCCCCCTCTCCCCACCACTGCCCTGCTCACCTCTGCTTCATTGCGTCCGACTGCCCCTCCGCTGGCCCAGGCCACCACTATCCCTCACCTGGGGACCAGTCACAGCTGCCTGCCTGCGCGTCCCTACCTCCAAGCTTGGGCCTTTCTTTCTGTATCCCATGGGCCCCCTCTGGGCTGTTTCTTATGCGCTAACTCCCCCCTCCATGGCCACGTGCTAACCTGTCCTAGGATCAGCCACATTGAATAGTTTTCTTCCCTTCAAAGCAGCCAATCATCTTTCCTCATGCTTGTGACCTTTACTCGAGCCATTCCGTCTGCAGCGTCCGTCTGTCCACTTCCCAGCCCCCTCCCACCCACCTCCCCACACCCGTATGGCCTGGCTGCCTCCTCTTGGTTGCCACACCGCTGTTTAAATGTCCTGTCCTCAGGGAAGATGCCTCTCACTCCCCAGCTTGGTTTGATCTGCTCTGGGGCCACAGCACCCCTCACTCATCCACTCCACCTCCATGTGTCTCTTCCTAAGTCAGCTGTCTTTTCCTCCTCCTTATCTGCAGATCGCTGGGGGCAGCAACCAAGTCAACCTCACCCACTGTTGCCAGGACCCAGCACACACCTGACACATAGTAGGTGCTCAGTTCCTTAAATGAATAAATGAATGACTCGGGTGTGGGCTTCTTGCTAGCAGTCCTCAAAGCAGAGCCACGTCCAAGTGTTCAATCTCTGCTGTTCTGTTTACTTGATAGGTGACCTTGGGACTTGGTGTTTGACCTCTCTGAGACTTTGTTAACTCATCCACAGCAGAAGTTACTTAACATGCATTTGGAAGATTATTGGAGCGTTGAGTGTGGCTGTCCTCTGGCTCCTAGGAATTACTCCACAAAGCTTGCAAATCGGAGTGCTAAGTCAAAGGCCCAGGTTTAAACCATTAGCCAGAAAGCTATGTCTTGGCTATAGTTTTTCAAGATAAGCTCTGGATTTGACTCCTAGCTCTGACACTCACTAACTGGACAAACTTATGCCAGATACTTAAACCCTAACATGACTCAGTTTCCTCATCTGTAAGATGGTGACAGTGACTATATCCCTCTGCTAGGACAGCTGGGGATTCTACTTAGGTCAGTGCCCCATGCCTAGGTCAGGGCCACACTGCAGATGCCCGAGAAATGTTAGCTGACGTCATTGCCATTAAAGTGCAGCCCTGACAGCCACACCGTTTGCTCTGATCCATGGTCCTCCTTGATAGATGAAGCGACAAGTTTCTAGAGAGGTTCAAGGTCAAACAATGAGGAAATGGCAGCTTTGTGCTTCAAGGCCAGGTCTGCTGTGCCCAAATCCCATGTTATTTCCACTCCATCAAAGAAGCAGCTCAAAATAGGCCTGTGGCATTTCGGCTAATTTCCTCTAAGCCCTTCCCAAGTAACAAGCTGCAGGCATACAAAGCCGCTCCCCTAAGAGCATCCATACTGCAGCCACAAAGTACACGCGCCTGGTGGGTCCCAAGAACCAAGAGCTGGGCCAAGCCAGCTCCTCCCAGGGAGCCCTGCCTGGTCTGCAGAGAGAACCTATGGAGCCCAGCTAGCTGGGAAGGGAGGGGAATGGCTCCATAGGAGAAGAGGCTGGAGACCATTCTGGAAATAAAAGGGAGAGGAGAAAAGAGAGGAAAAGCACCCCTGTTGAGTGACCCCTGTATGCTGGGCCTGTCACCTGTCTTATACTACTTAATCCTCACTTAATCCCTCAGCCTTTATCAGTGGAGCCAGCCCTGGATTAGGTTTCAAAGACACAATGTGAGGGAGACCCAGATGTGGACCTCAGAGGGCTTCCCAGGCAATGAGGGGGGACACACACACCCAAGTTCAGCAGTTGAACAGAGTGACAGAGGGCTGGATATGGGACCAGGTGGTTAAAAGCAAGGAATAGTGGGGAAGTCTCAGAAAGGAGTGGGCAGGTACTAAAAGGCCCATTTTACATCCGGTACAACTGAGGCTCTGATTGGTCAGCTGGTTTAAAGTCCTGCAATTCCCAAGCAGCAAAGTAAAGCTGAGCCCCCCAGGTCTGCCGTGTATCCAGAGATCTCTTCTTTCTCCATGCTGGTGGCCAAGGAGCTGTTACCTTCCTCCCCTCCCCTTGACCTCTTCTCAGTGGTGATCTGGCTAGAAGATTAATGAAATTCTGCAGCCACTATCCATGGCTCAGAGGTTTGCAGGTCCTGTGGATGGACAAACAGAGGTTTCTGAGCTCCTGCTACTATATGTTTTGTTTTGGAGCAAAAGGTTCTAAGGTTGTTCCAAAAGGGGGTAAGAGTGAGAAGAAGGCCTCTGTCTCCAGGCTGGAGGGTCCTGCTGGACAGCAAAGGTAGCCAAGGTGACAGCCATCAGTGAGGTCAAGCATATGGTAACACCCAGCAGCTCCCCACCCCCTGAAAGACCGAGGGCCTTCAGGGGCCTTGAGGCCAGCCTCTCCTAGCTTCCTCAAGGAGAGCAGCCAAGGAAATCACCCACACATCCCCATCCTGCTACTAAACAGCCAACTTCCTTGCTCGGTCAGGTTAGGACACCAGCCACTCCCCACCCTGATTCCATCTGCAGACACAAGAAACCAAAGCGGAGGAATCATCAGCCATCAGCGTGCAAACAAACACCACCCTTGTGGTACCCGAAGGCACCTGAGCAGACATTGCAGAGGTTCTGGTTCTGTCTTGGTCCCAGACACCTGGACTCTGTCTCGGGAGCAGAAATCTAGCAATTTCCCATTGAAAGAGTCCTTCCTCCTGACAAAGCAGCAGGCTGGGGAGAAAGTAAACTTTCTTGCAGGGTAGAGAAACAGGTAGTTTTCCCATGACATAGAGGATACAGTGGCTCTAGCTGCAGATCCACTCCTCCTCCAGCTGAGGGAAAGCAGTTAGGCAATGAGCTTTGCAACCAAAGAAACTTTTTAATTCAGTCATCTGCATTTTCTCAGATAATCATTAGATCACTGAGAAATGATCAGTCAAATTATCTCAAGCAAGTGTAGAGTAATTGAGTGAGGAGATTGAAACATCTCTAACCACCCCCAACGGACCAGGCAGACTCACACCTCTCTCTAGCCCCCCCATTATAGACTTGTGCCCACATTATGCCTCATCTACTCTGCTTCATTTAGCTATGATCCTGATCAGACAAAGAATGGAATCAGCATCACAAGCAGTAGCAACAGCAATCAGCGCCTCCCCCCAGCCAAGGTCTCACCAAGGAAAAGGTGCACAGAGAGAAACAAGTAGTTTGGCTGTAATTACCCCAGGCTATCGGTGCTGCTGACCGAGAGGGGACTTAGGTGCTTTAGTGTTCATTGCAGGGAGATTTAAAAAAAAAAAACTCTTCCAGTCCTATTTATGAATGACAGAGGAAACTTGGAAAGATTCACCGTTCACCCACTTCTCCTGCAAACACGTTTCTCTTTGAGATGAAACATCACGGCCCAAGCCCTGCCACCCTTTCTCAGCCCCTCTTTCCCGTGAATAATCTTTCCAAAATGTCTGCTTGTAGAAGCGAGATTTGGAATTCCACGGAAAGCTACAGACACAGACAGTGAAGTCAGTGCACACTCTCTGTGAACCAGAGAGAGAGAGAGAGAGAGAGAGAGAGAGAGAGAGAGAGAGAGAGAGGGAGGAGAGGTGCAAACCAAACCGGAGATGCATCTACTGAGCTACTAAAATAAAACAAATCACCCCAAAAGCAAAGTGAAAAGGATCACACACACACACACACACACACACACACACACACACGGTTGGTAATTACCCCACTTCCAGGCAGAGAAACGGCTGGTTGAAGTTTTGTGCCCGTCTGATTGTGATGGGAGGGCTGCATTTGAAGCTCTGGGCACGTAGAGATGGAATGAGAAGGAGGCTGAGCTGGAAAAAACACCAAGGTGGGGGGAGGGAAGAGGAGGGAGAGAGAGGCAGAGAGGCAGAGCGAGCTCAGATACGCCTTCCTCGGAGCTCCCGGAGCCGGAGAGCGCTCATTTTAGCCCGGGAGAGGACTCGGAGGGAGCCCGGCGCCCCCGCTCGGCTCGCCCGGCCCAGCCCGGCGCGGCGCGGCTGCCCCCGGGGACGCGGACTCGGCCCGCGCGCCCTCCAGCCCGGAGCCGCGGAGCGCGCAGGGCGGCGCGCGGGAGCTGCCCGGTCCGGCCCGGCCGCGCCGGCGATGCAGTAGGTGGGCGCGCTCCGCGGGCAGCGGCCGCCAGGGTGGGGGCGGGCGGCCCAGCCGCAGCCAGGCGCCGGCTCCCGCACTCCGGAGCGTTGCGGCTCGGGGGGGGGAGCCCGCCTCGAGTCTCCGGGAGAAACCCCCTCCCTCCCCCACCTCGCCAACGCCGCCCCCGCCGCCGCCAGCAACAATAAGCGCCGCCGCGGTTCGTCCTGCCGCGCCCGCCCGCCCGCCCTGCAGAGCCATGGACGCCGGGACCCCCGCCGCCGCCGCCGCCGCGCCGCTGACCCCCGGGGCTCACCGAATACTGGGAGGTCGGGTCTGAGACCAAGGCGCCCCAGAGCCCCTCGAGGCAGAGAATTGGCGGAGCCAAGGATTTTCATGGCGCAGGCCGCAGAGCCGAGCACGAAGACGGAAGGGTGCATCTCGGCTCTTAGGATCCCTAACTGTCCGGGTCCCGACCATGAGAGACGGCGCTGAGCCTTCGGCTGCTCCCTGGGTCGCCGTGGAAGCCATCTCCAAACTAGCGATCACATATGGAAACTGGAGACCAGAATTTTAGGAAAAGAGATTAAAGCATCCCACTTTTTAGGGGGTGGGGGTGTCTTTTTATTTCCCCCCTCCCCCTTTTTTTAAAACTCACTGCAACAGGAACAGTTTCTGATCCCAAAAGGCAAGCTTCTCTTCCTGTGTGATCTCTATAATTTACACTCTTTTCCGTGAGCTTTCTTACCTCTCTCTGTTTTTTTTTTTAAATCTCTCCATATCCTGTATTCACACATATATCCATTATATTAGTAGTGGAATTATATTTTAATTTTTTTTTTTTTGGCTTTAGTACTCGCACCTTCAGACACACTCTTCCGAGAACCAGAAGTCGGTTGGGTGTTTATATAATGAAGAATTATGGGGCTGTTTGATCGAGGTGTTCAAATGCTTTTAACCACCGTTGGTGCTTTCGCTGCCTTCAGCCTGATGACCATAGCTGTGGGAACCGACTATTGGCTCTACTCCAGAGGGGTCTGCAAGACGAAAAGTGTCAGTGAGAACGAAACCAGCAAAAAGAATGAGGAAGTTATGACCCATTCTGGATTATGGAGAACGTGCTGCCTTGAAGGTATTTGGTTTCCCACCCCCTCCACCCGGCCCCTCCCCTCCACTCCCCCTCCCCACCCTCCTCCCGATAAGTCCCCTTTACATTCCACCATTTTCTTACTTCACCTCCCTCCACCACAGATCGAGGTTGGTTGGGTTAGTTTCAGAGGAAAGAAAATCAATCAGCAAAACCCATACTCCACTCTCTGGCCTCCACCTCCCTTTCCCTTCCCCGGACCTCTTCATTGGAATCATCTGTGCTCGGATGCGAACAGCAAGAGAATGTCTGTAAAGTCCAATGGGCTCTGCCTGCTTCGGAATCATTAGGATTTGCCTTTGGATTTAGCGTTGCCGTCTCTGGGGAGGGGAAATAATTGCTTCCCTTGATGCTGCTCCTCTTTTCCCGGTGAAGAATTCTAAAATGTTCTTCCTTTTTCTCTCCTCTCCTCCTGACTCCCCCAAAAGTCCCAGACACATCAACATCTGCAGCAAATCTCCTTTCTTAAAAGGAAAAAAGAAAAAAAAATCTGTTGTTTCTAAGAATCCTTGTTTGGTAAATCCTAATTATTCCAGGATCTCAAGCTGAGTTCAAGAGCATTTCGTAATGTCTAAGAGCCGCCGTTTCGGCCGGGGCGGCTGGCTGCATGCGTGTATGTGTGTGTTTGAACGTTTACGAAGTCTAAAAATACATACGTCTCTCTCGAAAGAAACAAGCCCAAGTTCTAATAAACAGCAATTCACTTGAGGGTTCGACTGAGAACCAGTTTGCTTCGGCACAGAGTGACATGTCTGTCACCCAGGAGCCAGTCGAGTCAGCATTGTGCAGGCAGGCAGGGAGGGGGGAGGAGAGGGCATGGGGAGGTGGAGAGGGAAGCGGTGGGGTGGGTGTCAGCCGTAGGCCTTGATCTTGCAGGCTCGTTGAGGCATGTGTGATTGTTGCCCTCACCATCTGGGAGGCCGGGGCATGGATGAGGGCATGTGGTTTTGGGGACACATTAATAAGCACAGAGGAAGAAAAAAAAAGACTCCGCAGGTCATAACAACCTGCGTTTAGCAGGAGACTTCAGGGTGCATTTGCATAGCTTCAGGGTGCATTTCTGTCCGGGTCTATGTGAGCCACCCGTAGGCCAACAGGCTCAGAGACGGACAGAGGTTTCTGTGTGGAAAGCAAAGCTTGTGCGCCTTCCTTCTGATGCTGCGAACCAAGACTGGAGGCTGTTTGAGGCAGTGTCAGGAAAGAAGCGGGCACTGCAGGATTGTTTTATGAGGCTCAACAGGGGAGGGGTGCAGGGAGTTGAGGCCGGCAGATGGGGAGAAGAGAGAAAGACCTGCCAGCCAGGGGGGAGAAAAGAACGTGGCCCCAGGGTCTAACCCGAACTGAGCTGAGCTGAGCTGCTCTTTGGGAAATGGTTACTTCTGGGAAAAAGCGCAAATTCTCCCCCCCCCCACCCTCACTCCAGTATTCTTGGTGCAAGCGGCTGAGTGATGGCTGGATGTGTTGTGAATAGCTAAGTGACTTCATTGAGCGATGGGCTATTTGACGCATACTGCATTTGGTGCCCTTTCTCAATCCAAGCCGCTGCCTTTAACATATTCTGCAGAGCAGCTCTATGCTGAATACTACATGCTCCTCCCCAGCCCGAGAGTCAATATGACGAAATTAATAGGGACTGTTTTCAACACCTGCATACACACCCCCTCCTTGAAAAAAATGAAAAGCCTCTCAGACCGCTAGTCATTTGCAGGGGAAAGACTATCTCCGTTTAATTAAACATTTATGACAGCCTTTTATTCTAAAAGAGAAGGAAAGCAAAGCGAATGAGGGTTGCTTTAGGGAGAGGATCTTCGCGGTGGTTTGCCTTCCTTGGATTTTAGTTAGAGGGAAGCAGACGCATAGCCGAGAGATGACAGCAAAGACAAGACGTGATTTTAAGGGAAATATAATCAGATATTGGTGAGCTGGTATAACTATTCTTCTTGTATCAGGGCTTTGTTTACAAATCCTTAATACTGTGATCTTTGAAACATCTCCTAATTCCCTGAAGACAAGCGGACTAGAGGTGGCTTTGGATCACTTATGCATTAAAAGGCTTAAGTATTTTCATTAAAACCCCATCTGCGTGGCCCAGATGCACCGCACACCACCTCTAACTTTCTCTGAGCTGCGTGCCCTGTCCCTCTCTGCTCTTCTGTAGAGGGTTAGGATCGCAGTGCTTCCCAAGGGCTGAGTAGTGCACATAGGAGCTGAGGGCTGGCACTGACCCCGGTGGCCTCCCTGCGTGCCCAGCCCCCCGGTCCTTGCCTCCAAGTGGAGGGAGGAGGGCTACTGAGGCTCTCTTCTGGGTTGACCCTCCCTTTCCACATGTAGTCAAGGCCCGGGCAGGGAGGGCTAGTGCTCAGGGCCCCTGTTCAACCTGGCCTTCAGATTCCAAAGCCTATTGTATATGGCTTGGAGAACCTCAGGCCACCAGAGAAAGCTGGGCCTTGGCCACTTAGGAAGTGGTTTGGACATTTCAGCTGCTTATTTTCAAGCTGCACTGATTTTTAAAGGTTGTAAATTCACTTGTTTCTGGAACTGGGCACAGCCAGTCCTGAGGGTAGTGGTATGCTGGCCTCTCCGGCCACTCGGGGTTGGCCTTTAGGGACGTCAAGTTGCCACTGAGTGTCCCAGGCCCTCTGGCTTGCGTTTTTTTGATGAGAAACTGGATTTTCCAAAAAAGATTCTTCTATCACCTCTTTAACTGTATTTTCTACCCATACCCAAGAAATTGTGAACCGATTTTAAATCTTCTCTCGGAGAAGCTGCTGATGATGAAAAACGAGGCGTCTTCCTCCGATCCCTGCTGCTCTCTGCCTTTCGTTAGGGCCTTTTGTCTCCTGAGATGATTATTTTTGTTCACCTCTTGATGAAAATAAGAATTGGGAAGTAGTTCTTTGCCTCTGACGCTGCTTTTGGAATTAATTAGTGTGCGGAAGAATGAGAAGGGACAGGGCCACCTGTTAGGAGCAGACACTGGGGGAGGACAGGGTTGGAGAGATAAAAACCCAGCTTCCTTTTCCTCCCTGCAGAGTAGGTATCTAACAGTGGGCCCTGTGTGCACACTCGGATGCCTGGGCAGGTTATTCCTCCTCAGTGGGCT
This sequence comes from Hydrochoerus hydrochaeris, assembly GCA_004027455.1. NCBI lineage: Eukaryota > Metazoa > Chordata > Mammalia > Rodentia > Hydrochaeridae > Hydrochoerus > Hydrochoerus hydrochaeris. The sequence goes on along the minus strand of PVLA01001193.1, from coordinate 210,727 downwards.
TTGAGAAGCAGGGGTGGAAACAGAAAGTCCAGGGCCTCAGGTGGGTGCAGAGTGATAGAAGAAATTCTTGAACTTTTCAAGAAAGCAGCACTGGGAGTCTCCCGATGGAGAGATAGATTGGTCCTTTCAGGGAAGCATCCTGTAAAAATCTCCAACAGGACACTGAAATGCTTATTCCAAGGGAGACTTCTCAGGGCTGCTGGAGCTTTACTGCTCAGAGCATTAACCTCTGCTGTCATGTAAACGAAGCGGTATATCCAGGGGCAGCCAGAAATTCTGTGTCAATTCTCTTCAATGTGCTCCTTCCCTCTGTCCCTGTACCAGCTTCAAATTTCCCCCAAAGGATTTCCAGCCCTGCAGAGGAGGACACAGAAACTGGTACGAAGTGTCAGAGGCAGAGGCAAACCCCCCAGCGCCCCTCTTTTCTCTCTCCCCTTTGCATTCCTCACTACCTACCCAGGCTGGTAAATGCCCTCTGCCAAATTTTCCAGCTCCTCCTGCATCGTGGGCTTCTCTTGTCGCCCCCTCAGCCAGCCACGGCTGCATCCTTGCTCTTTCTAAGCAAGAAGAGTCTCGCTCGGCCCGAATTGCCTTTTCCAAGTTCTGGCCTGGGAGGCGGTGGAATGTTATGGGGTCTGCTTGACCATGACCCTCTGGTTCCACCGAAGGAAAGGATAGATGTCGATTTTAGTAAATTAGCACCTCTCCTGGGCGTTCTAGTCTTTGAGTGTGGAGGGCTAACATGGAGGGGACCGCAGGGCCAACTCCCTGTGTACTCACTGCTCTGCAAGCCTCAAGATAACCTGACTTTCTTTAAAAACTTTGCAGGGAATAGGTATGTAGGAAACACGTATCCATGGATTAATTACAAACATTTTTAAATGACTGAGGTGAATGCAAATGGCACAAGGATGTGTCACAGTGGAGGGAGGGACGGGGGAGAGAGAGAGGAAGATGGCTTGTTTATCCTTCCTGGAACTTCTTTATAAAAAATGAGTCAGGACTCTAGTATAAATGAAGAGAATTCCAAAGGAGTCAGTCTACACAGCTTCTAACTGGCTGAAGCAAAAGTAAATTATTTAAGGAAAAGTAAAGGACATGGTCAGCATGCCCGGTTTCTCCAGAGAAGGAAAACTGACCAGTTGATTTTCTTCCTTTTTCTGCTTTTAACATATAGTGAACTTCACTTTTATCTTAATGCACACTGAAATAGACACCTCTGGGCAGAGAGTGGGCGTTTTAGTGGACCAGCCTTACATAGCTTCTCCAGAACCTTCTACTCTTTACTAAATCTCGTGTCCAAAAAACTCCCAGGATGCTGAAAAGCTTCCCTCTGGGTCTTGGGTTCTAACCAGCAGTTTTCTACAGAGCCAGGCCCAGGGCCACTCGCCTTTCTCACCCTGCACTCTGTCTTTGCTTTGGATTTCTAAGTGAGAGCAGGCGGCCCTTGGGAATCAGTGGCCCACCTAGGCCACAGGGACAGAAAGCAGCAGAGCCAGAATTCACATCCAGGCCTCTTGTGAACCCCGGATTTCCCTGCCCCACGTACCCTACAAACCTCCAGGGGGCTCTGCAGCCCGCCCCAGTTCACTGCTGACACAGTCCGGGTTCTCTTCCGTCTGTATCTAGAGCTTGGCTCCGAGCACTCAGCCTCGGCCGTCAGCGAGTGGGATTCTGCAGCCCCAGCTGCCATCTCCAGCCGCCCTGCACCCTCCAGGGTGACTTGACTCTGTCCTTAGCCCCCTGTCCTTTGAGCTGAGGAGCCGAGGCTGAAGGAATACGGCACCTGCTTTCTAACACTCGACTGCAGGCCTAGCCTGCCACGGGCTCTTCCTTTTGCCCTTTGGTTTTGGAAGCGCCCTCGGTGTGAACTACATTCCGCTGGTTTGATGTTCACTAGCTTCTCAGGAACCAGCGAATGTGCATCCCTTTAACTCTGTAACTCATGAGGTTTCCAGAGGAAGCTTTGTGTGTAGGTCTAGTTGAAAAAATTTCACAGCCCCACAACCTGGGTTCATTGTATGTGCTGTAGTCTGTACGAGCTGTGTGATTTGGGGCAATTAAACCTTCCCAAGCCTCAGTTTCCTTTTCTGTAAAAAATACATATCCTAGACCCTCGGTGGGGTGCTTGGTAGCTTAGGGATCAAGGAAGTTGACATCTGTCCCTTTCTCGTTCTTGACCGTCTTATATGAAATTGCAACCAACAGCCCTCACCTCTCTGTGTCTGATCCCTGACTCCTTATCAAAATCTGTTCATTTGTTTGTTTGCTTTGCAGAGTGCTTAGCATCCTCTAGCCCACTGTACCACTCAGTCAGTGTAGTTCTTGCCCGTCTCCCACCTGAGAGCATCAGCTCCACGAGGGGAGGGCTTTTGTCCTTTCTGCTTCCTGCTGTAGCCACTGCGATCGTGACAGCACAAGATGTCAACCCGCCTTTGCTGACAAATGAGTGCATGACCGCTGCCTACGACCGGGTGGGCTTCAGAAATGGTGGCCCCTTCACACCGTCCGAGGGTTGCTCTTTGAGTGCAAAAATATCGTTTGTTTTGACATTCCAAAAAGTAAAAACTAAACTCAACCGAGGGGAAAGCGGGAGGGAGAGATGGAGAGGAATAGCAGCCGAGGAGCTCAGCACTAAAAGGACAATCATACAGGCTGACGATTGGAAAGGAAGGGCTTGCAGGGAAAGCAGCGCTGAAAAGACAGTGCTGGGCTTCCGCTCCTCTAAAGGGGTCCCGGCCAGGTTGACCTCCTCCCACACCTCCCAAAGCGGCTGCCCCAGAGATTCTCACGAGTGTCCACTCTCAGGTCAGCGAAGGAAGGAGCAGAGAACATGCACATTCAGACTGATAATAAGAGCAATTTTTAAACTTATCAAAAACGCAGTAGCTGTTTTTAGCTCCCAATAATTATTTGGGCCCCAACCCCACATTTGAATGCAATGTGCATGGTAAGTGTCTGAACTGGTTTACAAGCGCAGAACAAGAATTTCTTCCTTTCATTATTTTGTTGGTTAAGTCTTTGATGAGCACCTACAAAGTCCCAAAGGCTAGGCCCGAGCACCTGGAGTTTGAGAACAGTGCCATTTAGGGTTAGGGAGAGACAGATACTATTGTAAAGCTTCTTGTGCATATATACCCATAGACGACGGCTGTGGTCACTGCTATGGGTGGGTGGAAGGTGGGACTGTGGGTTTATGGTGCTGGAATTTGCAGCTAATCGGGGCAGGCTTCACTAAGGAGGTGACATGGGAGTGGGGCTCTGAAGGATGAATAGAAGTTAGCTAGGTAAAGAGAGAAAGAGCCATTCATGGGAAAGGACAGATGTCTAGAGACGAGTGTGGGAAGAACTGAGAGGAGCAGTAGGGAAAGGCCAGGTGGCTCATGGGCGTGGATGGACCACTGAATGGTGTGGGAGTGGGAGCTACAGAAGCGCTAGGACCCGAAAGGCCCTGCTCATCTTGGTAAAGAG
>PVLA01001193.1:106393-207156 GCA_004027455.1 Hydrochoerus hydrochaeris | reverse complement strand
GCACACTGCAAGAGACATAAGCACAGGGGATTCTGGGAGTGCAGAAGCTAGGGGAGGTGGGGATATGGGGACAGCTGAGGACACAAAGTGGGGGTGAGCAAGCTGAGGAGAGGAGAGCACTTCAGACAGAAGGACCAGCACATGGAGTCGCAGGTGCCGGGAGGGAATGCCAACAGGCTGGTGTGGCTGGAAGGCAGAAGGTAGGGGTGGGGGAGGCAGCAGGACCAGTCCCAAAGGGACAGAAGCAGCTCACAGAGCAGCTTGTGCCTCAGCATGAAAGAAAAAGGGGGCCACCCTGGTGTCCTGGCCTCTGGACACCTAGACGTTAGGCTTGATAGATGGGGATGAGAATCAGTCACATCTCTGCTGTCCGCTGGGTCTGCACAGAGAGGTTGCTGGGTAACCAGGTGACTTGCACGAAGTTAGTCATAGCAAACGGGGTGAAGGGGAAACAGGAGGAGATTAAGAGCAGTGCACAACAGCCGCCCCCCACTTTCTTCTAACTTCCCAGCAAAGTGAGCCTCACTGAACTGTCACTTCATTGCTATGTGCTGGGCCTGCCGTCACACACATGCAGAAAACCATCTTACAAATGCTGCCTTCTCCCAGGAGACTTCCTGACCCTTTGTCTAAAGCATCCCCAGTCCTGCAACCTTCTTTGAATTTTTTCTTTACCTTTTCCTTTTTTTTTTAAGCATTCACTTATCTCTAATCTGAGTTCCCTGTAAGATGTGACTCAGCCCCATGAGGGCAGGGACCGTATCTGTCTGTCCGTCCACCCCTATGCCCCAAAGCCTAGTTTGTGCCTGGCGCAGAGAGGGCACCTGGCTGCTGCTCACTGGGTGCAGGGCCCCGTCAAGAAGGAGTAAGCTTTGACACAAAACCTCCCAGCATCCTCTGGGCCAGTCTCCACCTGGGCTCTGTGGGAACCACATTCTGAAAAGCCCCTGTGAATGGACCAGTGTTTCCCGCGGGAGCCCCCGGAGCACCTCCTGGGCCCTGCTTTGCCCTGTCACCCTGGGAAGCTGAGGAGCTCCGGCTCACTGGGCGGCAGGCACCTTTGCTCTGAGTGGAAAACCTCGTTAATCCCCGCCTGGCCCAAGGCACCGACTCGGCAGCCTGGGGTTGCCTCCGAGGCCCGACATCTCTTCTCCCCATCCGCTCTCCCTGAGCCTCTTTCACCCTGAGCAGCCTTCCAGCTGCTACCAAGAACGCCAAGGGTTAGGTCCAAGATCCCGGCGAAGGTCAATGTGGGCTCTGCACAGGGAATCCACCCCTGCCACCCCCAGGCCGGGCCCCCACCCCAAATCACTGTCCTGACTCCTCTCTCTTCCCCACCCACCTGGGCACATGGCACATCTCTCTATCTGTTTACAGCCTTTCACTGTTTCCTGTTTTCATCTCCTGCCTTTTCTCGACAGTCATGCTGATGAGAATAACAATGCCTGTCACGTACAGAGTGCATCCTTGTGCTAAGTATTGTAGTCGCAGCTAGAGGTTCTCTTCCTATTCAGAGTCCCAAAGAGGGGTACGGCAACCCATTGTCTCCATCTCAAGAGGCTCAGAAAAGTTAAGTAAATCGCCCAAGGTCACACAGCGAAGTGACGGAGCTGAAATTCCAACTCAAAGCCGACTGACCCAAAAGCTGTACACAGCTTTCTTACATTAACTGTGTTTGCCTTTTCCCTTTGAACTCCAAATTTATATTTAAATTTATATTTAAATTTCTTTCACAAGTTGACAGCCATGCTGTAGAGAAATCACTCCGGACACAGTGACATCTTGAGTATTTCGAAAGTTAAATTAATTATGCTCCTTACCCAGGGTAGAGTGGGGAAACAGGAACCAGATTTTCTCACTACTTGAAAACAGAAAGGTCCCTCCTAATGTGATGACGTCTTTTGCTTTGCAGTCTATAGAGGCAGGGGGAGACCTCCCTGTCCCCTGCCCCCTGTCCCTGCATCCTGCCTGGAGGGCCCTTTCCCAGCCACATCCTACCTCCTCTTCAGGGTTCAGCAAGATTGTCACCTCCTCAGCATCTCCTCCATCTCCTCTTTCTTTCCCTCCACAGCACCCAAATCTACCCTTAGCTCAGTGTCTCCTCCTCCCATGTGGCTTGTTTCCCTTTATTTATTTCTTCAATGACGTTGACTAAGTTACTACTATGTGCTGGGTACCATCACAGAAAGAGGTGTCAGAAGGCATGGGGGGACTCGGGGGACCACCGAGGTGCAGAGTTGCTGGAAGATCAGGTGTGGCAGGGGAGGTGTTGGGGGTGAGAGATGAGATTGGACCCAAGTCCCATCACAAAGGGACCTCAATCGGTGAATAAATGGACAAGGGAGAGAATGAGTGAATGAATACAGTGAAAAGGGCACAGTGTGTAGTTTTGCCTCAGAAATTATAAGGTGTGATCAAAAACTATGCTGAAAGTTTACATTTTTAAAAAAAATTATTACAGTAAGACCAACTGTCATTAATGCCTCCCCCAACACCCCACCTGGCTTCAAATATGCTTATCCCATTGTTCTTGCCACTTCCTGAAGCAGTTCTGGAAGTCTCCTTTCATGGGTGTCTTTTGCGGCACTGTCATGGCGGCCTTGGTGTCCTGCATTGATTATAAATGTTTACCTTTCCTGGTTATTTTGACTTTGGAGAAGAGGCAAGTTGGGCAGTGCCAGCTATGGTAAACAAGGTGAACAGTGTTTTTACGAGGCTGCCTTTCTTTTGCATGGCTCCCAGAACAGCATTCACTGTACTTTTTACCATGCTTTGTAAAGACACTGATGAAAGAGGACTGCAGAACGGCTTCAGAAAGTGACAGAAAGAATGGGACAAGTGGATTCAGAGTGCGGGGGATTCATGCGGATGCGTCTTTTACTGTAATAATCTTTTTAAATTGAAACGTTCACTGCATACTTTGATCACCCCTCATCCAGCACATGTTTAACCTCTGCCTTTCTCCTACACTGTCATAAACAATGTGTGCGTTACATTCCAGCCAGGCCTGGAGCTCATGTCTGCTCTGGTGTCCAGTGACCTGGCTTCAAACCCAGCCCCGTCACTTACCAGCCATGCAGCCTGGGCCGAGGAATTCAATCTTTGCAAGTCGATTTCTGATATGCAAAATGGAGAAAGCGATTTATCTCCCCATGTGTTGGTTGTGTCACTTTAGGAAGATGCTTTACGTGAGGTGTTTACCATGGTGCCCACATACAGTAAGCGCGCACTAAGTGTCAGGGGCTGTCGCTTGCACACTGAGCTTCTGAGTTGTCACCCTGCACTTACAAAGGGTGATCTGCAAGTGAGTCATGCCTGGCCCTCAAGTGTTCCACAAACTGAAGACTTTCCCAGGAAAACCCACACTTCGGGCTCCTCTTTTTTAAAAAAATCGGAAGATGGTTGTAACCCGGGGCCCCCTCCCTGCTTGACAACAGCAGCAGACTGGTAACACCTGTCTCTGTAGTGTAGCATGTGTTCCTTGCTTCCTCAGGTCCCCACGGCTCCCAAGTGTCCTACGAGGCTGCTCTGCTCCTTCAGTGCCCTTTGCCTGCCTCTGGTGGCATCTGAGTTTGCAAACTCCTTTGTGCAGATGGCAAACAACAGGCAGAATCTGCCTGTGTTTCATAGCTGAGGAGAGAACAAAAGCCACACCAGGCAGGTGGCGTAGAGCGGTCGCAGGCCCACAGGAACAGAACCATGCACCTGTACCGCTGCACACCCGCTTCCCAGGGCAGCGCCTGCCGCGAGGCTCCGCCAGCCCGGCCTCCTCCAGCCCTGACCCTGCGCCCCTCACAGGTGAGGCTGCTTTCAGAGGGAGAGGGCCCCAGCCTCTGCCTCTCTTGCAGCAGCTCTTTCAGAGGGTGACATTTCCTGACCTTGACCCAGGTGGGGAAGGGCTCCCTGGTGTGCTGACCAGTCACGTGCTTTTCTGGATTCACTAACAAAACGCCAGGGGCCGGGGAGATGGCAGGGAGGGCAGGGGGCTTGCTGCAAGGTCAAAACATGCTCCACTTCCCGTTTTTATCTGGAGGCTTTACAGAGAGGAAAGACGTTTTAGGAGTTTTCTGGGTAGGAAAAAAATTAACCTGCAATTATCCAAAAAGGCTATGAACTTTAAGGCTTGTGGTTTGATCAGGGGAATGGTCAGGGCTGATCCAGTGTGAAATTCGTTGAATTTTTAATGTACTGGCTCTGTGCTAGGTCATGGGTCACAGAAACAAGCCAGTCCCTGGGGAGGGCTGCCTCTCTCGTCCCAATCTCTCTTAGCTATTTTATTTTCTTCATCCTATTTAATGTCCTCTGAATCTGTTTGCCTGTGATACATATTATTTGCTCTCCACAGGGCTGAGAGCAGCACTTTGTACATAGTAGGTGCTTACTAAATGTGTGTTAGTTAACAACAGACTCCAGCTCTGAAGAAACCAGAGATCAGGGCACTGATAAAAGCGCGTGATGTATAAGAGCCAGAGAAGCGAGCAGCTCTATCTGAGGTTGGCAAAGGGGCCCTAAAGTAAGCACCCTCTTCACTGGGTTCTGCCAGATGAATATGAGTTCGCCAAGTAGAGTGGAAGATAGAAGATCAAAGCAGGCGAAGGGAATAAACCATCAGAGGCCACACATAAAGCAGTGAGGTCAAGGGAGCCACCAGATGTCCAGCCCGGTGGGGGTAGTGTAGGAATGCAAAGCCTGCTCAGGAGTCTGGGTGGGTGCTGGGGTGCCATGTTCCTAGCTCCCGGGGAGGCTGATGCATAGCTGTGCAGAGGACCACACATTGGGAAGCCAAGCTTTGGAGCATGGCCTAAACCCTGCCCCTGCCACCGGCAGATGTCACCTGCTCTTCGGCCTTTTTTCTGAGGCTGGCCTTTCCTTCCTTCCTTCCTTCCTTCCTTCCTTCCTTCCTTCCTTCCTTCCTTCTCTCCTTCCTTCCTTCCTTCCTTCCTTCCTTCCTTCCTTCCTTCCTTCCTTTCCCCTAGGAAGAGCAAATGTAGCAGCCAGGACCTCATGAAAGTGCCAGCCTGTCCCACGTGTTCCATCCATGCATTTCTGCTGATGCACTTGGTTGTGTTTAAAGGGGTGACCAGCGGTAGGAGAGCGCAGGAGGACTTTGACAGTTTGACCCTGCTGTGCACTGGGTCCCGTCCTTGTGGCCATATGGGTGCCACCCATAAAGCATCTGGCACCCTACTGCGTGGCCTTGTCGGTCTCATTCTGCCAAGAGGAAGCAGAGGGAAGGTGTCTGTTTCCTACACTGCTGTAAAAATGATCATCAACCTGCAGCTGAAAACAGTACAAACTCAGGATCTGACCATTGCAGAGGTCAGAAGCCTCAGAGGGGTCTCACTGGGCTAGAATAAGGTGCCAGTGGGGCCGTGCTCTTCCTGGGGCTCCCCGGGACCTGTTCACTCCCCTTTCCCAGCATCCTGAGGCCCCTCGCACACACACGCCCCATCCCTTGACTGCGGCTTCATCTTCAAAGCCAGCGGCATCCCAAAGGCAGCAGCCTCGGCGGGGTCCTTCTCCCGACTGTCCAGCCTCCCTCCTCCACACTTAAGGACTCTTGGGATTCCAGAGGCCACCCAGATAATTCAGGATAATCCCCCCGCTGGAGGGCAGGTGGTTGGAGGCCTTAGCTCCAGCTGCAGCCCCCGTCTCCTGTTGCCATGCAAGGGACACAGTCATGAGCTGTGGAATTGGGACGGGGACATTTTTGGGAGGCCATCGACCTCCCTGCTACAGGCAGTGACTACTTAAAGGTCTCTTAATGTCACAGCCTCAGAACGGTACATCTGGAAAGAATCCTAGAGTTTGCATGAGGGAGGATTAGATCTAACAGAAAAAACTAACAGTAGCGTAAATAAAACAAAAGGTTTATTCTCTTTCAAGTAAATGGATCTGGAGGCAGAAGGGTTGCAATATGATGGAAAAATTCAGAGAACATTTAATTTTTTTAAAAGTTTATTTCTGTAAAGCATGCCCTGCCGGTGATCCTCCTTGAAATACTCCTTAAAGACAGCTACCATGAAAAAGTAGGAGCCATAAGAAAAAATATATATCTATATTCCTCCTTGCTTCAGACACACATATCCCATGGTTCTTGCTGCTTTCTGCAGCAGCTCTGCAAGTCCTCTTTCATGAGTGTCTGCCCTTGTGTCCTAACAGCTGCCTCAATGTCCTGAACTGACTCAAAACGTTTACCTTTTGTGGTCGTTTTGACTTTGGGAAAGAGCCGGAAGCTGCAGGCTGCCAGATCTGGTGGATAAGGCGGGCGAGGACACACTGTAGTGTTTTTATGAGGCCACCTTTCCACGGGGTGACCCTCGGCAGTGACATTCACTGCCTTCCACTCAGAGCTGGTAAAAATACAGCAGAGAGAGCTTCCGTTATGGAAGTGGAGAAACCAACGGGTTAAGTGTGTACAGAGGAGAATTCCTGGCAATATGTCTTTTACTGTGATAAATTTTTAAAATTTAAACATCTGCCATTCATTTTATTCACACTTCATATGAGGCCAGTGTGGATGTTCCACAAACAAACTGCTTAGTAATGCAACCTCCAAAACCCCTGTAGTGTGGCCTTCAGCCACACAGTCCTCACTGGCTGCCAGTGCTCCAGCCACTGCCTGCACATTTCACATGTCAATGTAGAGGGTGGCACCAAAAGACAAGGACAAAGGCACCTGTCACCTGGCTCGTGAGGAGGTTTTCCAGGAAGCTATCACACAGCATTTTTGCTTTAGTTTCATAGTTTCAAAGATGCAACCTTTGTTCTGGGTGGTCACATTCCTAGAGAAACACTGGAGCTTTGTGGCCATAGGAGAAGGAAATAGGGAAGGTTCTGCAAAGCTCAGCTAGCCAGACCCTCACCTCGTTGTCAAGGACAAGGTCACTGAATCCGAAAGCCTGAGAGGGCAACAAGGTTTGGCCAGAGAGGCCTCACGCTGTGTTGAACAATGGAGGTTTGTCCTTTGCCAGGCTTGCTCTGTGGCAGGGGACATCTCCACAGTGAGGAGGCTTTCTCTCCAGGCTGTGTTGTGGCAGGAACCGTTTCTATTGGATTCCTGCAGATTTCATTTTAATATGGTCCACAGTGGGTGCACCTGATCAAAGCCGGAAGCAGGGCTGGGGTGCAGCTCGGTGGCAGGGCGTTTCCTGGCATGCATGCGGCCCTGGGCTCTGTCCCTAGCACCGCATCTCACAGAGCGAGGAGAGCGCCGCCCCCTGGCACTGCTGCCCTGCCTTCCAGACATGCGCAGATCCATGCGCTGCCCTGCATTTCTGTTTCCAAGTCCCTGTTGTTTCAACCAGACAACATAGTGTTAGCGACAGAGTCCAAATTGCCTGTACCCACTGCCTGGATGATACCTGGTGCCCAGCGGGTAGTGGGTACGAAGTGGGGACCTGGTGAGTTGGAGGGAGCTCACTAAGGCAGTGTCTGGCCCTTAGCAAAAATTCTCAGTGAGGGAAAGAAATGAGGGAGAAGAGATGGAAGGATGGACAGAGAGACAAATCCACTTGACCCTGGCTTCCCACTGCCTGGGAGAAAGGTCACAGTAGAAAAGAAGAGCTGCCCTGGTCCTGGCCACTGCTGCACCTTCGGGCATCCCCAGTGGGCTTTAGCAATCACAGTACCGAGTACCAGGGTTACCAGGCTGAGGGAGCACGGGGCGAGTGGACGTGTGAGGGGCAGAGTGTTGCAAAGGCCAAGGACCCAGTCCCCTCCCCATGTCCATCAATGGCTTCTCCAGAAGGCAGGAGCCAGACGGGAGGCCAAGGATGGCAGAGGTTGGCACTCAGTGTGACAAAGTGACAAGGGGAAGGAGAAAGAGCCCCAAAGGTCAACAGGACCTGCTCAGGGAGAAGGAAGCTGCCTGGATACGGACTCTGTGCTCTGGGAGCACATGGAATGGGACGCAAGAGCCCAAAGGGTCCGTGACAGTTGGTCAGAGCCAACAGAAATGGCAGCATAACTGGGGGAGGGGCCTGCCTGCCCCCAGGAAGAGACCTGCGGCTGGGTACAGGCTCCCCGGAGCAGAGCAGCCCCGGAAAGACCAGGCCAGGCAGGAAACAGGTGTGGCCTGAGCCTGCGGCTGCAACCCTGGCTAAAATCACAGTCTGGAGTTCAGACTGCAAAGCCGGACGTCACCATAGCCCGGGACCGATAGATTTTCCCTAGAACCCAACCACTTCCTGCCCTAGTTTCTTCCCAGATTGATTAGGTAGCGTGATCCAGCAGAAGGTGCCCAGTTTGGGCATCAGGCCGGTTTGGGTTTAGATTGAGTCAGGCTATATGGCCTAGGGATCAATGCCAATCAAGGGGTGTATTAGAAAAGTTAAAATATTAAGGCCTCGGATGGAAAGTGGAGGTTCAGAGGGTGGCTATGTTTTCAAAGCAGGACTGCCTGTCTGTGAATCCCCTGGGGGTCATGTGCGTCATTTTCACCATTAACCCATTCTGTGATTAATCAAGTTAGTATCTTTAAGCAGATCTCCCACTGTGGCCTCATCCTGAGCAGCATTATCCAGGGAATCACGGCTATAGTGCACTAGTTCTGTTTTCTAAATACTCAGCTCACATCTGTTTAGATGTTCACTCCTGTACAGCTCACTTCCACTCCGTCACCACTGCGCAAAACACAGGTCTGATCTGCAAGAGAAACGGAGGCTGGCAGTCCCCCACTCCCTCCGCACCAGGCTTCTGCTCTAAGTCATAAAAGGAACAGTGGCCCAGAAAGGGAAAGGTCAGAGGCGAACCTGTGGCGATTGCTTGGACTCCAGGGCCTCTCTGTGGGAACGTAGGCCACTGTCTCACTTGGACCTGTTGGTCCATCCAGAAAGAACAGTGGTACCGAAGACAGGCAGGGACAGACGATGACCTTGTGGGCACACTACTGTATGCTGGGGGTTCCCCCTTGGTTCTCCGCAGGGTCTACAGGAGATGCCCCTCCCCCAAAGCCACCAGAGACAGAGGAACTGGCTCTGTTCTCTCCAGCAGCCTACGGAAAGAGGATTTCACTTCCTGCTTTAGGGTTGTTCAGACATACAAAGATTTACCTCTACTATAAAGAGATACAGTCATCCCTTGGCATCATTGGGGAATTTGTTTCAGGGCCCCAATAGATCCCAAAATCTACAGACAGCGAGGCTCGTGTATAGACAAGTGTACTATTTTCTGTAACTAGACCCAGCGTCTCGTATACTTTAAATCCTTTCCAGGAGACTTATCATATGGTAGACAGTGTAAATGTTATGTAGATAATTTCCATAATGCATTGTTTAGAGAATAATGATTTAAAAAAAGAATCCGAGCCAGGCTGTAGTCCCTCCCTGAGGCAGGAGGATCACTGTGAGTTCGAGGCCAACCTGGGCTACAAAGTGAATCCGAGGCCAGCCTGAACAGCATAGCGAGACTGTGTCTCAAAAAAGAGAAAAGCCAAACAAAATAAAATGAATCTGTGCTGGTTCAGCATAGACATAATTTTTAAAACAATGTTTTGGACCCACGGTTGGTCGAACCCGTGGACGCAGAGCCCATGCAGGTGGAGGCTGAGCTGTGCTCATTTGGAGGAAACTTCTTGATTGCTCGGGTAATGATTGTGCCAAGTGGGAGGAGACAGGCAGCTTTGGCAAAGCGGTGATGACCGTATTGTGTGACTTGATGACAGAAAGGATTTGGAGGAAACAGGAAGATTTTGGAATACCGTGTCACACAAGCCTAAGAGAGGCGGTCTGGGGTGACAGGGACTCAGACGCTGGATTCTTCCGAGAGAACTCGTGTTACTTCCTGCAGAATCACATCCATGCTTCACAGTTTAGACTGTGGGCTTCCCTTCCCCCAGCACCTAGAAAGCCAACCTTGAACCTGGAGGACTGAACTTCACCCCGAGAGTGTTTATTCTGCAGATCCAGCTCTGTCTTGTTAGATCCAGCACTGTCTTGTTAGCCTGCTGAGAGGAGATAGTTATTTCTTATACAGTTGAACAAATCAACACATTATTAAGGATATAAACTAATTTCTGGTTATTAACGTGAGGCCTGGAGATAAATCACAGAGTCCCTCGTCTACACAGCAGTGAGACACCAGACAGGGGAGACAGGAGGCGTCCAGGGAGAGTGGAGACTGAGTGCTTCCCACCTCGGAGGGCCTGGGCTGCCCGAGCTCACGGCTCCAGGACCCCTTTGAATGGAAGGCATGGAGGAAGAAAGCATTCTCCCAGTGAGGCTGATGGGATTTTAATAGCCAGACAGATGGCCTGAGGGGAAAAAATAAGATTTTTTTTTTTTTTTTTTTTTTTGTAAATGAGGGAAAACACTTCCATAGTTTTTTTTCACATACAACAAAGTGAGAGCCATCCATGCCGGGAAGATTTATCACCATTATTAGTATTATCAGTTGGGTTGTCTTCTTCTTAATAACTGCCTGACTGGGCATCAGTAGGAAATCTAGAGCAGGAGTTTCAGACAAACTGGAGCCTGGAACTGTCCACTGACTTTTGAAGGCCATTATTATCACTTTGGCTCCATTTGATTTTTACAATTTAATAACAATCCTGAATAATAATTGGGCCCTCTTTATTCTTATTTATGCGATCAAACATTTATCGCTTATCAGATGCTTTCATGTCTGTCCTCCCTGGATCTTCAGGTTACAGACAACCCGCCCTTGAGCAGCCAGCATTTCTGAAAATCTGTATCAACAAGCCCAGGAAGAAGGGGGAAATAAGAAGAAAGGGCAGTCTTTGGAAGCAAAGGAAAGGGGGAGTGAGAGAGAGAGAGAGAGAGAGAGATCTTAAGGATTCAGCTAAACATTTTTATTTTATCCTCACTACAACCATGCAAAATCTGTTTTAGGATCGTCCTTTCACAAATGAGACTGAGAGATAGAGTAACCTGGCCGAGAGTCACACAGCTAATGGTGCAGGGATGGGTTGAATTAAGGGTACCTTCTTTCCACCTTCCCTATTCCAGCATGGACCCCTGGATCTTCTTCTCCAAGAGTCAGCCAAGGTGGAAGCTGCCCACTGAATTCATGGGAGTTCTGCCTCCTCCCCTATGTTACAGTTCCCAAAATCCTTTATCAGATTCTCCCAATGGCCAAACATTGTAAAGATGCCCCAGTGGTAGAGGGAGAGTTGGCTCCCGAATGCCTGCAGTCTCCGCATCATTATCTGAACCAGGAAAGGACCCTGCAGAGGGAGAGGGCATGGTTAGCTGCAGGCTGTGCTCTGCGTATCCCTATCACACTCTGGGCCAGCTGGGACCTACTAGAGAGATCTCATTTCACGTGAGGCCCCCTCAACCCTGTGTGGCAGGATTTCCCATTGCACAGATGAGAGAAATGAGGCCAAAAGAAGTTAAATGAATGTTTTAGTCTAGTCATTGGAGGTGGGATCGTGAACATGAATGGTCATTTTACCAGGGCTGATCAAACAATGCAATGAATGTTTAAATTAAAAGATTAAAATTAAATTAAATTTAAATTTTAAGAATTAATGTTTAAATTAAAAAATTATTACAGAAAAAAACACATTCCCATTCATCTCCCTCGAAAAATCCCCTCCTCATCCCATCATCCTGCCACTTTCTGAAGCAGCTCTGGAAGTCCTCTTTTGTGAGTGTCTTTTTTGGAATCTGATCCAAGGTACAGACAATACTGCTGCTGAACCAGCCAACAAAATACAGAAAACATTACTATGAGTCTTCATTCAGCTTATCCACGAGATCTTTTGCGTCTTCCTCAAAACCAAAATGATTGTGAAAGGCAAACGTTTTGAATCAATTCAGATCTCAAAGCAGTCACAGCAGTGCAACTACAAAGACACTTGCGAAAGAAGGCTTCAGGATGGATTCAGAAAGACGCAGGGATGAGAGGACCAGGGGCGTTTGGGCCGCCGAGGAGGGGTGTTCTGAGGGGCACTGATAACAGAAGGTCTTTCACTGTAAGGAACTTTTAAAATTGACATGTTCACCCTATTTTCTTACCACATCTCATACGTCAGCTTCAGCGTCATAAATTCTGATAAAAGGTAAAAGTGGGGAGCAGTACAAGGAAGGAGTGGGGGCCATTAGGGACTTGCAAAGAGATGGAGAATGAAGGTGACTGTGACAGGAAGCTCAGTCGCTTTCCTGTGCGAACGCTGACACTTGACTTTAGCTCAGTGTTTGCTGGGCACCGGCGGGGACGGGTCAGTGTGTAAAAGCTCGGGCGCTGACCCTACAGGCAGACCTCTGTGCGTTCGGGGGCTTCGGGAGCTACCTGGGGGCCGTAAGCATCAACCCTGCCCAAAGGGAAGGAGGAGAGGTGAAGAGCAAATTGAAACGGTAGTGGCCGGTATGACTCGTAAAGAACATAGATACAATTCTTACCAAATAAAAAATAGGGAATGATGGTTTTATTTTTTAGTCACCCTTTTTAAAGGATAAATTCTCAAGAAGTTGACAGGAAAGAATTCAATTCAGAGCTGTTCAGATGTGGTGTTGGCGGTGGCAGCCATGACGAAGGTGACAGTGGTGAGCGGAGGCAGGTGGAGGGGACAAAGGTGGAGGGATGGAAGGTGACATGGGGGTAGCTTTGGAAACGGAGGTGGGAGGGATGGAGGTGGTGATGGTTCCCGCCACCGCGAGAGCTTCCGTCCTAGTAACTGCCCTCTGGAGCCCTTCTGTGACGTATCCAAAATTTTAACTTGCATTATTTCATCTCAGAAGAAATTTTCCCAGAAAAACAACTGTTTCTAATCTAGTTCCACCCTGTGTGTCACCCCAGCTTATCCAAGGTCGGAGGGGCCTCTTTCTTCCTCTCTTACAGGGACAGGTAGAGAAGGGAAAATGGACAGGACCATGACACCAAAGTCCCCTCTAATCTTTCACTCAACTGATAAGCCCCTGCCCTAAGGTTTTTTGCCCAAAGTAATCCTCCAGGGGTAATTCCTCATGTCCTGGTCACCTGATGATTGTTCGGTAGCCTTTATAAAATGCATCAGTGATGATAGTCTGGTTCCTGGGAGATACCTAGACATCATTTGTGATCATTGGAACATATTTACTTTTAATTAGGCAGCAGGCGAGAATGAAGGATCTGCAGAGAGCCCCCTCCTCTGACCTCCTAAGGAGTCCGACTGACATCGCTCGGGCCCTCAGTAGTGGGGGGCCGGGGTGGGGTCCACATCTCACTTTATGAACTTTAGCCCTTACTGTCAGCTGCTGCGCTTCCCAGAAACTCATCACAAAAAGAAAAGAAAAGAAAAAGAAAAATCTAAAACATTGACAGACAGGCAGCCAACAAAACGATTTCTTTAAAAATAACCTAATAGCGCCACCTCCAATGGTGGCGCGGGCAACTGGGCCATTTCCTCTGGTCATGCCAGGTGCCACGGTAATTACCACACCAGGTAGGGCCACGAACTCTGGTGGGGAAGGCTGGCATGTCAGAGGGCTTCTCATCTGGCAATGACCCACACTGCGAGTCCTTGGGAAGAACAAGTGAGGCGAGATGGATGATCCAAGTAGGGCTTGAAAAAGGAGAGAATCAGGTCAAACCCCGGAGACGATGTGCCATGTACCTAGAGGGAAAAGGCTGCTGCAGAGAAGGGGGCCTGTGTCCTAAAGTCTGGGGACAAGGGCGGTGGTAGGTGGTGGCTGGTGTGGCCGTGGGGAGAGAGGAGCCGCGTGCGGTGGGGGAACGAGGGGGACAGGTGTGAGCAGTAGCCGGGGAAGAATGGGGTCAGCTCTGGGTGCGGGAGCTGAGGGGGACGTGGTGGCATGTGCTGGGGGTGGGGGAATGGAGGCAAATTGGGTCACGTCTTTGTGGAAATGATGAGAGAATTGGGTCAGAACTGTGGGGGAGAAGGCTGGAGAACTGGGTCGAGTCTTTGGATAGGAGGGGGAAGTGGGTCAAACGTGAATGTGTGTGGAAGGAGGGTGGGAGAAGGCGGTACTGAGCGTGGGCTGGTTCCCCCGGATCCAAGGGGATGGGCAAAGGGGAAGCAGCTTGGGTCCACTTGGGGGTTCAAGATGGAGCTGCGAGGTTCTGGCCCTCTCCGCCCACTTCCATTGACTTGCTGGCTCTCCTCCGGGCATGTTAGATTCAAAGGAGACTTTCCTAGTCCTATCTCACATTGCCTGACATAAATCTCAGCCACGCCAGTATATAATTCACCCTGCAGCATTCTGTAAGCCAACCCACAGGGGCATTTGGGGAAATAATGACGCCATAACTTTGTGTGACCTCATTTTACCCAAGACGCCACCCCAGTGAGCAGTCGCCCTTCCCCTTGATTTCAGCACACCAACCTCGTCAACACCAGTTCTCTCTTCTCTCGCACCAGTGTCCCCTTCACATGACTTTGGAACCTCAACATATACCCTGTAAATAAAAGCTGAATTAATACATTCACTTTCGCGGCTTCCTAAATGGCTTTGCTCGCATTCATGCAGTCATGGAGCCGTCAAAGCACAATACTCAACATTAGACTTCAAAGAAATGTACTTTGATTAACCAGCTGAGCTCCTATTGGTTGCTTGGCTCAATAGAACTATTTTCAAAGCAAAACCAGAATGTGCAATTCACAACTCTGTCCACTGTGACACTCCACAAAGAAATTTGCTAAATCCATAGAACTTTATTATGCCTGAACTGCACTCCAGGGTCACACATGCCGTGACATCTTTCGCTAATGGTTTCAGCTTCACTTCTGCCCATCTGGGTTAAACATAGTCCCTTTGGACACATGCATTCATGACATACTGAAGTCCTCTGAGGACTTTAGTATGGAGTTACAATGAATCTGTCCTGCTAAACCTCACTGGTTCAATCTGTATTTAAATGGGCATCTTTTGAGAATTCCTTGTTATTGCTATGAATCACAGTGACTAATGAGATCAAATCAGAACAGGCTTCTGTAGTGCATGGACCACTTGGTCCACCCAGAAAACAATGAACACCGGGCAGTGTGGTAATAGGAAACCCATGTTGTTTCCTGTGGACCAGCGAAGCCTGAGCCCCTAGGAGGAGAGAGACCATAACACTAATGCATCCTATTCTTTAGGTGATACTTGGTGGTATTTTAGAATTACAAGGACACCTGCCTGACAAATACACTTTTAGGACAAATAAATGGCTCTGGCTTTTTTTGATGCCCGGAATCTTATAATGTGGAAGAATCACGCAGATCCTGAAAGCCTTCTCCAGGAAATGCAGAGAAAAGGGGCGGGGGACTGAAAGAGAGTCAATCCCTCAGCAATTCAAATCAAACCTTCATTTTCTTCAGCAGAGTTATTTTGAGTCATTCATTATTACTTTCCCTCTGAAGCAGAGGCTGTTTGATACTGGAAGATTGTTAGAACCAAAGGAAGTAAAGAGGACACGGAAGCATTATTCTTGCTGCGATTTCAGGCGAATTTGGTGCTGACAAAAGAGTTTTAAGACACACACACACTTCATGTCAGCAGCAGCAGCAGCAGCAACAACAGAGAGAGACAGCTCCATTGAGCAGTTCAGAGAAATTAGGTCCCTGCCATATTTCCAGGGCATTCACAGAGGTTGGTCCCACAGATGTCCCCAGGCCATAGGGTAGAGGAAAACAGCCACGGATGTGAAGCCAGAGAATCTGGGCTACAGGCTTCCTGCATCTTCCACCGCCAAGCTGAGTGCTGTGACCTTGGTCAAGGCTCTTACCCTAAGGAATGGGTAATACCTGTTTGAGCAACCAGCCACAGTCCGTCCCATGGGTCGCCCTGGCCAAGCCCTAGCAGCCCCAGGGGGAAGGCTCTTAGTGCCTACTGGATGCCAGCCGCATGGCCTGTGCTTCACAGGGTGCTTCTAGCAACTGAATGAATTGAAATAGGAGTCAGCTAGTGGCTGCAGCGTCTCTGCGCCTCCTGTTTCTCATTTGCAAAATAGCTGGCATTACCCTTGAAATGAGGTCCTGAGTGGAGAGATTACCCGCTGTGCAGGAGGAATCCCGGATGGGGTAGCCATTTACCTGCATTATGGGTGGCAAATATCACTGTCCTATAAGGAACCGTGGTCCTAAGCAGAGAAGGCTCCTCTGCCTCCATTACTACTTGTTGGAACCACAAATCCAGAATTACTCTGGGGTAATGATGGTAGTAATTAGGGGAAGGTTGAGGTGTGTGTTCACAGCTACAGGGAGGGCAAGATTGCACATTTGTGCAAACTCATATCAGGACAGCAAACGTCTTGCGGCTGGCTTTGCCAGGACCGAGCATGGGGAACCCACTCCATGAGGGTTGTGTGGGCTCTGGTAGCACCCAACCAGGCCTGATGAGGGAGGTAAGTGCCAGCACTCCCTATCTGTGGGGATGCAAATCTTTAGCTCTCTGTGCCAACATGGAAAGTGAGAACAAGGGGGCGCTATGGCAGTGCAGGCATAGATCTCACCATCAGGCTGCAAGACCTGGCTACTAAGCTGGGCAGGGGGTGCACACCTGTTACCTGAGCAGTCTGGGAGGCTGAGGCAGGAGAACTGCAAGTTTAAGCCCAGCTTGGGCAACTTAGCAAGACCCTATCTCAAAATTAAAAGGGCTGAAGATGCAAAGATATAGTTCAGTGTAAAGAATCTGAATTTAATACCCAAGACAGAGAGAGAGACCAAAACAGGCTGCTACTGTCACCTGGCTCTGGTGGCAGGCACCACGGCTAGTGGCAGTAACAAAGCAGTAAAGCCAGCCTTCTTTTCTCTTTCCTCCTCTCTTTCTTGAACTTCTCTCTGTGGAAAATGAAAGGGGGGCACAGGATGCCTGGGTAGCAAGGCAACAGGCTGAAGGCAGGAGAGAGGCACAGAGGGGGACACTGCTGTCACAGGCTGTGCCTTCACCTGGCAGGGTGACTTCGGAACTTCGGCAGCGCGGCAGGCCCCAGGCTGTCTGATGTGACATGATTCCCAGGACCGTTATCTCTACAGCAAAACGCCCCGTCTTGGAAGTACTCCCAGTTCTTTGAAAAAAGTCAACATATAAAGAAGACTGATGTGTGTCATACGATGGAATTTTTTCCCCACTTGGCTTTAGAAACTGATCAGAGACTCCCTACTGGGTCAGGGAAAAAGGAAGAGGACTAAGTTTTTTGATTGATAACTCACCTCAAAAATCATTTTCCTCTCCCCAAAATACATAATAGATGCTAGATTTTACTGTGCATTTACTGTATGTCTGGCACTTTATTTATTTACCTATTTTTTGTCTTTTTGAGACAGGGTCTCGCCGTGCAGTTCAGACTGGCCTTGAGCTCACTTTGTAGCCCAGGCTGGTCTCGAACTCTCAACGATCCTCCTGCCTCAGCCTCCTGAGTGCTGGGATTATAGGTGTGAGCCACCACACCCGGCTGCCTGGCACTTTAAATAACTTATTTGTGCTATCTCATTTTAACCCTTGCTACAACCCTTTGAGGCAAGTACTATACCCAAACTTGTTTTACAGATGAGAAAACTGAGGCTGATGGAGTTTAAAGCACTTGATTGAGGCTTTACAGCCAGTTAGCAGCTAGCTGGGACTTCCGTCCGGCTCAGTGCCATTCAGAACCCCTGCCTGCCTCCTCCTTAGTGCAATGTGGTGACTGAGATTGTAGTCCCGGGACTCAATCTGTGCTGCACAACCCAGCTCTTCCAGTGAGCCTCAGTTTCCTCACCTATAAAACAGTTTTATAAAAAAAAAAATCCCTCGAGGAGGCTGAGGCAGGAGGCTCGCTGTGAATCTGAGGTCAGCCTGGGCTATGTGAGTGAGTTCAAGGCCAGCCTGCACTAAATTCTCTCAAAACAAATTCCTACCACAGGCATGGTTCAAGAATTAAGTGAGAATGAGATGACATTGACCCCAGTCCATGCTGAAGATGTGGAAACTGAGGGAGGGAAAGTGGCCTCCCTGTGGTCACCTTTCCCCAGTGGCCACCATTCCTCTGCCCAGAAGCAAGAGAGCAACATGACAGCCCAGGTCTGAGCTTGTCACATGGCACTATCAGCCCACAGGGCAGGGAGAAGCCCAGGGACAGGATTGCCAGGACCAGCCGGGCCACGCACCATCCCCCCAGGCCTGTGTCTTATTTGATCTTGAGAGAGGGGCAGCAGGCACTGGCCACGGCCATGCCAAGCCGTGATCACATTCAACAGTGCCCCCCGCCTCACCTTCCCTCACCCCTTCCTGCACCTCTGATGTGGCAGGAGGCAGCAGGTCCTCGTTTGCTCTCTCCACTCACACAGACCCCCATCCTTGGCTTCTCTCCCCACCTGCCCCCCATCTGCCCGCAATGGCCTTGGTGACATCACCCCCTGGAGCGGTCCCTTGTGGAGGTGCTGCTTCCAGAGTGTTTAAGGATTCATAAAAGAGATCAATGAGTGTGTTCGGCAAACTGCTTATTTCAGGCCAGGCTACTGTCCACGTAAAGGTTTCACCAATGGTTCTGACATTATTAGAGTTCAGAGAGCTCGATTTCCAGTCTTTTCCATCGTCTCCTAATCCTTGCTGCCGGTTCATGTTGATCGATCGCCTACGTTTGCTTTCACGGGCCCCCTTCCTACCCAGTTGTCTCTGTCCACCTGGGGACTCATCGGTCCTCTCCAGCACGTATCTCTGAAGGTCCCCCCTCGTGGCCAGCCCTGTGCTGAGGAGTAAAAGCAGCCGGCACGCTAGATACGGTCCCTAGTCCACAGGGCTTCTGGCCTTCAGGTCGCCTCCTAAACTTGAACCTGCACCAGTCAGTGGCAGTGATGACTGGGGTAGGGAACATGCACCCCAAGGGGGCCCCGTAATGTGTGGCGATGGTGGCCTCAAGGAAGCCAGGAGGAGGGGACACGGAGCACACGAACTGGAGAGAACTGAAATTGCTTCTCAGGTTGAAGGTCATCCCAGTGCACAGGGGAAAGTCAGACAGCCCAGGACGCGGCTCCTTAAGAGTCTGCACAGCCTCCCCAAAGCCGGCCTGTGGGGGAACCCTCGATACCTGCTTCCTCCCACCCTGTTCACGGTTGGCCCACTGGAAGCCTTTGCCTGGCAAACCAGGGAGCCCAGCTCTGTGGCTACCTGATCTCTCATGCCCTGGGCCCCAGGAAAGGTTTCCCCATTTGGGGCTGCGCTGTTTCTTAGCGACCCCTTTTTATTGCCTTTGAAGTCACCACTTATGCCCCAGGAATATACTGCTTCTCTCTTCTTCTCAGAAGGGCTGGTTGCTTTGCCCACTAGCAGAGGGGCTGCAACACACTGGAGTCCTATTTGTTAGCAGAAGACCCAGGTCTCCAGTGGGCCTGCAGAGGCAACAAAAGCTCCATAGAGATGTGGAGGAGGCAGGGGCTCCATCCGCATGCTCAGAGCCAGCAGGTACAGGCCAGGCCTGTCATCTAGAGCTCAGGTGCCTCCTGGAACCCTACCAAACACAGCCAGGCCTCAGCCTTGGGTCAACAGGAAGCTTGCAAATGCACAGAGGTTCAGAGTGCCCCAAAAGTTGCTTGCTGATGAGTCAGAGTTCTCAGGAGAGAGTGATCCCGACAGCTTGAGTAAGAAGCTGGAGGAGTGGCCGGCGGGCAGGCAGGCCAGCGGAGGCCCGCTCTGTTGTGTGGTGGAGCCTTTCAGCCCATAATCACCCGTCAGTCACAACCTCATCAAGCAAATGCCAATTGGAAGCAGCAGGCCCCACAAAAGGCTATGAATTATTTAAACCAATCAGCTGCCAATGGGGGGAACCATTACGGGGGTCAAATCCAAGGGGAAGACAGTGGCATTTTCAGCCTGCTTGGAGATTGTCAGATTAATTTTTACTGATTTATTTCTGACCTTACAGAAAATGTATTACCACAAGGTCAAAACGTTTCTCTCTACGTATATAATTTTAGAACTTCAGAAATAGAGAGAAAGTAGTTGAGTAGAGAATGTAGATTTGGGCTGACCTGCAATTCTGTCTGCTCTGCCCTTTGGGCAAAGGACTTGAACACCCTGAGTTTGAGTTTATTGGTTTCCTCTTCAGAAAAATAGGTATGGAGAGATGGACCCTGAGAGGGTGCTCTGACATTAAACAAAATCTACGTAAAGCCTATAGCAAAAGCTCCATTATTCGGCTGCTATGGTAATCACTGCTTTCAGACCACCCAGCAAAATTGTCATTACGAAGGTAATAACTAAAATAGACCCTTCCAAATGAGCCAGCCAGCCGCAATCTATATTTATACTGTATATTTAACTTTATTTGTAATTGACATCATACACTGTTAGGTCGAAAGATGGGATTGCAGAGCCCTTGGTTTCAAAAGATGAACTGGCCCCACTGTACTGGTTTTATTCCCTTAATTCTCTCCTTACACCTGCCCTTCAGTCAGCAGTCAGTCAGAGTCCAGCCCAGCACCCAGTGCCCGACACCGAATCTGGTCCATGTGGTTGTTTAATAAATGCCTGCTGTTAGCATTTTGAATGAATGAAGTTTGCCAGGAGAATCCCATGGCTCCATGGATGTTTTAGAGAAACTGAGTGGTAGAGAAAAGGAAGGGAAATACAGGGGAGAGGCCTGATCCCTGCATTCACGTCGTTTATAACCTAAATCTGGAAAGGATGTCATCACAAGGGCACACACTCGTGCACAGGCACACATTCACAACGCACACTCATGCACACCCAACTGCTGGGCAGCCAAACACCTCAACAAGCCACTGGACTCTGCCTTGCAGGACGTGTGGGGCGTGAAGACCCCCACAGAGAAGGCAGGCACTCTTCAGGGGCGGTGTGACGGTTCCAGTCTGTTGGGCTGAATTAAGAGATGCCCGGACACTGGTAAACACTGTTTCCGGTGTGTCTGTTAAGGGCATTTCCGGGAGAGACGCACATCCGGGTCTCAGTCAGCAGGCGGAGTAGCCAGGATCCACAGTCTCCAATATGGGTGAGCACCGTCTCCCCCATCCGAACCCTGATAGAATAACACGACAGAGGAGGACAGATTCCCTGTGTGAGCTGGGACTTCACTTTCTCTGCCCTGGGACACGGGTGCTCCTGGTACTTGTGCCTTCAGACTCTGGCCCAGACTTACACCATCAGCAACTCTGCTGTTTCTCCTGCCTTTGAACCAGACTGAATCTCGTCACTGGCTCTTCTGATCCCCTGGCTCAAGTCGTGAGACTTTAGAGCCCACTTGATCGCGTGGGCCAGTTCCCACGCTCAGCCTCTGGCTTCTCCCTCTGACCCCCTACTCTGTCTGTCCGGGAACCCTGCCTGACAGGAGAGGCCAAGAGCCCAGGAGGAGAGCAGGGAGCAGGGCCCGCTGGAGCCCTGGCTGTGCAGGGAGCCCCTGGACTGGCCGGCCTGAGGCCGGCACTGCAAGTGGGGTGTGGGGAAGACAGTAGGCCTGAGAGCCCCGGGAGCAGTGAGCCTCGGGTCCTGGCCTGTAAACTGCAGCTGACAGTACAACTTGCTCGAGAGACTGGGAGAGATGTGAGGAGTCCACCAGGATAAGAGAGGCGCAGGGCAGCACCCCGCATGGGGCCGGGGTGAGGAGCCGGGGCCCAGAAGTAACAGCGTGGATGGATGAACTGTTTTAGGGAGCCAAGTCTAGCAAAGCAAAATCTAAGATAATTACCAGATATTTAGGCCAGAAGAGAACTGATTAGCGGAGCTCTGTGAGGCACACTTCACGACACCCAGTGACCTAATTTCTCGAAGGAGAAAGGCGAACCCTTGCTTTGCTCCCCCTGCTCCGGAGGCAATGGGAAGGTACACTGGAGCACCCCACCCCAAGCTCTGTCTCCACGGGTTCCCACCAGGGAAATAAGCAGCTTCTCAAGGTTCACATGGGCTTAATATGCCTCTGTCACTGGGGCATCTGCTACTATGTAAGGGTAATGGGTTGTGAGTGCCCCTTCCAGCTGACATGTTCTTTTTTTTACTTATTATTTTTGAGGCAGGGTTTTGCTGTGATACCTGGACTGCCCTTAATCTGCCGAGCTCAAGCAATCCTCCTGCCTCAGCCTCCTGAGTAGCTGGGACAGGTACATAGTATGCCTCCAGATAGCATTCTCCTTGTTTTGAAAGTCAGATTCATTTAGCAGCCACTGACTGAGGCACAGAGCTTAGTGCCAGGCAGGACAAGGGGCATCAAAAGAGCTAAAGTGAAGGACTCTCCCAAAGCGGGTAGATGGGTCACATAGGCTGCTCGGAGTGACAGGCGATGGGAGAAAAGTGCAGCCAGGCGCATTGTGATGGCACCAACAAGAATCCAAGGGCCAACAAAGGGCTCAAAAAGTCCTCTTCAAGGCCTTCTGTGTTGTAGCGCAGCGCAGGTGAGCCTTGCAGAGAAGATAACAGAGTCCAGAGGAGGAGCAGCCTCACGCCACGGCAGAGAGAGGCAGAGAGAGAGGGGCAGAGAGAGACAGGCGTGACGCAGACAGAAAAGCATCAGCAGTGGCCTTGAGTGCCAGCCTTGGAAGTGTGACTCCCTCACAGGTCACCAAGACCTTCCACATATGGGTGTCTTTGTGGAGCGGGGGAGGCTGCTTCCACAGTTTATTGTGGTAAAATATAAAATTTACAACCTCACCACTTGTGCAGCCACCAGCAGCATCGATGTCCGGAACTCTCAGCATCCTATACAGTTCCAGCTCTGCACCCCTAGACCCCAGCACGCTGCCCTCCCTCTCCCACCCTCTGGCACCCTCACGCTACTTCCTGTCTGTGTTAGTTTGGATATCCCAGGTGTCTCTCAGCAGTGGCATCCTACCATATTTATCTTCTTGCATCCAGTGTCGTGTCCTCAAGGTTCACTCATGGTGTCCCATGGGATGGAATTGCCTTCCTGTTTTTAAGGCTGATACTCTGTTCCCTGGACAGACTCGATTTGGCTTCTTTCTCCCTCCGAGGACCCTTGGGTCACTACGGGGTTTCAGCAAATGTGAATATTGCTGCTGAGAACACGAGCATACAAATGTCCATCTGAGACCCTCAGTTCGTTTGGCTACACACCTAGACGTGAAGTTGCCGGATCATATGGTGACCCTATTTTTAAGTGTTTGAGGAGCCACCGTACAATTGGCCACACCAGTGGCACCATTTCTGCTTCCCACCAGCAGGGCTTGAGGGCTGCAGCTTCTTTCCTTCCTTACTGACATTTATGTTCCCACCACTAGAGATTGAAGCCAGGTCTTTGCTTCAAGCTACATCACCATCCATTTCTATGTTTCTCATTTTGAGAAGAGTCTCTTCCTAAGTTGCCCGGACTGGAGTTGAACTTGCAGTCCTCCTGTCTCCTATGGCGCTGCTCAGAGTCCTAAGATCAGAGGTGCGAATACCCCACCATGCCTGACTCTTCCTGTGCTCTTTACGGGTCTTCCAAGCGGGTAGGAGGTGGATTCTCACTGTGGTTCACCCTTGCACTTAGTGATGAGTGATGTGAAGCCTCTGTCCGTGTGAATCTCTGTATATCTTCCTTGGACTTGTGTCTGTCTGAGTCCTTGGCTTATTTTTGAAATATTATCTTTCTTACTTGCACAATTTAAAAAGAGAGTAGAATGAGCAGATTTAAAATAATAACAGCAGCTCTCCATATTCGAGCATCTACCGTATGCCATGCGCACTAGAATAAGAACTTTGCACTCTCCGGCCTGCCAAGCTTATGATATTCCTAGGAGTCTTCGTGACTTCAGTCTGCACAAGTTAGGAAGCGGGTGCCCAAAATCTTAAGTAACCTGCTTGGGTCACACATCAGAGGGATGGGCAGGTGCAGGGTCAAACCCAGGCTCTTCTTTGCTAGGAAAACTCGTCTAGCAGCAGGCGAAGGGTAGACACTGGGAGGAGGAAACAGAGGCTCAGGGAAGAGAGAGACATTGGAAATAAAGCCGGTGAAGCCCTTATTACCACCTGCCTCCATCAGCCTTCCCTCCTTTCAACAAATCTCTTCCCATCAGCCTGTCTTCTGGTGTCTTTCTGGAAGAAGCTCTGCCCATACCAGCTTCCCCAGGGTGCCAGCCAGCCAGCTTTTCAGAATCCCACTGCCCCAGCACCAGGGACCCCCCCACGCCCATCTCAGCCCAGTTGTAAAATCAGGAACCGATTTCTTCTGGGTCTTTTCTCTTTACATTTCAACCTAAAACATATGCTTTTCTCCCTGGAAATTCCTATCTTAATTTGGCTTTCCTGTGCTGCAAACATTAGGCGATGGTGCTTCTGAGAGAAAACTCCGTTCCATTACACTGAAATCTAGCAGACATAATCGAATTAGGCGACGACACACACTTCAGCAGGATTCCTCCTTCCTGGCTGCGCCGTCCCCCTCAGCGAGGTTTTGCTCATGGACTCTGAGCGGCGAGCAGGAAGACAACAGGCCTGAAATGTAAGCTCAGATCCAGGTCTATGTCCTAAGGTGCCCCCTGGGCAGGCTGACTGCCCTGCATGTTAGATCCCTTTCCTAGAGGGCCTGAGTATCCTAACGATAGTGCATTGTAATGTGGCCTCCGTGGCAGGAGTGGCACCTGAAGAAGCCCCAAGTGGGGAATAATAAAGCATTTTGGAATGAATGAATGAGTGAATGAATGAGTGAATGAGTGAGTGAATGAGTGAGTGAATGAATGAGTGAATGAATGAGTGAATGAGTGAGTGAATGAATGAGTGAATGAATGAGTGAATGAATGAGTGAATGAATGAATGAATGAGTGAGTGAATGAGTGAGTGAGAGTCTCCATTTATTAGCCTGCAGACCTGTGTCTGTGTGAGACCCTGCCACTTCCTCGGCTTATAAATCCTTACTGTGAAGCATCTTGACACAGTGGCACGTACCTTGCAAGTCCTGGTGTCTGCATGACATCAGGTCCAAGTTACATCACGTTCCAGCTTTTCCGGGCCACACTCACGCAGTGCCCAGCAGAGGGGAAGAGGGGAAGAAAGAGGCCTTTAGCCAGGCAGAGGAGAGGAGAGGAGAGCTTAAGGGGCGCGGATGAAGGGCTTCTCGCTGGATGCGCGCCTGAGGAACTCGGGTGTGACCCCTCCTAGGCATGATTCCTGCTTGGCCCTGCCACCCCCGCCAGCCTGGCTCCTTCAGAGCCTCTTCAGGGCGTTGGTGCCCTTGGTTAGAAGCAGGCCCATGTGACCGAGGCCCGTGTCCTGAATTTCCCTGTCTTCCAGCCCCCTACAGATGGGAGCCGGGCTAGGGCTGCCTTGTCCTTGCCCAGGACACAGCGGGTTCCCATGACGCGGTCCTGCCAGACTCTGAACAGTACCGGGCAGTCATCTGAGGTGCCCAGGGACGCAGAGGGCTGAGAGCAAGGCAAGCTCCTTGGATGTCTGCCTCCTACAGCTCGCGCGAGAGGCCCCCTCACGAAGCATTAATAAAGATTAAAGGTCTCTCTGGTCCCTGTGATCTTCGCTGTGTCAAAGGAACAGAGTCGCTTTTCTATCCTTCTCTCTGTCGTGTATTAATATTACAGGGTCTTGCTCTAAAAAGCAAAAGTGCAGGATGCTTGGAGAAGCCAGGCATTCTGAGAGCTCGAACCTCAATATTGCTTTGTCATTTTGATTCTTGCTTATGAACGCAGCAGTCATCAGAAATCCAGTTTCCCGGGTTGGGGGGCAGGGATGGCTCTTTCCACGAGGTGCCCCTTGGCATAAATCAAAGATCAGGAGCCCTGAAGCAGTCTCGCTTCGTGGCAAGCAGCATGGTCTACGTTTCCAGGTTCGAAGCAGGAGCCACCTCCTTGCCTCGGTGCAGACACCGGAACCAGAGGCATCACCATGCAGGGCTGGCTCTGTCTCCACAGGGCCGAGGCTCCCAAGGGGAGCGAATCTCAAGCCATCAGAGGAGACCGAGAACCTGGGACCCTTCCCTGAGCGCTGTCTTTTCTTTTTCAACATCCAGCAACTATTGTTCAAATCTCTACCAGGCTCAGAGCCCTGGGGATACAGAAATAACTATGCCAAGGTCCAGTAAAAGAGACAAATAGAAAGAAATGCAGGGACCTCGTGAAGAGAGAGGGGGGAAAACACTATAAAAAAGCTTTCTCTATCGCTTCTCAGGCTTTTGGCTAAGCTCAAGTGTAAAAGAGCTTTCTAGTAAGACTTATACATGTTCAAATCCTGGCTCTTCCTTGGGAGAAGTGCAGGTAAAATCCAGGAAAGCATATGTGCAAAGGACCTAGCACAGTGCCTGGGAACAGCAGTGCACAGCCCATTTACCCCACATCACTGTCTTGTGGCACACGCTGGGTACAGGGGTGCCCAGGCTGAAGGGCACCTCTTGTGCCCGGGAGAGAAGGCTTTCTGAAGAGGAGGGACCCGAGCTGTACCTTTACTGAGTAGTTCACCCCACATCGCCTGACACGTGAGTGAGTCAGACAGAGTGGAGGTGACACCTATTCCAGGGAAAGGAATGCAGAGCCAGAGGGGCACAGATCAGCCTGGTGAACTTGGGGGAATGTGTGCGATTTGGTCATGTCTCAATGTACTGGTGAGCGTTGACCGATGCCACGGTCCCAGCCATGGGATGGGGCATCAGAGAGGGAGGAGCAGCCCACTCGCCATGGCAGCTGCTCTGGCCGTCACAGCCTGTCCCCTGTACACTCCAGCTCCTCCAGACAGACTGTGAAGAGGCACAGACGAGGACTCAGCATGTGAGAGGCTGAGTAGCTCACCCCGCATCGCTCAGCTCTGTGTCCTCCCGCTCAGCCAGCTGAGCAGCGATGGTTCCGCTGAAAGCCTGTCCTCGCGCCACTTCCTGACCCTGGTGGACACAGAGAAGAGCCCATGTCCACTCTCAGAGCGTACCCTGGGAGGAGCTGGGCGCTAGGTGGTTGATTTCATGGTCACGGGGCTGGTGTTGGTGGCACAAAGCGCCCACTGAGGCCTGCACTTGGGGCCATGGAGGGTCACCCACATGGGTCCCTGGCATCATGGGCAGCAGCTGATGACAGTGACTCCACACTGAGCACCTGCTGGCTACTTTAGCGCTCTGCCTCATTTAATCCTCATAATGGTCTTATGCCAACACCACCCCTGTTTCCCAGGGGAGAAACTGAGGCCAGGGAGAGGGAGTCCTTTGGCCTGGTCACAAGACAAACAAGAAACAAGGAAAAGGCCAGGATGATCCCAAAGTCAGGAGTCAGGCAGGGCTGAGTTGCAGGAAGGATCCAAGCTGTTTCTACTTGGCCACCAATCTCCATGTTCATTCACACAGTCCTGGGGCACCCACCGTGGCACATCTGGGGGAGTCACCTGGTGGGTGGCTTTTGTGCTGGCCCAGCCAGTCACCTACTCTGCCCTCCTCTTACCTGGGCAAAGGTGGGAGCCTCCAAGCTGTCGGGGAGAAGGAGGTCACCACGTTGGAAGTAGCAACATCTTTGTTTGTGTGGGAACCCAGCGCCATGTGCTCGGATCTGCTTGAGTCATGTTGGCAAGGGTTCCAGGAGCCACGTGGAGTTTCCTTGTGATTTTCCAAGACAGAAAGTGAGAATAGATTGGAATAGAACCAGGGATGGAGAGCTTGGGAAGGAAAACAATGCTGAAATGTGACAGATACCTGTGTACCCTCCAGTCAGAGGCCACTGTAGCAGGAGAGACGTGGCTGATAGTGGCCTTGGTCACAGCACTGTCCACCAGTGATGGTCTCCAGGCAAGGGTGGAGGGATTTCCTGTTTGATTTGGGATGGAATTTAACAGATATTTGCCGAGCAGCCCCTCTGCTGTGCCAGGCTCTGTCATGAGCACTGGGGACAGGAGATGACTCAGGCACATCCCTGCCCTGCAGGAGCTCACAGCCTAGGGAGGGACAGTGACACATAAACACGCAACTGCACGCAGGAAAGCCAGCCAGGTCTGTCCTGGGGAGGGAGAAGTGACCTGGGAGGCTTCTGCAGGTACCAAAGGTGGAGTCATGATGGGAGGCCCCTGTCTGCTTCCAGAGAAAGCCGGGCACTCAGAGCAAGCTAGGAGGTACCAGGCCACTGGGCCACTGTCCCCCTGCGGCTTTGGTGGCAGGAGCCAAGCCCAGTGAGTCAGGCTCTTTGGAGGATGCTTACTCAGGCAGCCCTGGGCAAAAGCAGTTGTGGGGGCCCTGGGCAGTGAGGCAAGGAGCACAGAGTAGGGTGGTCGGACTCCTGACTTTGGGCTCATTACAATTTTTACATCCTGGTCTTTTCCTTATTTCTTACTAATCTTGTGACCAGGTCAAACGACTCCCTCTCCCTGGCCTCAGTTTCTCTGCTGGGCTCTCAGATCCCCAACTCGAAGCTGTCTCTGCTCATCAACCTCCCACCTGCCTCTTTGTCCCCTCACTGTCTCACTGCTGCCACCTCTGTCCCCCAGGCCCTGCTTCTTTGGCCCTGTTCCCTCTCTCGTTCAAGCAGGGAAACACCTAAGCCAGCCACCATGCTGGTCCCCCGGAAGGATCCACATAGCTCATGAGCTGAGAGACCGTGGCCTCAGTTTCCCCATTTGCAAGGTGGAGAAGGGAGTTGACTGCCTCGAGGTGAGGTGTGTGCAGAGCGCGGTGCTCACTGAGGGAAGGCCGCTGAGTGACGCTAAGAGCCTCCCTGCTCCTCCTCTGTGAGAAATAACACGAGGATCTCAGGGCTTTCCATCCAGAAACTGGGAACAACGGAATGCTTGAGGGCTATGTTTAAGGAAGGGGTGCTCCTCTGTGAAATGCCTGGCAGATAGTACGCTCTCCTTTGCTCGTCCCCTCTCCTCTGCCCCACAACTATCCCCAGCAAGCACTTTGCCATGTTATGAAGGTTCCATCTGCTCTGGCCTTGGGCTGGTCAGAGTTTAGAATTCACAGTTCAGGGCCCACCTTCCTCCAAATAAAGGTTAGCATGTGTTCCCTCTACCCTCGACACGGTGAGCTTCATGGGCGATTTTTCGCTTACTCCTGTGGCTTTGGGAGGGCTTCCTTGTTTGTTTCCTTGCTTGTGTCACCCAGATTCCCATAAACCCTCCTCGGCCCTAATTTGAGCCAGTAGGCACTGCGACAGCTACCAGCCCATGCTTGTGTGCGACAAGTCTGCAGGCTCCTTCCCCAGACACAAACTCCACGGCCACGTCCTGGCCCAGTGAGCCTCTGGAGAGCCTCGGGCACCCAGTGGTTTGGAAGGGGGTGAGGAATTGAGAACCATTTGTGCAAAACCATGAAGGTTCCAGAACCACGCCAGATCTTACCAGCTTTCCCCCGGCCCAGAGCATCTGTGCCAATTCCATATTCTGGAACCCAAACCTGCAAGCCCTGGATCAGGGTGGAGGAGACGCACCAACCACGGTGGCACCTCCTTCGCCACTGCACTGCTCTGTGTCCACCTGGGGGCCAATATTACTGCGCCCCATTGAGAACTGAAAAATTATAAGCACAGAGTGTAAATCCAGAGTTCCCAGCCCATCTAATTTAGGAAATGAAACCTTAAGATGAGCGCTCAGATCAAGAGACACAGTTCCAAATGTGGGCCATCCCAGCTTCCAAGCGCTAAGCGCTTCTGGAGTAGACCCCTCACCCCTTCTCTGCCCTCACAAAGCCCCCCAGATTTGGGTGGCTCTTTTCCTTTGAGGCTTAAGACTATGCACCCCCAACTTTGCCCCCAAAACATCACCATGCCTGGTTTCTGGTTTGGCCTGTCTTCCATGTCCAGAACCCTGTGGTCTCCCAAAAGACACAAAGGCAAGATACCAACATGAATCCTCCAGGGTTAAGCCACAGACATGTCACGCATGCGCACAGCCGTCTCGGCGCTATTGCAACCAACAGCAGAAACTGCATCACGCTCCCCACGCACACGGCCCACCCGCTCTGCCCATGAGCCCGCTCAGCATTGATTATCCCCTGGTGCATGGCCACGTGCAGGCAGTGTCCTGGGTACTGGGATCCAATGGGGGCAAGGAAAACAAAAGCCCTGGTCCTGCTGAAGGGCCCTTGTTCTCCTGGATACTGACAGGCAACCCATCAATCACAAGAGTAAGATATAGGTCAGAGGGAGCGAAGTGCTTTGGAGAAGAATTCAACAGGAAGTGGCCAGGACAGGTGAAGCAGGACAGCTGCCCTACGAAGAGGGAGCTTGGGAGGTCCGGGAAGAGCCACACCCTTATCTGGGGCAGAACCCCAAGATAAGAGAAGGAGCGGGTGCATTGGAAGAAGTGAATGAGACCTGTCCCCAGAGCTCATGGGGGTGAAGGGACAGCAGGCACCAGGCTGGAAAGACTGGTGTTTGCTCTGAGCATGCACCCACTAAAGGACAGCAGAGAGAGGGTGTCTTCATCTGGCTGGTGGATGGAGAACAGGCCACAGGGGTTGGAGTGGAAGCAGGAGCCCAGTTAGGGGACCAGTCAGAGACCAGCACAGAGCCCAGACCCCAGAGGCTGTGGCTCGGATTCTGAGAAGTGGAGGGGTGGGGAGAAGCGGTCAGATTCACGCTCTAGCTTGAAGGTGAGGTGATATTTATGCTTCTGAAGAGACTATTTGAGGTTTGTGTGTGTTTGTGTATTGGTCAGCTTTTTTGTTGCTGGGACAAAATGCCTGGAGGCACAGCTTGGGGGAGAAGTTTACTTGGCTCACGGTTTCAGGAGGTTCAGTCCATGGTCAGTCGGCTCCCAGGCAGAACCATCATGACAGAAAAGTGTTGTGGTGGCCAGCTGCTCACCCTGTGAAGCAGGAAAGAGCCAAAGAGGAAGAGGCCAGGCACCAGCTACAGTCCCTGAGGTCATGCCCCTGTGACCCACCCTGACACATCCAGAAAGAACTTTTCGAGTCTCCTAGGTATCTCTTAGAATAGTCAAGTTGACAGTCACTTGCTGGTGTCTGATGCTAGGGATGGAAACCAGTGCCAGTGCAAGCCAAGCAAGTGCTCTACCACTGAGCTGTAATCATTCCCCACATGTAATCATTAGCAAGAACAGAAATCAAAAAGACAAGTTTAAGCCAGGCATGGTGGTGTACTCTGTAATCCCAGCACTTGGGAGGCTGAGGCAGGAGGACCATTGCAAGTTTGAAACCAGCCTGGGCTACAAAGTGAGCTCAAGGCCAGCCTGAACTGCATAGTGAGACTCTGTCTCAAAAAGACCAAAAAAAAAAAAAAAAAAAAGCTTGGAGACCAGCTTAGTACAAACCATCTTCAAACTTACCAGCACAGGGCCTCTCTTGAATCTTTCCTAGGAATGAAAATTATAAGCGCCCGGCACAGTTTTCTGGAAACATTCGTTTCCTAACTTAAATCAGTCCCTAGAAGTAATAAAATAGTCTGTGCATCAGACTGCTTTGCTATGCTGCCCAAATGTCTTCAGGAGGCCTTGGTGTGAACCCAGCTGACGAGATGCAAATGACCGAAATATACTACACCCACTGGCAGCTTTATTCAGCAGCCATCGTGAATGCCTACTATGCGCCAGCTGCTGTGGTCTTAACTCTGGGCAAATCCATAAAGAGCAATGAAACCTACTTGGTTTTACTCTGCAGAGATTTGTGGCTAAGGGAGAGAGACAAACCTGGAAACCAGCAAATCACATACTGCGGGCTCAGCAGTAGAACAGACTAGGAACAAGTGTGGGGACACTGAGGATTGGAGTAGAGGAGGGCACCCCCACTTCCCTTCCCAAGACCTCAGGTGCAGGCATTGCTACTTTGTAGAAGGGTAAACTTGGGCAACTCTGGCGCTTGCTAGGGCTCCCAGTGGCTCAGTTTCGCAGTGACCCGTGAAGAAGCCAGTCCGAGGGAACTCAGAAAGGAATTCCAGCCAGATGTGAGGGAAATCGGGCTGCAACGCCTGTCAGCCCATCAATCGCCAAGGTTGATTCCTCTGGTCTGGCTGGCCAGGTGGTATCTTTTTCTCCCTCACATCTTCCTCTGTATCCTGTCCAAAGCTGTGCTCTCAATCAAAGGCAACTTCCCCCCATAGACAAAGACCACTCGTTGCTCCCCTGTGAGAAAGGGATTCCGATCGAACCTGCTCATGGCCCCTGAAGAACACTCACAGAAACCTGTTCAGAGCTCACAGGCACGTTTTTCAGTCTCCAGCCCAGCCCTAGCCTCTCACCCAGTTCTTGGGATGATCTTGGGTTTCCTCCATAGCTCTTCCACTTTTTTTCTGCCTCTCTGCTCCCCTGAGCCTTTTCCTGGTCCTACGCCACCAGGGTGCAGGCGGTCTTCTGATGCCCCCCACTTCATGCCTTGGCCTTGACGCTGTAAAGCTACTAACACACCTCAGTGGGATGGGTGTGCTAAGTGAAAAACCCCCAAATCTCCAGGGAGCCATGCTCCCAGGTGCCTGCTGTGTGGCTGTGGCTCTGGCAGCTCCCTGGAGAGCAAGGGTGCAAAGATCTTGGAGATGTGGTCCTTTGAGTCCTGCAGGCAGAGGGACATGGACAGCACTTCGATCACCACGTGGTTCCTTTCCATGAGAAGTCCAAGGGCAGAGGTGCACGGGGCTGCTGTCTCAGTGAAGGTGGAGAGGTTTAGTTCGGAGATTCTCAAAAGGGGCTGAAAGCTAGCAAGAATTAGGGAGGTGAAGGGTGTTCTGGGAGTAGGGGGCAAAAGGGTTTGCAGGCAAAAAAAAGAAAAACGAAAATGTGTTTGCAAGGTCTAAAGGAGACTGGAGAAACCGTGATGCAGAGAGGGAGGAGGACAGGATGTGGCAGGACAGAGGACAGGCCAGCTAGGGCGAGGCCTCAAGGCCATGCTGAGGTCGCTGACCCTCATCCTGGGCTTGGAGTAGAAGGAGGCAACCATGGGAGCAAGGTTGGGGGCGATGGAGGGACCATTCAGGAAGTGAGAGAGGACCGTGCAGGTACATGGCCGAGGTGGCACAAAGTCAGAAAGAAATCAGAGAGAAGCCAACACTCAAATCCACATAAGACTCAGAATGGGTGCAATTTGAACCAGGGGCTCAGAGGAGGCAGGTGGGTGTTGAGGATGACCATCAGATTTCCGGCTTGTTACCTGGGAAGATTCAAAGTGCTTACTGAGCATCTCCTCCCTGCCACACTCTGCTCCAGGCTCGGGGATTACAGCTATGGACAAAAGAGGCAACTTCCCCACCCTTGTGAAAGTCACATCCTGGTACGGAAAGACACGAGGAACAAAATAAGAAAAACACAGAAAGTGTTGCTGGCAACCACAGACAAAGTCATGTCTTGTGTGCTCAAGACAGAAACTCAGAGGACTCAACCAAGTCGTAGAGAATCCCTCTAGGCACAAGGTTAGGGTTATGCAGTTTCTGTGTCTCTGAAGCCAGGCCTCGGTGCCACGTAGAGGTGAGTGCTATGGAGAAAAGTCAGGCAAGCGAGCTTCTCTTTCTGGGGAAGCGAAGTGTGCATTTTTACCCAAGGTAGAGACCTTGTTGGCATTTGAATAAATGCATTTGTGGGAAATGATGGAGCAAATGATCACCTAGGGAATGATAAATAAATGGTCACTGTGTGAAAAAAGCACACGGGGTGAAGGGAAGAGCGGGTGCAAAGGTCCTGAGGTAGGAGTTTGCCTGATGTGTTTAAGGCAGCAGGGGGAGCAGTGTGGATAGAGTGAACAAGCAAAGAAAGAAGGAGGTGATGAGACTACAAAGGGAGCAGAGTGCAGGGACAGTTCATGTGGCCCTGTGGTCCCCTGCAAGGACACTAGCTCTGGGGTCTGCAGAAGGTGCTGGGCAGAACAGTGGCCTGGCCTGACCTGGTGGCTCCAGATGTGGGGGGCACATTCTGAAAGTAGAGGGGGGAACTTTGAGTCCAGCCCTGAGCAGCTGGAAGACCAGAGCTCTGCTTCCGGGGAGGAAGCAGCCCGGGGCAGGTGTTTGGTGGGGCACTTGTCACAGGGGGAGGAGTCAGGTCAGGGGACCCTGAGATGGGGCAGCGATGGACAGAGAAGGCGGGAGCGGCTCCTGCTTGCGGGGCTCTGTGGGCCGCAGTAGGAAAGTCCTAGGTGTGATCTGTGTTGCTGTCGGAAGTTACACAGCCACCGGGGAAGCAGGGACAGGAAGAGTGACAGTGAGAGGACCCTTGGCAGGAAGGACAGGATGATGACAGGGGTGGCGTTAGAGAAAAAGGACTGATTTAGGACAAGACTTAGCGGAGGACGGCGTGTGTGCGGTGGGTTAATTAGCGGAGAAAAAGGAAGCGAGGGAGCTTTCCAGGATTCTGTTCTAAGCCAGCAGGATGCGGTGGGGCCGAGCACTGAGCAGGTGAAGGGAAAATGAAAACTTCCAGCAGATAAAGAAACACAGTGGTGGCCAGGCACAGTGGCGAATGCCTGTAATCCCAGCTGCTTGAGGAGGCTGAGGCGGGAGGCTCACAAGCCCAAGGCCAGCCTAAGTCATTTTGCAAGACCCTGACTCAGGATTTTAAAAAACAGGGAAAACATGTGGGAGTGTAGCTTGCCTAGCGTATGGGAAGACACCTCCAGCACCGAAAACCTTAAGTTTTGTTTGTTCGTCTTTAAGAAGAAGAAACGTTGGCTCGGACTGTTAAGCCAGGTTGCAGAGAGGAACACAGGTGCTGAGACACAGGCCGCAGAGGGAGACAGAGAAAGGCGTGTGGCCCGAGACAGGGAGAACCGCATGTTCCCGGTGTAGACGTGTTTGCGGCCTCTGAATCCAGTGGCGCTGGGGCACACTATCCGACAGGCAGGTGGCGGCCAGAAAGGCCAGCAGGGACCCAGTGAGGCAGGGTCACTTATGCATGGCGCCAAGAGCAGCGGGCATCCGGGCCCCACCACGCTGATGAGTTCCCGGTTATTTGCTTCCTTGATAGGGAATCAGCAATGTGCAGCTTTATTTTTTCTGTTGCTTGATTAGGAAATCAAAGGATCTTTTTTTAAGTTTTCATTTGCATTTCATCTGGGGCCTCTCAGGTACTCACCTCAAGCTGACGGGGTCACTGTCTAAAAGGCTGAGTTTACGCTCAGTACCAGGCTGGTACCAAGGACTCCTGTGACCTGCTGGGTGACGCGGCAGACCGGCTGGCACACAGCCTCCCTGCGGCTGGGAGGAGACGTCTGAGTTTCTCCTCTACCTCTTGCTGCATTAGACAGAGATCTCACTTTTACCCATGAGTCCTTCATTTATCCAATAATAGAAATTCATTTTGTGCCCGAGAAGCCTAGGTTCTGGGGACAGAGAGGGAAGCAATGACAGGTTAGGTTCCAGTGTTCGTGGAGCTTACACACACACACATGCACGCACGCACACGCACACACAGGACTACAGGCTGTGCTGAGAGTCCTGATGGACATGCATGGAGAGCCAGGAGGGTGTGCCACTAGCCAGCCAGGGGGAAGAGAGGCAGATGGTGCAATCACCAAGAGAAATGTAAGCAGTGAAAGAGTCCAGGGTGAGGTGGCAGAGGGTGCAGAGGTCCTGAGGCAGCGGAGCAAGTTGTGGTGAGTAAGAACCAAGAAGAAAGGCAAAGGAATCAGACAGGAGGTCTGGAGGTGACAGAACCGGGGTAGCCTGGGAACCCAGAGGCACAGGTGTGCGCTGCAGGGAGGGTGGGGGAGGAGAGAAAGGCGAGGAGCTCGGGTGGTTCCCAGCTGCCTAAGAGCAGAAATCTCAGAGGACCTGCTGGGGAGAATGCAAATGGCCCTTATTCCAGGTTTGGGTTTTATATTTTATTCATAGAGAAGAGGCAAGTGTCTGTTCAACTTTACCAACTAAAATATGCTTCTCGTGGGATTCTTATAAACAAATATAAGTGATTGCGAATCAATTTTTGTGCAGCTCCAGATAAAACTTGGCTGAGAAGCCGCTGATGGCAGCAGCGATTCTGTTCTTATCTAGCTGGCTCGGGAGGCCTGGCCTCTCTCTCTGTGCTGCTAAATTTTAATTCCAGCCAACTCTGATTTCAATACGCTAGGCTTGATGTTGTTATGTCAAACTTGCGCTCGAAAACAGATAGATTCAAGGGAAGGAGGAAGTTTTATCCAACTGTTGTCAACGATACCTATAAAGTAGATACTTCTCTCTAAAATAAGGAAAAATAGGAGGGAGAAAATGCAATGCATATAAAACCATGGAAAGATAATTCCCAGATGTGGGATCTGTTAGTCATTTCATGCAATTTTTTTTTTTTTTTTACCAAGGCAAGCCAAGAGTTTTGACAGCTTTCTAGGTAAAGGAACCTGGCAATTTTATTTGTTGAAGTTTATGTCTCTCTCTACTTTCTTTTCTCAAATCTCATGTTGCTAAACCAGTAGCTTAAATTTATCTTAGGCAGTTATATCCAAAAGTATTGATTCTATGCTGGAACTTTTATACTGAAATTTGTTATGGGTCTTTTTAAGCTGGAATACGCGTGGTTGTTATAGTTAATTCCTTTTCACACGTATTCATGGAAATCAGAGTTGAAAGAATAGTGGAATTGCAGGAGCAAGAGGAAAACCCCTTTGTATGCTTTTCCTATGATGAGATCCCTGTGGCTTTAGAGATGCAATGTCTCCATAAAGCGATTTAGCATCCATAAATGCCAATTTACACGACATTACCCACTGCCATCAAGGAAGAAAACACATTCCACATTGTTCCCTGCCCAATAAGCAAACTTTAAAAGCAATTATAATGACAATGCATCAACTTGCATTCCTATAACAACTTTCACAAGAGGATTTCTCCACTGCTTTGTGAACCACAATTAACCACCCCTCCACCACCCCCCCCACACACACCCCGAAGAGGAATGCAAGAGACGTTGGATGACACTGACTCGCTGTCACCTCTGGGATTGATGCGCAGCTGCTGTGTTAAAACCTAGACAGCCACAGAATTAGGAATTTTAGAACATGATTGAAGGACTCAGAATTCTGAGACGAAGCAGATAATCAATGTGGTGCGGGCTTGTGTCTTGGCATGTAAATGCGACAGGGAGGGATTAGACAAGATCCTGTTTTCTGTGTTACCGGCCATCACTGCACCCTAAGGTTCAATTTATGCCACAGCATGGCGCAGTTCTTCCAGGCTCATCACTCTACAGATGACCCGGTTACCAAGAAGTTTTGCCTTAAGGAATGCAAATTGTTTTTTTACAAACGTACCTGTAGAGGACTTATTATTTCCCAAGCATTGTTAAGAGCTTAGTAACTCATCTGACCTTCGCCAGAACTCTTTCTTGGGATTGGCATTATGATTGTTATTGTGTTTGCATTTTACAGGTGAGAAAAGCGAGGCACAGAAGTTTTTAAGAATCTTGCCCAAAATCAATCACCGACCTCTCAAGGTTGGTGTTGCCAGTTAAAAACTTGATTGCCTACAAATTAGCACATCTGCTTGAGCTGGTCACACAGGTTGTCTCCTTTCTCCTCCTGCTAGAATGCTAGGACGGTTGGTTACCCGGAGTAGAGACAGTGCCAGGAGCCAGGAACTTTCTGAAAAGAAGCGCCTCCCCCAACCCCAGGTTTACATCAGCACCCTGGAGAGGGGCCTTCCAGTTGCTTGTCCCAGCCTTTGGGAGCCCCAAGGTCCCTTAAGTGGGGGTGACTTGGGGACAGGCAGAAGTCCAGCCAGCCAGCAGGGGTTGCTTCCACTCCATCCTCTTATTACAATGACTTTAGGACTGAGAAATGGGTATAGGATTTCCAGGTCAGCTTGAGCCTATAACCTCTGATACCTCTGTTTATCCCATTCATGGGCCCCCAGGATGTCTTGGGTTTAAAGGCTGGTGAATCTCACACGTAATATTTAGGTTTCCCCCTGCATGTGGATATGCCTCTCTCATTATTTTTCTTACATCTCTGGCAGAAGATGATTTTTCAGGGTGACTAGGTTTTGTCCAGGGACCACTGATATCCTCTCAGTTTGTCCTGTCCCAGAGTCAGTAGAGGACATGGAGAAGAGACAGGGGTCTGAGTTCAGATTGCCTGAGAATTCCCCTAAATCTGCTCCTTCCCAGGTGTGACCTTGGCCAAGGTGCTCAACATTTAAGATCCAGCTGTTAAAAACCTGTAAAATGGGACTAAAAGTGGTCACTGAATGATGAGTCTGTTCTACGGTTTAAATCAAGTGACCTGACTAGATGACATATTTATCATAGGAAAAATAAGGGAAGCAGGGGTGTCCCTTTCTGAACAATGAGATTCACCTGATACACTTTCCCCTTGGCTCAGGCTGTCAGGGAACTTGTGGCCAAAGTCCTCGAGTAACATCAGCAACTCCGTGTGACACTGTGGTCTGCCCTTTGAGGTCTCTTTACTTCT
The DNA here is from genome assembly GCA_004027455.1 of Hydrochoerus hydrochaeris. Taxonomy (NCBI): domain Eukaryota; kingdom Metazoa; phylum Chordata; class Mammalia; order Rodentia; family Hydrochaeridae; genus Hydrochoerus; species Hydrochoerus hydrochaeris. Next base: position 169,044 of record PVLA01001193.1, on the reverse strand, counting down.
CCCACAGTCCTGACCTCTTGTGATCGACATATTCTTTGATCCTGACTCTTCGTGATTTTTATCATCTGTGTCATTTCGGGGCACTGCATGCCGTGGATGGATAGATATAGATCCCTGGACTATAAGTCTTCAGTGAGAGGAATTTCCGTGTCTTTTGTTTGCAGCTATGCTGTAAAAGGCTAGTACAAGACAGACAGCAAGAGCTTAGGAAATATTTAGTGAAGTGTACATGATGGATGCTAGATAGAAAGACAGGTATTGGATAGATTGATAGATGATAGATCTGGAAGATAAGGTAAGAGAAAGAGGGAAAAGGGAGGTGGGGAGGGAGGAAGGAAGGAGAAAGAAAAAGAATGAGTGAAAGGCCTTCTTGTTAATCCCTCACTATCTCCTCACTACTCAATCAGCTCACAGCTTGCTTTGCAAAAGTCTCAGGGCACCAGTTCTCACGCTTGCCCCTGTCCGTAACTGGGGCGCAGAAGAACCCCTTTGCTTGCATCCACCGCGTTCCTGAACCCCGTAGCTTTGCACCGGTGCTGCGTTATCGGCCGCAGGGCTTCACTAATCACCCGTGAGCCCATGAGCAGACAGCCGCAGCCCAGCTCCACGGCGACGCCTCTGCTCGCCGCGCAGTGCGTCTTCTGTGCCCTGCGGTCCAAGATAAGGAATCGGGGTAGGAGGCTGGTCAGGAAAATGGCTCCCGATCAAGAGAAGCAATCGTGAGGTCTCAGCTCATGCAGGCCCCGTCCCTGAAAAGCTAACAGGGCTTTAGCAATGCAGTAGAAACACCAGTAGTAAAAATAGTCACCACGAAAAGCATATGCCCTTCTGACTCAGAGACCAGCATGTGGGTGGAGCTGTGCCTTGTCCCCAACTGAGAGGTTCCCCTGGGATGGGCTGGATCCTTTCCAGTGACACAGCCAAGGGCTCCAAGGCTGCTGGGAACTAGTGACAAGTCACTAGGCAGTAAGAAGGCCCTGAGGAGTGGAGAGAGGAGAGACTTGGTTGAATCCTCATCGAAAGCAGAGCAGCAGACAGAGCCTCCCCACCATCCCCGGCTGAAATCCACGCCAAGTCCACTTACATTTGTGTTTACTGTGTACTGGGGCCAGAAACTTGTGGAATGCATGTGAGTCCCAGGCTGTGATTTTTAGGTCCCACCTAAAGACGGTCCCACCTGTCCCCCTCATTTCCTTCCTCTGCCCAGTCTGTTGCCTTGGGCTAAAAACTCTAACACCCTGACAAGTTGGCATCAGCTTCTCTTCTGATCTTTGGAAGGGATCCACTCCGCCCTTTTCTCTCTCGCAGCAGGAATCACACAAACAGCAATTCCAACCAGGCAGGGAACGCTCGCTCGCTGGCTCGTCTCTCTCCCCCGTCAGGAAATCGCCCAGCTCTGCTCTTGTTATAAGAATCTCACATTTGTAGTCTCCCTGGGAATAAGCACACATGTCTGTTGCCTCCAAAAATTAAGGCAATGAAATAAAGATTCATTTTCAAGAAATAAACTATAAATGGCCAGGATTTTCCGCAGCGCCACCGGCACCTCGGTGGAGGCACGGCCACCCTCCGGTTGACAGTCATTTGCTGAGCTGAGCCGTTTAATAGACAAGACATCATCAAACACCGCATCTGAATTCTGTTCATATTATTAGAATGAAAAGGGTAATGCAGTTCAATTGCCTGGAGAATCATCATATGCACAGACGTAAACAGAGCTGGCCAGAGGCAAAACTGCTTAGCGAGTGAAGTTTGTCTGCAAGGCTCCTCCCGGCTTGCCTGCCCTCACCTCCCAGCTGGGTGATCCTTCTCCCAGGAACCCAGTGGGAGTTTAAATCAGTGGGTGGCCCCTCCCCAGCCAGGGTGCTTTGTAAATGGACTCTCTGGTTCAAGAACGAGGGGATTAAAAATTCACATCTACCGAACGCCTACCGTAGTCCAGGCTCATTTTCGCAAACATCGTTCATCGTGACACAGAGATGCCCTTGCTTGTTCATTCAGTAAGTGTGTATTGACATGGAGCCAAGCCCGGTTCTAGGTCCTGGAAATCAGCAGAAATCAAAACGGCCAAGGGCCTCCTGTAGACAAATGGGGAGAAAAATGCAATAAACAACTGCATAAATGTTTGTCAGGTGGAGATAAGGATGCAGCAAAAAATAAAGCAGAGAGAGAGGACAGAAAGTGACAGAAAGAGTGCCACATAAGATAGGGTGGCCTCTCGGAGCCCCCAAAGCAAATGAGTGAGCCAGCCAGAGGGAAAGCAGTCCAGGTTGAAGGAACAGCAAGTGCAAAGGTCCTGAGGGTGCGTGGTGAATTTCAAGGAGAGAGTGGAGAGTGGAGGAGGAGGGACAAAGAAGGGCAAGACTCTGCGTAGCACACTGAGGGATGTCAGCAAAGAAATGAACCTTGCTGATGGGTTTCGGGGTTGTCTGGCTGTGTCAGTGACCTCTCAGGTGCAGCCTCTAGAGTGGGGATCATGATGCCTTCCCATGGGAGGGGAGAGCAAGGTTCAGAAAGGGAATGCAGTTACCCGAGACCAGGGGGTTCTGCGGGCTGCCCACTAGGGAGCCCTGGCTGGCTTTCCCCTGCCATGGGCTTCTCTGCGGAGGAGTCGCACTCCCTAGGGAGCAGGCAATGGCGGTCCTGGGGGCTGCAGATCATGCTAGAGCTGGAGGTGGACGGTTCTCCAGCCTCCCACAGAAAGGGCTCCACCCAGATGAATAGGAGCCAGCGCTCAGCCAGGCCTTCCTAGGGCTGCAGCGCAGCCTTCTAACCAGACCTGCTCATCCTGCAACTGTCCCCACAGCGGCAGCACCAAAACTGCTGTTATCATCCCGTCCTCTGAGTGGGAAAACTGAGGCTGGTCCAGGTGTGCCCAGAGCTGGACTTCAGAGCCCTGGATGTCAGGCTCCAGAGTCCCTCATTCCTCTTGGATGTGGCCCTTGTTCCTCCCCAAGGAGCTGTTTGCCCTTGAGATTGTGCTGAACTCAGGGCTTGGAGCCCTAGCTCATGTGACTGATACCCATTTACAGTGAGTTCATTGACATGAACCTGAGGACACTGAGGGTGTCCATCCATGCAGCAGCTGAATGGCCTCCTCCAAAGGACACTGACAGGGTGTCCCGCCCAGGGTGGAAGGCAGATGAGATGGCCCCAGGCTTCCCATCCATCTTCGAGGAGCTGGTCATTCTCTCTGTGTGTACCCCAGCTTGTCCATCCTGGGGCACCAGCCTCTGCCAATAATAAAACCACGGCTGCCAACTCCCGATTGCATTTGATGGATGGCAGAGCTGTTCCCAGGGCTTCATCCCTCCCATGTAAGGGGAACTGGCTTCTAGGGGAAGGCAAGGATGGAAACAGGGATGGGGTTGGGACAGGAGGAGCAGAAAGAGGGGGTGTGGTCCCCCAAAGGTTAAACTGAACCATTCTGGGAAGAAGACAGAGTGGCATGTGCTCACATCCCATGGGCTCGGACCCCCGTAACCCCCACTCCTTGGTTGTCACCCTTCCTTGGCCCTCAGAGGCCTGTTCTTCCTAACTCTCTTGCCTCGGTGGCATTTACTCAGTTCTAGGAGCAATACTCCCCAACTCTGGGAGCACTGGCCTAACTTCGCTTTCTGCCCCGGTCGGGAAATAAAAATAAACGATCATGACAACAGCATCTTCGACCTTTTATTCTTATGCAATTGCTCAGTCAATTTAGCATCAACATGGCCCTGCAAGATGGTCTCATTATCTCCATTTTATGATCTGTCCGGAGCCCGTGGTCACAGAGTTGAGGAGCTTGGGAGTCTGAGCCTGGAGCTACCTGACTGGGAAGCCCAGGCTTCTGCCACCCCCCAACCCCTACCCCACCGAGCTCCTGGCGGGGGGCACTGGCGTGTCTGTGCATTCACTGTCACATCCTCAGCACCCAGTTGGTGCTTAGTAAATATTGACGGCAGTGACTCATGGGTGAAGAGCTGGATGGGAACCGTGTCACACTGAACTGATTCTATAAATACGCTCACCCGCACTGCATTGTCAGCGACGGGGCCGACAGTTCCTGAGCACTGCTATTCATTCAGCAGATTCTCACAGCGCTTATTGGAAATCCATTGTGTGCTGGGCAGGAGGCGAAGCACTTCAGATCTCGTGGGGAGCAGAGCCACCTGGTCCCTAACCTTGAGGAGCTCATAAAATCAAGGAACAGAAAGACGAAAGACACACAAAAACTGTAATATACAGAGGAGGAGACAGGTGAGCATTAAAAAGTGACGGGGCTGCGCTGGCAGCACCTGTGTTTAGCATGGGTGGAGCCCTGGTTCTAGCCCCAGCACCCCACCCCTGAAAAAAAAGTGACGAAGGTCAAATGTAGGGTACCAAGTTCTAAGGAGAAGGGTGTGGCTAGACCGTGAGGGTCAGGAGCAGTCTTTAAGTAAGACAAGGATAAAGACACATGGCCATTAGTCCCCCTTCAGCTATTTCCCTTGACTTTGAACACACTTAGCCCTCCTGTCTTCCGCTTTCTGAAGCAGTTCTGGAGTCCTCTTTCACGAGGGTCTTTACAAGACGTGATCAAAGATACAGTGAATGCCACCGCGGGGCACTGGGCCATGGAAGGCGGGCTTGGGAGAACCTCACAGGGACCCCCACCCACCTTATTCGTCTGATCCGGCACTGTGTGACTTCTGATTCTTCTCCTAAAGTCAAAATGACCATGAAAGGTAAATATTTTGAGTCCAACTGAGGCGGCCACAGCAGCACCACTAAAGACACTTAGGAAAGAGGACTTGCAGAGCTGCTTCTGAAAGGGGCAAGGACAATGGGTCAATTGTGTGCAGAGCAAGGGGGAACATTTTGAGGAAGATTGGTGGGAATGTGCCTTTTACTGTAATTTTTCTTTAATTTATGCATTCGCCATATTTTTCGGTCACACCTGTATTTAAGGTCGAGTCGAGGTCAGGGAGGCAAACGTTCCAAGCAGAAAGAATGGCAAGTTCTCTAGAGCCTTTCAGAAATTACTAGAACACCAATGTGGTTAGAGCAAAGGTAAAGTGGACAGAAAGAGAGGAATTAGAGAGGAGGGCAGGGGCCGTAGCCTCGGGAGCATTGCGGACCTCGTTATGCGTTTGGGGTTCCAACCAGACAGAATGGGGAACCTCTGAAGAGCAGGAAGCAGGGAAATTGACCTGCTGCAATCTCCCACTCAGCAGACCTTGAGAAACCGTGGAGGAAGCACAAGGAGACAGAGGGACAGGGTAGGAGGCCCTCGTGTCGGTCCAGGTGAGAGGCACCAGGACCAGGGCTTATGACAAGCAGTGGCGGGGTCTGCAGTGTCTTCTGGAAGCAGCAGGGTGTCAGGCACAGAAGGTAATGGGGACATGGCTGGGACATCCACAGGTGGATGGAAGAGAGACTGCTTGGACTTAGGGAACAGGTCCGTCCGCCATTCCTGAGGAAGTGGTGTTGGGCAGGTCACCCACCCCGCAGAGTCTTGGTTTCTTCATCCAGAAAATGCACAGAAGAGAGCTCTGGCCTCCTCGGGACCTGGTTATTCAACAGACGAGGCATGTGACAATGTGGCAGATAGTGATCGTCCCCCAACACGCCAGCATCCCTTTGCCGCCTGCAGACACCAGCAGTGTGACATTCCCTTTGCGCTCCTGATCACTGGGCTCTCCCACTTCTGGAAACATTTTAAAAGGAAATGAATGCACGCCAGAGAGCAAATGTGGAACACCTGCCACAGCCTGCCAACCTCACTAAGACTTGTCACTGACCACGGCCTCCCGTCGCATTAGTGGTAACTCAATTACTGTCCCTGGGCACCTGCAGCCACAAAACCTCTCCCCTGAGTATCCGTTGTGGTCCTGAGAAACCCGGGACACAAGTCAATGTCTTGGCCCTAATGAGAGCTTTCCTCCACCTGACAGGAGCTATTGAGCATGTGCTGGGAGCAGCCTTAAGGCCACCCAGGCTGCCACCCAAGACAGAGGTCCCTGCCAGCCAGGAGGTGCCGTGTGGCCTCTGCCACCACAGCCTCCCAGATGCTGCAGCCTTCAACGCTGCCGCAATTATGATGTCAACACCCTGCACGTTAATCCCTGAGTCTTTGCCAGCCAAGACCCACTCTGCTCTCGGCTTTACTAACAACGTCCTCTGGGGGGATCAAGGGAGGATCTCGGGAAGGCCACACTTCTAACCGCTCAGATTCAAAGCCCAGAGCCTCCCCTGGCACCACATTCAAGGCCTGGGATCTCCACGTGTTTCAGCAGTGTGAACGGCTACCCGAGTCACCACCGGGCAGTCAGGAGAGATTGTTATCGCAACTGAGACCTCGGAAATTGAATGTCTCACTCGAGGAAATACAACACATTTGCAGGAGCTCCTTGAATACAGATTCGCTTCCCTGCTACCCAGGGCTTGGGAACTTGTTAATACCAGTAAACTCCCTAAGAGCAGAGAGGTGGCATGGTATCTGGCATGCAATAACAGCTTTTGGCAGGAGTAACTAGTCCTGATTCAAACTCGATATGATGTCTGTGATCTGGGGGCCAATGCCCCATGGCTGGAAGTAGAATAGTCACTCTGCATCGTCAGTGACAAGGTCTTTTTAACACCTGGCGCTTCACCATCTGGAACGCGCCTGAGCCTCCTTTGCCTGTCTAGCTGCAGGTCTCAAAGGAGCCTGGCCCGCATGCAGGTCCTGGGGGCTTCCTCGAGGTGGTGGAGGCTGTGAGGAAGGGAGGGCCTGCAGCTGTGAGCCTGGCAGTGGTGCTTGGGTGGCGGGAGGAGGAGAGGCTTGGAAAGTGTGTTAGGAGCAGAGTGAAGCCCTGTACACCATCCTGTGAGTTGTGGAGGAGGACGGGAGAAGAACAGAATGAGAGGAGATGAGAGAGAGGCAAGACTCAGGCGAGGCGCTTCTGTGCCATCTGAAGAATTCTGGTGTTTTTTCCAAAGGCGGTGGGGAGCCATTGGAGGGTTTTAAGGGGTCAGGGGCAGCAGGATGAAGAACAGACTGGAGAGTAGTATGGGAGTGTATGCAAGAAGCCCGCCTAGGAAGCTGAGCCTCTGGCTCCAGGAAATAAAGATGGCCATGAAGACCAAAGAGGTAGCAGCTGAGCTGAAGGGGACAGATTTGAAAGGTAGCAATGCTAACGGCTTGGGCATGGAGGTGAAGGAAAGGAGGCGGTCCAGCACCCTGACCCCCACAGCGGGAGATGGGGTAGGAGGAAGGTTCCAGACTAGGGATGGGGACGTCATGGTGTGAATCCAAACCCTGGATTCAGAGACCTCAGTTTTTGATGCCTTGGAGTCAACTAAATGTGGCATTGTGTGGGGGCAGGGAATGGGTATGGGGCAGTGGAACATGGAGAAGTCAGACCAGCATCATGATGGGGGTGTCACTGACCTGTGAGGCCCTGTGAATGCCCAGGGATTTCTCAGGGACCACTTACATGAAGGGGACAGGCCATGACATACTTGAGCATTCCTGCCACCATCAGACACTGGGGTCATTCTTGTTATTTGGCATTATAAAGTGACCCAGGAACAGGGATCCATGTCTTAACATAGAGCTTTTTCCATATTCCAAGTTAATTTTCTAAGTAGCCTACATGGTGAGCAATGAGCAACTGCTATGAGAATTAATAGATCACTCTCACTCTTCCCAAAATGAAATAGAAACATTTTATTTGAGTGCCTATTACTCATGGTGACCTAGGTAGCTGCTGTCTTTAATAGCTGGGTGATTTATTAACTCCTCCATTGATAGCCAAAGGGCCCTGCTGCTGAGTTCTAGTGGATAATCCTAGAGACATTCACTCCAAACTTGTCCTTCAGAAGTCTGGTACGTTAGAATATTTACACGCATGAAGGATGATTGTCTTTCCATGATAAAGACTTGGAACTTGAGAACCGGACTATTTTATATTTCTTGACTCCACCTCAGAGCCTAGCAAAACCCTGCATGAGATCTATGTGCAAAGAGCATTGTAAAACTAACTAATTTACCAGGTGAGGGGCTGGTAAGCACTAATATTCATGCAACCCCTGCTATGAACCAAGGTAATTTTGGAAGCTTCCAATACAAAATTTATTCCAACCCTCCAAAAAATTTCTACCCCCATTTCCCTGAGGTATCTGATAAAGCAACTATCATCCCGACCCAGAGGCCCCATGCACACATGGTCATTTCTCACTTTACACCCAAGGCAGGGAGCTCTCTCCCGAGCACTGGTTCTTGGACTTGTGCCTTTCAATCTTGTGGCTCCACCGTTCATGCAGTTTCTGAAGTCACCATGATTCTCTGCCCCAAACCAGAAGGGACGAGCCTGGGAAGTCACCAGGAAGAGGTTCTCACAGGCTGAGCTGGGACATGCACACATCCCATTCATCACACCCCACCCTCCAGAACGTGTGTCAGACCTCACTATGGGGACAATGGAGGGATGCAGCCAGGCAGAACGCTTGCTGGATCACAAGAGAAACAGGTTGTGTGACTCTCTACCTTTTGAAGGTAGAAACCAAAGCCAAGGTGTAAGGTAAGTTACCTGCTGCTGCTAAGCATTTACACAGCAGGCTTAGGATTCACCCCAAGTCTGTCGGACTCACCATCTCTGCTTTTCCCACTGCACCCTACAGATTTGCAGCAATTGAGGGCACCCTGTTCTTCCAGGACCTCTCTGAATAACCTGGGCAATTGTTTACTTTCCGACACAACCCAGCTTTAAACTTCAGTGACAGTGAAGGTGACAGTGATAGATCCGCTTTGAACCGAGACACAGCCCCCCGCCTCATTTTTCCCAGCATGCTCCTGCAAACTTCTTCAAGGAGTGGCTCAGCTCGCTGACACGCCCCGAGTTACGTAGGTGCCTATTCCTGTTCTAAAGTCCATGCCTTATAAACATGACATATTCAGATTCTATGACTTTTATAGTGAGTAAGTTAAAGCTCTTAAAGTATCAGAATGCTTTTGTTTTATTTAACATTCTCACTATAGGTCAAACTGCTTCCAAAACAGACACGGCTAAGCGACTGTCCAACCGTATTGCTCAGTTTTAGGAAGCACAGAATGCCCAGGAGTGTGCTGGCCCTGGGGACCCCAAGCGTCGTCCCCTCGGTTGGAATCCATTCCCACATAAGCCATTTATATTCTTTCTCTGTGTTGTGACTCTGGGCTTGGAAAACCCAAAGGAATTTGGGGAGGCCGTTGGCTCACCCTCTGGCTTTGTAAACACAGACCATAGACTCTTACAGCTGGAGAAAACACCAGCCTTGACTATGACAATGGACTTTGTTCTCCATTATGGATTCAACAGCTGCCTGCTGTGCCCTGGGCACTGTTACAAAGCGGAAGTTACAACTGTGCAATAATAAGGTCATTTTAAAGAGGGGACGAACAAACACACAAGTAAGCGTCCAACGTGTCAGGTGTGGTGTGAGACAGGGAAAGGAAGGCCAGGCGATGCAGAGTGATGGGGCAGGGAGCTGTTAGGTCACCGGGATGGCTAAAGAGGTCCCTGTGACACTGAGCAAAGACCCATGGGTGCCAGCTGATGAGACTTCCGGTCGAGGGAGTAGTTCACGAAGAGGTTTAAAGGGAGAATGTACTCGGCTCTTTCCAGAAACACATTTTCCAGAAATAGACCGGGTGAACTGGGGGAGAGAAGGCAGAGGAGTGACTAAGAGGACCAGGATGGGGACAGACCCGTAGGATCTTGTAGCCCATGTTAGGGCAATTGGTCTTTCCTTGGGCTCCATTGTGAGTACAGCTTGAGAAGTGAAGAGGGCTGAATCCAGCTGCTCCACCATGTCAGAGCCAGAGGAGCCCCCAAAGAGGCTGGGAAGAAGGAGCCATAGAGGGGGAGAGAACCAGGCATGGGGTAGCTGAGGGTAAGTGAAGAAAGGGGTCAAGGAGCGAACTGTCCACCCAGTGAGATGTCAAGGGTTAATCAAGGAAGGCGAGGACAGAACTCATCAGAACAGATCTGAGTGAGAGACATCACTGACAACCCCGGCACAGGCCCAAGATGCAGAGAACTCAGGAGAGGTGGAAACAGAATGGGAAGGGAGAGCAGGGATCTGTCTCTCCTTGCTCTTCACGTGTATATGCATGTGTACATGTATGTGTACATGTGTTCATGTCCTGGCATGGTATATAGGCTCTGTCCATGAGTTTCCAAGTGTAACTGGGATGGTGAGGCAGTTGTCCCACCCTTATCACAAATGAGAGTCAAGGAGAGGACACGGCTCAAAGGTGTGAGATCTGGGTTTGCCACCCTGGGTGCCAGACCCCAAAGGTCCCCTCTTCTTCCCTCCCAGCTAGTCTGTATCTCTTGGAGGTCATCCAGGGAAACCAACACAAAGCAGACTCCCACTTTTCAAAACCCTCATAAAATAGGTCACTCGGCTTCTCTTTGAACGGTGCCTGAATCATTCTGCTGGTGTGCATCTCTCCTTTTGATTTCTTGTATGGAGGCCCCACAACCCACCCAGTACGACGACCACACAGTGCAGTGCAGGGTGGTGCTTCCTCCCGGGACTTTACTCCCTTCCTCATAAAACAAGAAAGTCTTATTTAAATAGAAAGAGGATTCTGTTCAGAAGGATGTGAAGGTTAGAGTCCTTTTTCTATCCTGTTCAAGCTCCAGGCTCTGGACAGGAAGCCTGTGTGGCTGCTGAAGTATTCACCTTGATGCCCCACTGACCCTGTATCTGTCGAGATGTTAGAGCCTTAAGTAGAGGAAACGTAGCCCAAACTGGTCTCACCATAAGGAAGCAGGTTGCTCACAGGACTGGGCAACTCCAGCCTGTTGGCCTGTTTCTCTCATGGTCCTCAGGCTGGTGGCTTCAAGATTCAGTGCTTCAAGGCTAGATATTCACAAAGGACAGGAAAGGGCCACTTCTGGCTGTTCTCGGATAAAAACCAAAAAGCTGCTTTCCCAGAAGTGTCTGGGAAACCTCTCCTCCTCTCTTACTGGCCCACATCAGTCACGTGACTGTGCATGCTAATGGCTGTCCAGGGCAGGTTACCTGCCTTAGATAGGAGGACTGACCCTGGAACTGGATGTGGGTTACACAAAGGAAGAGGCAGTGGAGCAGTCATTGAACAGAATCAGGGTTCTGTGGGAAAGGGAGGGACACGAATTGGCACTGGGCGCACCACATCCACTACATTCTTGACTGTACTGAGCTCACGCCTCCCACTTCCTCTGCCCACCTAGCTCCAGTAAGCGACCCCAACCTGGACCTTACAGAAGCTGAGACACAAGGTCCGTCAGCTCCCTCTTCTCACATGCACAACTCACAGGGTCCTGGGCCTTCCACCCAAGAGACAACGCGAGAGTCTGCCCGCCTCTCCATCCTACCTTCCCTCGGGGGGTCCTCACCCCGCCGAGGCTAAGTCACAGGGCACCTCAGGGTGTCCTCACCCCGCCGAGGCTAAATCACAGCCACTGTGTGGGTTGCTCTGCCTCCCGCCACCCCTTCCAAACAACACCCGCACATGAAGCCTGAGATGTAAGACAGAACCCGACCATGCCGTACCACTTTGCACAGGCTTGCATAGACAACCTCAGGCTTCATGTTTGTGTCCAGCTCTCCCCCAGGTCAGCAGGATCTTTTGTGACTTCTGCCTCCAGAAGCCACCTCACATCCATTTCCCTGAGCCCAAACCCTCTGGAGATCCTCAAATGCTTGCTGTCTCCCGCTCCACACTGAACTCCTCTCCCTGCCTCTAGAAACAGCCACCACCTGCTTCCTCCCTGGACAGAACTCTTCAGCGTTACTCTGACTCCTCTCCCTCTCTCCTGTCATATGTCATCCTCCCAGGGATAATGTGGACTCCACCACGAGGATGTGATCCCAAACTGCCATCCTCTGCTCATGTTCACAACTCCCACCTCTACCCAAACCATTTTGGCTTCCCACTGAGGCCATGACAATTGACAACTGGTCTACCACCCACTCCAGACGCTCATAAACTATTCTTTCTTTTCAATTTTTTTGGTATATGTCTATGATACACGGTAATTACGTTCATCTTAGAGAAATATGTATATATATATATCACATGTTGATCATTTTTATTTCCCCTTTCCCTCCCTCCCATCTTCACAAATTTAACTTCCCTGTTTCCTATCATCTCAGTCTCTCTCTCTCTCTCTGTATTGTACCAGGGATCGAACTCATGACCTTGCACTTGCCAGGCGGGCACTCATACCACTGGGCTACATCCCCGGCCCATCATCTCTCTTTTATTATCAACAATTCTTAGGAATCCTCACTAGAGCCCACGGGCTACTTGACTTGGCCCTCAGTTTACCTCTCTGACCACATCGTCCCATCCCTGTCCCAACACTGCCTCCTTCTGATCCTTGCAGGCACCAACCTTGCTCCCACCCCAAGTGTGGCTCTCCCTACCATGTCCTTTCTTAATGCTGCAGCTCAGACCCGAGGGCAGCACCCTTCTGACAGCTCCCCTCTCCTTGCCCAACCTGGGAAGCAATGCTTGGAGCACGTGAGGACTCTGTACGTCATGAACGAATGAACAGCACTTCTACCATCTGGCCTGTGTGTTCTCATAACCTGCCCCTAACCTGCCTGACTCTCTGAGCCCTTCACACTCAGCTGTCAATCCTTTGCTCGGGGACACACCCAGGCACTGGGAACGCAAGCAGTTGCCTCTCTGCTTCCCACAGTGACGCTCAGCATTTCCTCCTATCACTGAGCTTTACATCCTGCATTATTGTTATGGCCCCTCCCCCATTCTCTGGGCTCCTTGGGGACAGGGCTGTGTCCTCCCCCTTTGCGTCTCTACCATTAGCTCTGTGCTGAGCAGGGAAGGAGTTAGGCAAATACTGAATGAATGAATGAATGAATGAATGAATATGTTCTTTATCAATATTTAAAGCTTTAGTTATTCCCTGAGAGATAAAACTAGACCTGTACTATCCGGGTCTCACAATCAGTCTCCGCGTTTAAGATCTGAGGTCAGCCTCACTCCCTGTCAATGTCCCCTTGCACCCTCACTCTGGCCCTAACAGGCTAACACTGCTCTGGATTGTTTTGGAACCACAGCCTCCCTCATCCGTTGTAACTCTGATCGGTTGCTATTTGTTTTGACAGTTATGGAATTTTTTTTTATTATTTATACCAAGCTCTCCCTAGAGTTTAGTTTACAGGATCCTCTCAATCTAACACCTAGAAAAAAAGAGAAAATGACATATCTGTAAGTCTTTTTTATTGAAGGTACACCATAAAACAGATCTGCTTTTACCTCTCCACTCTCCCCCAAGATTTAAGGATTCTTGGTTTTTATTGTTGTCTTTACCACTCATTTCAGAAGGACAGGATCACGGAGGAGTCAGGTCTTGGAGAGACTTAATAATTCCACCCAGGAGAAACCCTAGGATTCGCTCTCCTGTAGTGGGAACTTTCAAGAGGGTTCTCGACAGCTTCAAAACACACCCACCAAGCTGAGGACATTCAGTTAGGATTCAAAGCCACCCAGGTGAAATCACTGCCACATTCTCCCACTTGTCCCTTCTGATAGCTTTCTGGCAGATGTCCAGGATAAAACCAGAAATTTCCACTGGGGAAGCAGAACCCTAAATATAACCTAGCAAGGACCAGTGGGGTTCTGACAAAGAGAAACTGCCCCTTATTCATGTCAACTGGTATTCCCGCTCAGAGGAAGCGGGCAGAACTGAGGCGCTCAGAGGAAACCAATGTTCCAGAAACACAGATGTATGTTCTCCCATCCAGGGCCCCCTCCCTCTTCTCTACTATCCATCCAGGCTGGAGTGTTGATTGAGGTCAACAGGAAATTGCTTAATGCTTTTATTTTGTCTGTACACACACTAGTCACTGTGTACCTTTCAAAAACATCTCGTCCTCGTGTGTCTGTCTCTTTTTATAAATAGCACATATTATTCTCTGGTTGTATAAGCAAAATACACTCATTCTTAAGTCTGTAGTAAACAGTTAAAATAATTCATGGTGTTCTCACCCAGGAGTAAATATTGATAGTGCTTTAGGAAAAAGACTCGAAGTTCTTTGCCTTTTGTCTGTGAAGGAAGATTTACATCTGAAGACTTAGATCATACTGCTATGTAATTTTTTGTTCTCTTTTTTACTTAGTATCACATCAAATTTCTCCCATGTCCTTAATCTTTGCAAACGTAATTGTATTTTGGTAACCTTAAAATCCACCCTAGGCGCAATAGACCCAAAGCAGTAAGCAGATGGCAACAAGTCAGCTACCCTGAAGCTGTGAGTCCGAAATTCAAAAATGAGTAATTGATGCTAACTGCTCTCTGGCGGTCTCCATGGCAACTTGCCAACAGGCAAGACTAAGGTGCATCTCAACCGGCTGAGGCAGAGAGTTTGAACTCAGCCCAGCAATGGGTCCCCCTTACCTCTAGATGGAGGGTTGGGGGGGCAGCAGTTTTCATGTGCTTTATTATTCCTTTTTCTGCACACTGTGTTACCATGAGCATGTCTGCTCTGATCCCTGTGCTCCAAGTCTGAGGCAGGAGGCTGCCTTGCTCAGTAGAAAGGAAGCAAACATCAATGGAACAGGCTTTGACGTCAGCGTGCTGTGTCACTTCCTGCCTGTGTGGCCCTGGCCAGGTCACTTAACTTCTCTGAGCCTTAGCTTCCTTGTCTGGAAAAGGAAGAGAAGCATATCCAGCCTGCAGGGTGGCACCACAGTGAGGCAGAGTCAGCTCGCAGCCGATGCCTGCCAACCACAGGCTCGCTCACTGTCTGCGGCCTCCATCTCCTGTAAAACGATTGGTCCTTCCTTTGGCCAAGATCAAGGCCAAGTTCTCCTTAGCAGTCTCTATGGACTGACTCAGCCAGGCCTTGCTGCTTGGATAAAGTGATGCCTTTTCATGTTAGAGCCAGAAACCCTTGCAAAGGGCTGGAAGTCTGCTTTCAAAAGCAAAACATTGAATAGACAAGAACCAAAATATTACACAGTTCTTAAGAAAGTGCTCCCCTGGTTGGTTGAGGCTCTTCGCTTGCCTTTGCAGTGGAAAACACAAAGATCCTCCATAAATAGCAACTCCGTTGATAGAGGAGAAAGCTGGCCAATGAAACCCCAACTCTTCCTCTCTTCTGGGCCCACATTTCATCCAATTAAAAGCCAAGGAGGAAGAGGAGGAGGAAGAGGAAGGCGAGGAGGATACACAGGGGAATAAGCAGCATGGGTCGGATGAGTCTTCAAAAAGGAGAGCAGGAAAGGAAGGAAAGACCAGTCCAGGATGAACTAGGTTGCTGCTGTCACCCTTGGCAGAGAAGCAAGCTTGGGTTGGGCTCTGAAGTGACTCTCACAGAGGCTGAAGCAGATCAGCATCAGACACAGGGCTGGAATCTGGAGTTCACAGCATTTCTGGAACTGATACTGAAGTCAAAGGTGTCACTGCAAAGCCATAGCCAGGCCTTCAGGAAGCGGACTCCCCGGGCTGTATTTTTCATGTCTGTACCTTTCAATTCCCAAGCAGTGTTCCATGTTGTCAGAGTAGCACTTGTTCTCAATCTCTCTCTCTCTCTCTCTCTCTCTCTCTCTCTCTCTCTCTCTCTCTCACACACACCTTTTTCCAAGAAAATGACTAGAGGTAGAAAAACACACATAGTCAAATTACTGTTGGAAGGTTTTACTAAAAAACAGAAAAAAAAAATTTAAACATCAATTAAAGAAAGTTCTTGGGAGCTGAGCTCTTTCATGAAGTCAGACAAAACGCGCTGCTGTTTCTTTTGAAAGTTCATATTACTCCTACTGCTGCGGGGTGTCTGGATGTGATCGCTGTTCAGTCTTCCTGCAGCGCTGGCAGAGCTCAGAGTTCGGGAGAGGTGCTGTCTAGCCCCTGGGAGACCCACCTAAGCAAACAAGGGTGCTGGTGTCCTGCCCTCATGGGGCCTCTGCTCCAGGGAGGAGCTGGGCAGGCACTCAACTGACCTCAAAGCAGGATGTGAGCTCTAGGTTGGAAAGCAAAGATGAGTGTCTCACCCCATCCTCATTTAAAATGTCACACAGAGAGTAGAAAGAGAGCCAGAATGGCTTTTCAGACCCCATAACCAGCGCTCTTTCCTCTGCACAAAGAATCAACACTGTGTTCTGGCCCACACCTGGGATAGTGCAAAACCTGGTGGAGCTCCTACATCTTTTTTAATACGTCTAGGATATTTGACATATCTGGAAGGGACTCCAAAGTCACTTGGACCTGTGGTTCTTCATCCAGTGGCTGCATCATGCCAGGCTCACCGAGTCAGTCTCTGGGGTGGGCTCTTGGCCACCATGAAATTATTCTTTGACTTTTCCCAGGGCAGGCCCAGAGAGGAGTGAGCAAGATGAAGGAGGACGGGAAGCCAGAAGAAGAAAGAAAGACGTGTGGGAGGCTGTTAAGATGGGCTGTGTGGCCGTGGGCCAGCAGAATGACCTCCCTGCACCTGCTTCCTCATCTACCCAGAAACCCTGGGCATCCCCTCCCCCAGCCTTGCTGGAGGGCTCTGGGAGGTCAGGCCATGGTGATCGGTACCCAGTGTGCTGGTCCGAGGAGGCGCTGAGAAGGTACAGGGCAACCAGGAGCTGGCTATTCCCCTCCCTCACAGACTCCCTGAGTTTGCAGGTACCACACAGTTTGGGAATAAACCTTTGAGGGGCCTAGAATTCCAGATCAGGAATTCCAGGGAGTCCTGTCCCTTGACACCTGAAGTTCATGGACCAAAGTTCCCCACACTTGGGATGCCCAAGGCTCTGGGAGCCGAGGCATCTGGATGATGCAGGGTGAGGAGTCACTGGTTAGAGCGACACAGTCTGGGATCTCAGCAGAATCTCAGCAGAAAGGCCCACCAAGGACATGGAGACCAACTGCTCCTTGCGGGCCCACAGAAGTCTGTCATCTTGTCCAGCGTCACACAGAACAGCACTGGGGTTTACCAAAAAGCACCTCCGTTGCCTGCCTGACAGTAGGGATCATAATTAGGATTCCTGAGATGGTTCAATGGGCTTTTTCAGTAGAATGTTCTACACCATCACTGACCTGTGAATGGCTGGTTGAATGATAGCAAATATTATGATGGTCATCAATATAAGCGACATCGGCATTTAATCACTTCCCAGACTCTGAGCAGCTCCTTGTGGACAGCTCACACACCACTCTTTCAGACCCCGCTGTTTCCATGGTCCTTATCAGCCACGAGGTCACCAAGGTCTGCACTCTTGACTCACCTGGTCCACTTCCCAGAGAGGGAAACTGAGCCCAGGACAATGAAGTCACCTGCTGGAGGTCAGGTCACCAGGAACCTGACTCCTCCCAAGCCTGCTCCAAAGCTGTGCCCTTGTTAATGAGCCTCTGGCGAGCGTGTGGTTTGGAATCAGAGCATCCCAGGGTACTCCAGGGGCCTAAAATGTATTCACTCCACTGAGTTCCAGACCAAATCTGGGTCTCAGGGGGGGAATTTGGGCTTCTCTTTCCACCCATAAATTGCTGAAGTCTCCTTTCTCACTTGGAAGGAAATAAAGTCAAATCCATTAAATCAATGGGTGTCCAGGTGCTGAACCCAGACCATCACCACTGGGGAACTCGTCAGACAAAATCTTCGCCCCGAAACAAGGGATCAGGACTTTCTCGGGTGGGACCAGCACCCTGTGTTTCCACAGGCCCTCCAGGAGTTCCCATATACACCCCCAATCAGCAACCACTGGTCTCCCATGTCACATCACACCCAGCATGGGCCCAGCAGATCCTGAGGCCCAGGAAATGATGGTTGGGCTCACAGGCCAGTTCTGAATCCTGCCTACAACTGATGAGCTGAGCAGCCCAGGCAGGTCACTCAGCCTCTCTGTGTTCTGCTTTCCCCTACAGACAGGGAAACTTAGCAGCACCTACTTTGCAGTGTTTGGAGGGTTAAGCAAGCTGGCAGGCTGGCAAGTATAAAATAATAGGGACAGAGATGAGCAGCAGACAGCAAGCAGGCAGCAGATGTCACCTGCTGTCTAACTGTCGTTACTGGCAAACACATAAACCAACACGCACGCTTAACCCGGTTGGTATGGCGAGCCATATGTGAACACGGCAGCTAGCCTTGCAAACCCACACGTTTGTCCTAAATTCCCGAAGCTTTTCAGTTCAACTCTTATTGACTCTTTGTTTGCTTGCTTGGTTGTTTGAGACAGAATCCCGCTATGTATCCCAGGCTGGCTTCAAACTCACAATCTTCCTGCCTCAGTCTCCTGAGGGCTGAGATTACAGATGTGCACCACCTTATTCAGCAGCTGGTTGTCTTTTTATTTTTTCACAGAGAAAAACCAAGAGTGTATTTAGATCAGGATTCACTGCCAAGGGAGATATTGGGCAGGTTTCCAAGGCAGGAATCATACATCAGGGTGAGAGATTGGGGTTTTTATGAAGGTTTGAGGATATGGAAAAAGTATCTGGGAGCAAATGTGATTACCTAAAGTAGGGTTGTTTTTTTAAATTGAACTCTATTCGAGAAATACCCTGAGCCAGCACCTTTCTGATTCAGGGATGCGAGGACCAATAAGAAAACTAAACTGCACAGGATGGAGAGGTGGGGATGACCCTCTGTGCCCGAGTGTGTCACTCTGCCTGAGTGTGCATGGAGCAAAAGACTCTAGGAGTATGTTTATACAAAAATGCACACACTCACATATGCACACAGGCACACACTTGCTGCTTAATTTTTTCTGTAGTGCTGTGACTTGAACTCAGAGCTTCACACATTTGAGGCTCAACTGCTCTACAACTGAGCTACATCCCCAGGCATTTTTTTTAAAATTGTTTATTTTGAGATAGTCTCACCAAATTGCCCAGGCTGGCTTCAAACTTGTGATCTCCCTGCCCCAGCCTCCCAAGTAGCTGGGATTGTAGGGGTGCATCATCACACCCATCTTTGATATTTTAAGTAAAAAAAAAACACTTAAGTGAACAGCAGGGATGGAACTTATCCTGTATTCCTGACTTCATTGGTTTCAAGACTGAACTCGCTACCTAGAGATACCTATTACTCATCCATCCAGGCAGCAAACTGCGTGGAAGACAAGCTATCTTTGTCTTCAGATCACTCCCATCTCACAAGCTGCAAGTTTCCTAAAGGCAAAATATGGGGCCAGAATAGATGGCTAGGACGGATGGCAAATCCAGTGACCAGGAGCAGGCCTCCTGGGCAAGATCATGTCCCTTTGAGACATCCGGGCTTAAAGAAGGGTTCCCGAGGATGTGCAGTCCAAGTAAAGCCTAGAAGATACGTCCCAGAGCAGTAGATCTGTGCTACTTTTTAAGCTCCTGTAGGCCTCGAACCAGGTGCATGAGCAGTTGGTACATAGCTCCCACCTGACCCCCCACTGGCTCTGGACTCCAATGCAGGAGCCTTGCTGATATTTCAGATACACATCTCATGCAAGCTCCATAATCAGCCCACTTAGGTCATCACCGTGACCACCAGCACCGTGCCACAGGTGAACAAATAGACACAAGGAGAAGTCAAGACAGCCTGCAAACCTGGGCCATCTGACTCCTAAATCTGTGCTCCTCAGTATAGGACAAGTGAACCGACCAAAGGGACCAGAGTGATTTTCTACATGGTGACTGCTTATCTGAAGGCAAAAGGGGAAAACACATTAGATTCTCTTCCTCCATACACATTCCTGTAAACGCGCTTCCGTGTCTACCGTAAGCTTTATGTGGAGGCACGAATTTTGCTGTCACTCCTTTTTGAGTCATTCCATGCCCTCCCGGAGGACTGCCCGCCGTGAGCGTTCCAGCACTAAAGGAACGCTTCTCAGAGCCAGTTTCCCTCTGCAAACAGATTGGGAAGATTGGCTCTGAAAGGTGAGTGTCCAATTACTTGTCTTCGCTGGCCTGCTCTGTTTTAATCTGAGCAGAGTCACAGGAGACAGGATAGGGTTTCCCAGAGTCTATTAGTCCCCCCTCGCCACCGCGGTTGGGGCACCACATGTGTGCACACGCTCTTATGTGTTTTTGAGTTGATGATAATCTTTTAAAATCCACTTAAGCATAACTGGCTTATAAGGATCTGTAGAGGCGCCATCCAACACAGCGCGGCTATGCCAGTCCCGCCGGGGCTGGAGTCTGTCTTTGTGTTCACGCAAAGTGATGACCCCAAGTGACAGCATTTAACTTTGAACAGATTGATAAACATGTCCCGGCTGCCATAAGAGCCGCGTCCGTTGTCCCAGTGAAGACAACCGCCCTTCAGATGGGAATCTTCCTCCTCGTCAGGACTCAGCTCTTACAGTCGGTGTCGCTGGAAAGCCACACTCGGAGAATGACGCTTTCACTCCATGAATTGCTTAGTGAACTGAGACTGATTCTGTATCGCAAAAGTAGCATCCCAGGGCAGGAAAGGCAAGGGCTCGAGCCTAACGTCTGAGGAAGGAACAGGGACAGATACGGAGGGTTGGACGGCGTCACGGAGGGCAGATGACTTTGTGGTGCTCCTTGTACGTGGGGGTCTTGAGCTAAGTCCAGAAGCAGCGCCAGGACTCGGTATGTGTGGGCCTGGACTCGGTCTCTTCCTACAGAGTGAGCACTGCATTACATCAGGGCTGTTCGGCTGAATTGTGTGAGCACCGAAACTGAGTCTCCGTGGTGACTCTTTAGATTTTACAATTGTAGGAGCGCTATAAGTGTAAGTGTGAGCTACGTGCACCTAGTGATATGTTTTTACGTGTTAAGCACCAGAATTATAAGAAATCTGCCATTGTGCAGCGACATGAGAATTATCTCCGGTTAATGCAGCCCTAGCCAGCACGGGTTCGAGGCACCTGCGGGCGACACCGTGATTGTGCAGCTGGGAACTTTTAAACTCTGCCTCTGTCATGTACATGCTGTAGGATTCCGGGCAATCACTTAGCCTTTCTGGGCCTCCGTTTCCTCACCTGCAAGGCCTCACAAGCAAGCTGGGAGGATTTAAAAAGATCTTTTACAGAAATAGCAAAGCACAAAGTAGGCCTACTCACTGCCCGTTGCCTGCCTGCAAGCCCCTGCCGGGTCCCTCCTTCCTCTCTGAAGGAGCCCGGGACGGCAGCCACAGCCAGGAGCAGCACCAGCTCTTCTCTGATCGAGGAGGGCACTTTCTCACTGGTTTGTTGGAGCCGGGGGTGGGTAAGTCCTCGTGGCTGGCAGGAAGGGAGGGATGGGGCAGGAAGCCCTCGGTCTGTTCAGCTGTCACCTGCCTCTCTGGCGAGGAGGAGAGCCCGTTGCTCAGGAGAGGGCGGCAAGAGGGCCTGGCAGCAGATCGGGGGCAGCCTCTGCAGCCGGGTGGTGACAGAGGAGCAGCTGCCTCCAAGGGGCCCTGCAGGCACACTTGGCTGCGTTCCTCTGGGCTTCACCCTGCTCCCGGCCAGCTGAAGACGTGGCCATATGGCAGCAAGCTCCTTGCTGGGAAGAAAGGGTGGTTGGTCCTACCAGGACCCAAGGGGACAGAGTCACACAGGGGAAGTCAACGTGCCCTGGACCTGGAGTCCTGAAACCCATCCAAAAGCTGCCAGGTGTCACCAGCACACAACTCACCATTCCCTACCTGCCCCTCCCCTGTGTCCTCCCCCTGCATCAAGGGTGGCGCGTACCCGTGTGAAGCCAGATGACCCTTCAGAGTGGGTTTATTGATCAGCTACTATGCCAGACAGATGCGGCTCAGCCCTCACGTTCACACTCTTGGCAAGCAGCTGAACCCCATGGGGCTTTTCAGGCTTAGATTGATGGTGAACCGTTACCAGCTCCTGGAATGTGGCAGGTGCTCCCCATAAATTATCTCAACCACTCTTCCCAGAAATCCTCAAAAGCAGGAGCTGCCGCCCCAGTCGTCAGGTGAACAGACTCGGGGAAGTGAAGAGGTGAGGTGAGGATGCCAGCTTGGTCTGTGCTCTGCCTGACTCCAAAGCCCACAGCCATCCCACCAGAATGTAGCCTGTTGAATTCCAGATGGGAAAAAGACATTGGTGTTTTACTGAATATCTACTAAGTGCCAGGAATTGGGATTTATGTGATTTCTTTCTTTTGTCTTCATGAAAAGTAGTGTGTCCCTTTCAGATGCAGCAACTGAGCCTCAGATAATGTAGGTAATTGGCTCAGGGAGAATTAGCTGGTCCATGACAAAGCCAAGGTTCACACGAGGTCTGTCTGCTTCCAGAAGTTGGGGCGCCATCCCCGGGCCCCTTTCCTGAGCAAATGGCCAGATCACGACAACTCCGGCATGACTAGAAGGTAGCCAGATTCAAGAGCTCTACCTGCCACCAGCTGGTCTGCACAGAGCATCTGCTCTGTTTTCACCCACTACGGGGCTCTGAAATGAATTTTTTAAACTAGCGTCTGAACTAGATGTAGAAGCACAACCCTGTAATCCCAGCTCTCTGGGAGGCTGAGGCAGGAGGATCACAAGTTTGAGTCTAACCTGGACAGCTTAGCAACTTAGTGAAACCCTGTCTCAAAAAGAAAAAAATTAAAAGGGCAAGGATGTAGCTCAGTGTAAAAGTCCTGAATTCAGTTCCCATTAGCTCGTGCGCACACATATGCACACAGGCACACACATGTTCCTAGTCCCCGATAGGTAGATACAACATTAAAAAATGAAGTATTCAGTAGGCCAGTACTCTAGGAAGACGGGGAGATGAGGAAAACCAACTTGCCCACCATGTGTCCTTTGTTTATCAAGTTCCTTGTCAGCTTCAACATGGATTCTGCAGGGAGGAAATTGCTGGGTGCCCAGACGAGGCTGCCTCCTAGCCACACATCTCCGGGAGTCACAGACTTCTCCTTTCTAATACCCATTGCAGGCCCCATAACCTGATCAAGTATTTGTCCCCATCGTGTACTCCTTGAGGGTGGGGGTGGGATCGGATTCATTCACCCCTCTCACCAGCTCGTGGCATTCTTCATGCCCAGAACAGTGCCTGACACAGAGTAGAAAATAAACAGCTCGAGAGAGAAGTGAATAATGAATTAGAAAGAGGGATTTTAGTTGTATCCTGAATGACATGAAAGACTCAATGGCATCATGAGAAGGGAGAGGGCATTTGGAACAAGGAGAAGATTCCAATCCAAGCATCAGGACAAAATGGTACTGGCCCAACTGGACAGCCACATGGGGGAAAAGATCTCAATCCCTACCTCACACCGCACAGAAAAAAATCAATTCTGGTTAGATGTTGAATTGAATGATAAAAGCCAAGCTACAAATCTGTCCAAACCTCTGCTGCAAACTTTCCCTCCAATCTCCCCTCAGTGGGAAGACAGACAACACCAGCAAGGGGAGACAAAAAAGTCCAGAGAGCCCCAAGGCTTTAGATCATATCATGCCAGCTTCCTGGGATAAATCTCAATGATAAATGATAGATGTTTAGCATGAGTCTTACCTAAAATCCTGAAAAAGTCCTCAGAAATGCAAGGCTGGAATCCTAAGGAAGAGGAATTTCGATCATAACTCATGTATTTAAATGACACAGCAATTGCTAGCATTTACAGAATTCTTCATATGTACCAAGCACCTCCCTAAGCAGTTCACCAAATTAGCTCATTCGATCTCCACCCAACCCAGTAAAAAGTACGCCTCGCTTAACTCTCTGCCACTGATGAGGAAGTCAAGGCTGCAAAAGATTAAAACACTCAAAGAGGCTGTCTTTTGAGGGACACCAGATCTGGAGTCAGATGACCTGAGCTTCTTAGTTGGGGATCTTTTAGGTAAATCATCTTGTTTTTCTGAACCCAAAGTTTGAAAGTAAAAGGGTGAAGGTTCTACCCTACAGCACTGTAGCGGGGAGGAATAAATGGGGCTGCTTTCGTGCCCCGAAATGCAGCACATCAGTGAGTTCCTTCTTTTCTGTTTTGTTTTATTCTGGTTTAGTTTGATTTATGGTTTTTTTTGGAGGGGTTGAGTTTATTTATAAAACAGGGTCTCCCTATACAGCCCAGGCTGGCCTTGAGCTCACAACAATTCTCTTGCCTCAGCCTTCCAGATGCTGGGATTGCAGGCATGAACACGCAGCTGTCTTTCTTTCTTTCTTTCTTTCTTTCTTTCTTTCTTTCTTTCTTACTCTTTCTTTCTTTCTTTCTTTCTTTCTTTCTTTCTTTCTTTCTTTGAGACAGGGTACAGGCCGGACTTGAACTCAGTATGTAGCCCAAACTGGCCTCACTCACGAGAATGTCCTATCTCAGTCTCCTGAGTTTACAAGCATGGGCCACACCCAGCACTCCTTCTTTTTAACTAACATAGATAGTTGTGACATTGTTTCTCTGAAAAGCAGAAAGGTGAACTGGGTAGGGTGTTCAAGTGATTTATTCATACATTCCACAAATATTTCCTGATTCCCTATGTGCCAGGCACTGCAGTGGACACAGTGCAGTAACAATGGTTAAAGCTAAGACCCTGCCCTTGGGCAGCTTCCATTCTCATGGGTGGAAGGAGTTGATATATAAATCATAAGTAGTAAGAAGAAAATTAATTCAGTTGAGGAAACAAAGGATAGCAGATATAACTCTGTGAATGACCCAGTGAATTATTATCTGAATGAAATGAAAGAGATATCCAGGGGAATATAAAGGAAAAGTATTCTAGGCAGAGTACCCACAAGTGCAAAGGCCCTGGGGTAGAAGTCTACACAGTGCATTGAAGGAAAACTAGGAAGCCAGTGTGGCTGAAACATAGTGGAGTGAAAGCGAGGCATTGAGTGCAGCAGTCTAAACTAAGTCAGGCTCTCTAGACATGGTACCCAGGAGATACACAAAAACATATACTCTACACAGCAATTCATGCTGATAGCTCATGGGTCTGCTTTGTATGAGACCCCAGCCAATCACTGCAAACTTTGCATATACATTTTCCTTCCTGGCCAATCAGATGTAGCCTTATATTCCATAGTGGACCAATGGCTGTGAATTCATTCATTCTCAGATATTCATTCACTGAGCAGCTGGTGTAAGCCCAGGCACTGGCGAGGAAGATACACTGTGAACAAAGCACACAGAGTCCCTGCTCCAAAGACAGCCTTCCCATAGCAGGACAGGAAGTAAACTGAGTCATGGTGCCTGCCAACAGAGGCCTTTGTGATCCATGTGACACTAGTCAAGTGGCGAAACAAAGGCAGGAGGAGCTGGGAGAGGTGACACTGGCTCTGCGTCCAGACTGAGGCATCATCCTCTCTGTGCAACCAGCTAGACCAAGGGTCAGGGCTGCCAATTCCGGGTCACGCTGGCAATGGGCAAACGGGTCACTGGGAACCACAGAAAATCCCCAAGCCTCATTTAAGTCAGCAGGTGCCACTCAGAGCCTTTCCCTGGCTACAGAAAACCCAGCTGGTGGACTATGGCATCCCGGTCCCCACCGCCTGCGGCTGCCAGCACCCTGCCCACTGTCCGGGCATCTTGCAGACAAGGGCAGAGGTGGAGGCAGGAGCAGGAGGGCAGCTTCTCTCTGAGGCTGCACCTTGAACACAGCAGCCCTTTGAGCACCCCAGGGGAGGGGTTTGCAAGGAACCAGACATCTCAGGGCATCGTGGTGTGTCGCCAGCAGGAGAGTGGCGGTCTCTGGGGTGATGATGTGGGAGGAGCAGCCTTTGAGGAGGCATCCTGGAGGAAATCAGGTGCTAGCTGAATGCTAAGGCACCAACCAAGAAGATTCAGAGCTGAGGGCTTGGGAGGCAGGTGGGAATGGAAGGCCAGGTCGGGCACATGTGGAAGAATCTAGAGACAGAAGAGGACATGATGGATCCGGGGACTTAGAGCAGCTCATGGCTTCTGGAGGGCAAAGCGCCAGTCAAGCTGGGATGGATCCTACAGTCCATGCCCAAGAGTTTGCACCCCATTCTGTAGGAATGGGGGGTGTGGCATCCAGAGAGAGGTGGCTCAGACTTCACCTTTATGGGCCATGGTTGGCATGGCTGAGAGGAAAGCGTGAAGGCTGGCTGGGGCTGGAGGATGTTACAATAATGACAAAGAAACTGCCAGTGCTCTGGACAAGCATGGATGACTCAGAATGTGTGAGAGAATAGGCGAGCCAGTGGGAGTCGGGATGCCAGGTAGAAATCAAGGACAACTCCCAGAGTCG
Source organism: Hydrochoerus hydrochaeris (assembly GCA_004027455.1). Taxonomy (NCBI): domain Eukaryota; kingdom Metazoa; phylum Chordata; class Mammalia; order Rodentia; family Hydrochaeridae; genus Hydrochoerus; species Hydrochoerus hydrochaeris. The sequence continues at coordinate 142,971 of PVLA01001193.1, read as the reverse complement.
CAGGTCAGGAACAGGCTGGAGGCAGATGCGGCGTGTTAAGAGGGTCTATGGAAAGAGGACCTGGGAAAACAGACATGAGGTTCAGGGTGAGGTTCAGAGAAATGAGGGGTACTGTTAATAGGAAACAGTCAATGAGCCAAGGCAATCTGGGCCCAAGGGATGGGTCTGGATTCAGCATGATGACATATGGGTCACCGAACATAAATGAAGACAGGAGACGGGATTCTCCAGGGGCCATGTAGAGAGTTAAAAGAGAAAGCCAGGGCAGGGCCCCAAGGACGGCAAACTTACAAGATCATCAGGGGAGGAGGAGCTTGCCCAGGATTCTTAAAGTGAGCATCAAGGAGTCCTAGATGCCCAGGGAAGAGGCTGTGTGAGGAAGCCAGGCGGCTGGGTGGGTCGGCTGACGTCCACAGGGCGGGGCAGAGGCAATCTGATGCTACTTTGGGGACATTGACAGCAGTGCCTTCCACACTGGTGCTCAGGGAAAACAAAGATTTTGGAAACCTTTGTACCCTACTTTTTCGTTGTCCTCTGCTTTGTCTGTGTGAAAACCCAGATGTGAAGTCAAAAATTCATTTAGTGCAGTATTTACCAAAAGGTAATCCAAAGAATCTATCATATGAGATGAAACACACACACACACACACACACACACAATCTGTGGTGAAATTAGTTTTTCAGGAAGACTGTGCACTAGATTCCCACATTAGAGTTTGACAATGCGATTAGCATAGTAAAGGCTCAGAAAAGCCCTGCAGTAGGGCAGCCCGTTTAACCTCATTTAGTCTGGCATTTCCCAAACTCATTTGGCAGTGGACTCTCTTTATGTTATATCTCCTACTAGATAGCTGAAGGCTGACATCAGCAAAATACACTTCAGGAATCTCAGTGTTAGCGGAGAAAGACATGTCTAACTGGTGTGTGTGTGGCGACCGTAGCTGGTAAAGCATTGGCAAAATGCATCCTCTCTCAACCTTGAAATAAAGGCTTCCTTCATCTGGGTTCCTCCATTTGCTCATTGATTTAAAATACATGAGGTGCCTCCTAAGAGGTGGAACAGCCTGACAGATGGCAAAGGTGGAATGTTCGGGAAAAATGTGGATTGAGGAGATCTGGAGAGCATTGTTTGAGCATGTGTGTAGAAATATGGGAAAACATAACTGGCCAGATGTGGGTCCTTGGCAGGGATGTGGGAAGAAACATCACCAGGAGGCCACCTCTTTCCTCCCAGGAGAGGAGACTTTGGTGTTCTATAAACAATGTGAAAACACTGAGGGATAAATGCCTTGAATAATCATCGGTAAGAGCCTCAGGGACCCATGAGCCTGGAGGTGACTACCCCAAGCAGAGTAAAATGCTATTCTCAATATGGCTGCAATTGCTACTATTTTTAAGCACCTACTATGTGTCAGACACTTTCAATAATAGTGGTGATGATGATGATGATGATGCTCTAGTAATTGCTAATGCTTATTGGGTTCCTGCTATTCACCAGGTACTCTTCTAAGTCATTTGCAAATGCAAATGCAGGAATTTAGTTAATCTTCCAACAACTCACTAGACACTTGCATTAACCAGATTTCCATCACTGTGACAAAATACCTGAGATAAACAACTGGAAGGGAAGAAAGGTTAGGCCCAGCTCACGGTGTCAGAGGTTTAACCCATAGTCGCTTAGCTCCATTTGTTTTGGGCCTGTGGTGAGGTGGAAACGACAGAGGGCAGAGTGTGGTGGAGGAAGCTGCTCACCTCATGGCAGCAATGGAGCAAAGAGAGAGACGGGAGGGGGCAGAGTCCCAGCATCCCCTTCAAGCGCACATCCCTAATGACCTCACTTTCTCCCTCCAGACTCCACCTCGTGAAGGTTCCTCCATATCCCAGTGGCAACACAGGCCTTCAACACATGGCCTTATGGGATAGATAAGGACCAAATCCTAGCCAAAAGGGAGGGTTCCTGCCTATAATCTGAGCAATCTGGGAAACTGAGAGAGGAAGATCAGAAGTTCAAGCCCATCCTGGGTAACTTAACAAGATCCTATCTCAAAAATTAAAGTGGTAAAAGCAAGGCTTGGGGTGTAGCTCTGTATGGAAGCCTTGGTTCAAACACTAATCCATAATAATACTAACCATCCCATTCCCCAGATAAGGAGACTGAGGTACTGAGAGGTGACATTCCTTTCCCAAGGTCATGGCTAGTAAATGGCAGCTTTGAGATTTGAACGCAATCAGTCCAGTTCTTCCGGCTGTTGCATGCTTACACACTAACTCTGTGCCTGTTGAAAGTGTCCTCCTGGTACTTGAATGTGGACTGCTGGAATCTGAACCTAAAGTGTTAACCATGACACACATGGACCACCCACCTTATTCCAGCTCTTTAATCATCACAACCCTTTGATGTACATGTGGTGAAACTCACGTACAGAGGAGCTCACCACAGGCAGCGCTGAGGCTCCTGAATCCAAAGCTCATGGTCCCAGGTCTATACTTTTCCTCCTTCATGGAGCTGGGATCAAAGTAAACTGCTTGTGCAACCATGGAGAGCTGGGCCCTGACCAGCGGGAGCGGGCTCTGGCCGTGGTGCTGAAAACGCATCCTGGAGACACTGGTCGGCAGCTTCAGCCCTGAGTTACCAGGTCTAAGCAATTCCGGAGGAGGGGTCAGATTGGCCAGAGCAGTGGGAAGGACGGGAATTGGGTCCTGTTGGACAGCGGGGATTCTACCAGCTCATATTTAACGGCCAGCATAGCCAAATATGTGCATAACTGCAGAATGTCCATCTTGGCTGAGATCACGAATATGGTTGTTTACCAGTTTCCAGCAACCTTGACCTTCAATGACCCTGGACTGAGGCCCGAGTGGACTTGAAGACAGCTCCCTGTCCCAAGGGTGGTCTCCAAAGAGTCCTCATCTGACCTGGGTCATAGGCTTGACTCTTAAGTGGGTCAGTTTCACACCATCTTCCTAAGGGCATATGCTGCAGTCCAGTGCTAACAAATGCAGACTTCCAAGCACAGAACTGACCAGGATCCCTCATCCCCCACTCCAAGAACTGCCAAAAGGCAGTGTCCTTGAGCCAGAAGCTGCAGAGAACAGGCATCCAGGCTGGGAAGTGCCATCCCAGCCCCCACAGCCCCTGGGCAGCTCTGCGAATCCCCACACACAAGACCCTTAAGTAGCTCCTAATTGAAGGGCTTGCTGAGCCTCTGTGCATTGTGGATCTAATTAAGTTCCAACATCGTATCAAACTGAATCCTTTTATTAAACATTTATCTGCAGATTGCAGAGTGTCACAACACCACATTGTTTTAAATGACAGAAATGCAAACAGCATTTGCCTTCTCAGAGGCAAGCAGAGCAGTCAAGTGCAGGCCAGAGGTGGTGGCAGGGGACCTCTTCCCCAGGCCCACTCTCCCCAGCAAGGCAGCAGAGGTCTGGGTTGTCCCCTAAAAGCTTGCCTACATCTCTTCCACACTTACGCAGTGACTGCAAACACTGCTCAGCTCTCTGCTATTTGTCCTCCCCGAGCTCTCTAGATGAGCGGCAATTTCTCATGGGAATTTCTCTTCTCCCTGGGGAAGCCCTTCCTTCTCTCATACCATGATGGAGAGGCAAAGGCAGCCTGCTGCCTCATCTGCTCCTGTCTGTGCTCATATTTTGGGGGGAGAGCCAAGCTCACTGGGTCCACTCTTCTGTTCTTGCCCTATCTTTCAGACTGTGAAGCCCTCAGAGCAAAGATTCTTTCTCATCTGATCTGCTTCCCTCACCCAGCCTCTGGTGTAGAGAAGGCTTCCAAGTGCATTTAATAAATTGATTAATCAATAACTAGGGACCAAGTCTTACTTTTCACTTTGTAGTCTCTTGAATTTGCCCCAAAGATGGCCAAGTCCAAAGAGACTGACTCTCGCCAATGAGACCCATCAGAGGCCCACATTGCCATTTATCCAAATGACTTCCAGGGCAGATTGCTCTCCTGGAAAAGGAACGTACTGAGGACATCAGAAGCCCTGCAGACGAGCAGTCTTTCTTCCCTCTAAATGACCAATCAGGGTCTTGTCAAACCTCTGGAAATACCACAGCTTACATCCTGTTTCTTCTAAACTCAACATTCAAATCATAGCAATGATGACAACAGTAACAACCAACAAACCCTGCGAGCTCTGGGTGTGTGCTGTTCTAAAAGCTCTGCATGTACATTAACTTCTTTGCCTCTCACATGAAACTGTGAAGTATCCAAAGTTATCACCCCATTTTCCAATAAGGAAACTGAGGCCCAAGGGGGTAAATAACTTGCCCAAGGCTTATACCCCGGTAGCCTGGCAGCATTGGCCCTGAGTCTGTATTTAAAATAGTAGCTGGCACGTACCTAGTGAGGCTCCATTCCTCTTTATGGAGCGGGCTTATTAGGAGAACCTACTGAAGGCACTGATGTGATAATTAAATGGGGATATGTGCAGTACTGATACCCAGGATTTTTAGCAAACACTGGAGTCCCCCATGCCCATGGAGAGAAGCAGTAAGTTCAGTCCCTGTCCCTGATGCAGTTCTATTAGGAAAGCAACACATGAAACTTGAAATAACAAGACGAGACAGCAATACAAGAGCTGTCGTGAGGTAGGTGGTGGTTAATTGGCAGATGAGGGTTCTTGCAGGTAAAAGCAGAGAGAAAGAGAGGGAGAGGTAGGTGGTTCTGGGCTGTGCTTTTTAGACTCCTTGCCCTTAAGGGAGGAGCCTCAGAATCCCAGCCACAACAGAATCCTCACCTTCCCTGAGAGGTAGCCAAGTACCTTGTGTGTCAACGCTTTCAATGACAGGGAGCTCACTACCTGGGGAGGCAGCTCCGGGAACCACAGGTCTCACTGGGTGCTGATCTGATATCTCCCCCTGCCCTGCACGGGGCCAGGCTAGGATAAAGGGCCAAACGGGAGGCACTCTGTACCCCACCTAGTCCCAGCTCTACTTGTAATTTCCACCCTTGGCTCCAGCCTCCACCCTCCAGAGTGAAACAGACATTGCTTTCCATGGAGAAGAAGGGAGAGGATGCAGCATTCAGCAGGGAGGGAAGACCACAGTGAAGGTGGGGCAGAGGGGATTGGAAGCCAGGGCCTGACCGGATGTGGCTGCCGTGGCTCTGTGCCACAGGCCGCAGGAGTCATGCAGATTGAGCAGGAGCGTGTCTCTGGCGGGGTGCAGTGAGAGGAGTGGCCCCGCCATGGATTGTTGTCTCCACCCTCTCTGCATATACGAGCTGAACACGAACTGAGGTTTCCTGGGGGGATCTGTGGTCAAACCTTTAGGCTCACTGTGCGAAGCAGGTGAGGTCCCTGGCATTTCTCCCTCCATGAAAGAATCTGGGCTGCTGGCTCCCAGTCTTGTCCCTCTCCCATTTCCCATTCAAGCACCAGGGTGTCACCCTAAAGCACAAGTCTATCACGTTTACCTCTGACCTTCCGCCCCTCAGTGGCTTGGTCCAAAGTTTTGTTTGTTTGTTCCTCACTACTAAGGATTGGAGCTGGGGTCTCCTCATCCCCAGCTAAGTTGTTGAGCTGCCAAGCTGGGCTTAAACTTGCCATCCTTCTGTCTCAGCCTCCCAGATTCCTGGGACTACAGGTATGTGCCATCATGCCCAGCTCCAAATGTATACTTCCCCACACAGTAACCAATCCAAGGTGGTCCCTTCTCTGGCTGCACCTCCATCTCTGCCTCCCTAAAGTACAGAAAACACCAGTTCCTGCCTGAACAGATATAGTGAAGATTCAGGGTGCCAGCCTAGCCCTGAGCCTGGCTCAGAGCGCCCTCTTCCCCCCACTCAGCCTGTGGTGCCCACACTGGGTCAGATGCATCTGTTACTCAGCTGGGGGCACCTAGGCCCCTGGTTCCTGGGGAGGAGGATTCCTTATGTACGGTCCCCTCCCTGTCACAGCTCAGCACCACCTAGGAAGCCCTGCTGGGAATTCAGGGACGTGCTGAAACGCCGAAAGATGAACAACTCGTCCTAGAGCACATGCTTACAAGGCCACAGTGCAGGGACTAAGGCTCAGCTTTCCCTTAAGTGGCTCGCCATTGCTCCAGGGCCACTAAGATGAATTTAGAGACATTGACACGTGACAGTATTTCTTCATTACCCACCCACCCCGGGGACTCCAGGGCAGACAGTCATTTCAAGAGTCCTGTCCGTAAGATCGCCTCCTCTTCAGTGCCCTCTGGATACCTCAGAGTGGAATTGCTGAGTCTGGGCAGTCCTTGAGGGTAGGGACTGTGTGTGATCGACCCATTGCGCTGTGGGGTCCAGCAAAGGACAATGACACCTGTCACTATGGAGTGTCTGCTAGACGACAGGGATTGTGTTAAGCCTTCGTCGTGTGGGGTTTTGTGCAATCTGCAATCCTATCAGATAGGTCTAGCTGGCTCCCCATTCTACAGCTGAGAAGACTGAGGCCCAGAAAGATTCCATGATACAACTGAGGCACAAACCCAGGCAGCCTTGTGGCTGACCACTGGGCTTCACTGCTCTCTAGTAGAAGAGGTGAACTGGGAAGAGCTCTCTGTGGGGAAAGTTGACCAAAGTTCTGTTTGTGGTTTAAGACAACACTCAGACCTACAGACCAACTTCACAGCTGACCACAGCTGGGCTAGGCTCACGGCCCTGTGGGAGCTCTGCCCGCCCCTGGGACAGGAACAGGCTTCCCATCAGGCTGCAGCATAAGTAGGGCCCGAGGTGCCCCTGGGTGCTCCGAAAGCTGCCCAGGGCTGGACCCATTTCTGCCTCTCAGGGGCCTGCCCCAGAGCTGGAATGCCACCCCGCCAGCCCCCGTGTGTGGCCCTAATCATCAGCTCTTGGAGCCTTTTCTCTAATGTCTGAGACCCCACAGATCTGAGATCACTTGTTCCCACCGGGGTCAAACCCACCCCATTCTCCTTCCTGGCCCCCCGAGTCTGAGGCTGCTTCCCCTGCCCACGCTCATTCTCCATCGCCCCCTGCAGCTCTTTCTCTTACTCATGCCATAGCTGGCACTGAAAGGGTAAAGTTGACCCAGAACAAAGAGGCTGCGGGGAACACTGCCACATCTGTTCATTTGCTCGACTGGCAATTATTTAATCAATATTTAGTGAGCAGCTACTACATGCCAAGCACGGAAATGTCAATTGATTCTCTTTTATTTTAAAAGCAGTTTGAAACATGATTAATATTGAACACATGTAAGAGACTATTGGAGCCATCGACAAAATGAAAAGATAACCTGGAATTGGGAAAAATATTTGAGATGCCTATATATATATATATATATATATATATATAGAGAGAGAGAGAGAGAGAGAGATGCTATATAAACAATATGCATAACTCAGTAGCTAAGCAACAGGAAAAGGCACATGGAAACCACTGAGACGCTGTGTCACGCCTTAGGATGGCTATGTCCAAAAGGGCAAGCGATGCCCAGTGCTGGCGAGGACATGGGCGCCATGGGTGGGGACGACCGTACAGCCATCATGGAGAACAGCACGGAGGTTCCTAAAGAAATTAAAACAAGATCCACTGCATAACCCAGGCATCCGTGCACGGCCAAAGGAGAGGAAAACACCACTCCATAAAGACATTTTCACTCCCACATTCCTGGCAGCAACAGCCAAGGCACAGAAACATCCTGGGTGTCTATCAACAGGCAACTGGCTAAGGAAGTACTCCACATGCAGCCACACGCAGGGAGGAATATTATGCAGCCTTTTAAAAGGAAGAGGCCTTACCATGCACAACAGGGCCAGATCTGGAGAATCTTGTGCTAAGTGAAATAAGTCAAAGAGAAAGAAAACTATTATATGAGCTCACTTATCTGCAGACTGTTTTTAAAGCTTAAATATACAGAAATAGAGGAGGAAACAGTTGCTACAGAAGAGCGGGCAGAGAACCTAGAGACATAGGTCACGTGACACAGAGTAGTGACTACACGGACGGAACAAGCTGAAAGGTCTAACTGGCTTTGGCACCAGGGGGCCCCTAGCGTGTGATTTCAGCTAAGGTCACAGCTGCTCTTGGGGGGAGCCTGGGTAGCAATGTGATTTGCTCCATGGTAGTAACTGTTTCATGACGTGTACCTGAGGCATTGTACCCCTTAAATATATACCATGAAACTTATTTTTAAAAATAGACAAGAAGATTCTTAACTCCTATCACTGCGCTCCACAGGGTTAGGTTGGGCTGTGAGGTGCTTAACTCATATAAAAAGGGGTTATTTCCCTCTCACAGCACAACTGCACCGGTGCAGTCCACTGGGACACAAGCTGCCCCAGGCTGGCAGGACCCGGCCATGGGAGTGAGGCCAGAGCACCTCCGTCTTCTGCCCCACAGTGCCCCGACTGCCAAGCAAGGTGGCACCACAGTTCCATGAGCCATGTACCCAAGGGAAAGGGCCACAAAGACACCTGCCCCTGTCCTGAGAGACAACTCTCATCATGTCCACTGAGCAGAACAGAGTCACAGAACCTCCTCTGGCTGCCACAGAGCCTGGAAACTAAAGCCTCTACCCTGAGAAGCCCGGTTCCAGACAAAACATGGAAAGATGGACAGAACGGACTGTCAGGACACAGCCAGCCAGCTCTGTCACAGCTAGAGACAAAACACAACAGTCAAATGAAATGCATGCACTCGCCACCAGATTAGGAAATGGAGCAACCCAGCTCGTGGAAGAGTTGCCTGCCCTCCCTGCCTCGGGCAAACGCTGAAATTTTGTGCTTACCATTTCCTTACTTGACTTTCCTATTTTCACACACACACACACACACACATGCACACGCGCGCACACACACACACACATGCAGTCACATAGCAGTCCTGTCTGTGGATGCTGAGCCTGCACTAGCTTAAAAGGACTTAGGCAGGCTCAGAACTAGGTATCCACGGGAGGTCCTGGAACCAGTCTCCCACTGACACCGAGGCTCGACCAGTCGTTGGAAATGATCTGCAAACTAGTTGCACATGTTTTTAACTCTGTGAAAATGAAGTCATGCTCCGTGTATGTTTCTGCAGCCTGCGTTTGTGGTTGTCCTGTGTTTCGTGTGCGGCTCTCATCTGAGTTGCCGTGGGGAGCTAGAGTCCACTTGGTCTCTCCCCTGTGGAATTGCCATCGCATCTGTGTGCTCCAAGGCACTGTCACTATTCTGACGAAAAAAAGTGTGGCTTATTCCTACTGTGCTCTGTGACAAGCGGAGCCATTAGAAGCTTTTCTCGTGCATATATGCAAGGACTTCTCCAAGACACATTTCTAAGAGCCACTGCTGAGTTGTGGTATATATATATATCTTGATATTGTCAAACAGACTCTTAATAATGGAAATGAGACAGATCCTGGTGCCCCAGGGAGTCTCAGTGGTTTAGGAGAACCAGTGTATGTACCAAGCACACAGTGATTCCTTTGTTTATTTGTTCAGGAAACTTGTCAGGTAGCCATGATCACCCATTGAAAACCCGCCATCAAGGTAATGATGATTTTTTTTTCAAGAAAAAAAAAGAAGTCACGGGCTCAAGGAAATGAACCCCTCAATAATCAGACAGATCGCAACCTCAGGACCATTGCAACATGCACGCGAGCATCTTAGGGTCAAGGAAAACGCGGCATGTTCGAGGCACTCTCTACAAGAAGAAATTGTGCCCTTAAGAGTTTACAGACTGCTGTGGTTTTGTTCCCAGAACAGAATAGGATCAAGGTAGCTGCAAAGTGCTTGACAGCCTTGTTATATAACTCAAAGTGAGGTCCCCTGGGGACCGAGAAGCCAAGGCATTGTGTGAGAGCATCTGAGAAAAGCAGGGATTCTGGCCCCTCCAGCCCCTCACCCCGCCCTGAGAATCCCAGCAGCACCGCAGGGGGCAGGAGAGCACTGGGAAGGAAAAGTGTTTCCGGCTGAGGAGGTGGGAAAAGACTCCCAGAAAGTGCCATTTACAGAAGAAACAGGAGGAAGAAGGACATTTGGGGGGGACCAGCTCCTGGATGGGAATCACCCAGGGCATCCCTTCTGCCATCTCACTGAGTCTCCAGAACCACCCTCCTGGCACAAAGATAAATATCACTATCTTCCACCGAGGACACGGGCACAGAGAGGTCATGCTCTTATGCATACACATACAGCGTGTAGCCAGCTGCATGGCCACCAGATCCCTCCAAGTTCAGAGCCTAATTTCTTCCTCCACGCCCCATGGAAAGAACTAAATAAGTCACCGTGGGGACCAAAAGTCAGGGCAAGTGCTTCCTGTGTTCAGCCCCCAGCATGAGAACCTCGGAGGGGTGCCAGCGCGGAGTACTTAGAATAAATTCAGGGAAGACAGCAGGCAGAGCAGACTCCTTACCCGCCCACCCCTGCCCGAGCCTGCCCAATAGCTAGCACAGAATAGCATTCAGAACTATCCTCTGAATCCTCCAGGTGTGGGGTGTATTCCTGCAATCCCAGCACTGGGAAGGCTGAGGCAGGAGGATCGCTATGAGATCAAGACCAGCCTGAATTGCATGGTGAGACCCTGTCTTAAAAAACAATAAAAGAACTACCCACAGAATGAGTGAATGAATGAATGAACAAATCCATGCGCACCACTCAGACTCTCCTTCCGAACCTTCCCACACCAGCACTGTAGGCATGATGGGCTCCATCCAGGAGCAAGCTGGGCATGGCCCACCCTCCCCAGGCCCCCGAGTCCCCACTGCCAGGGAGGACCCTGCCAGGAAGCAAAACGCCAGGAGCAGAAGAGGTTTCGAGCGCAGAAAAAGCAGCTCCCACCAAACCCTTCATTTGCCTCACTTAAAAAATTACTTGGCCAGCCTCCGCAGGGCCTCCTGGCTCCAAGGCGGCTCTCTCAGCTCTCAGGAATGTGTGAAAATAAACCAGCAGCTGCGTGGCCCCTAATGACCAGGTTTACAAGGAGCTTATTGTGTCTAAAGAAACAAGACAGCAGTTGGGTCGTGAGATATTAATGTGCTTTTGACAAAGCTGATGAAACCTCCTTTTAAACTACTTAATACCTGCGAGCACGAATTCGGGCAAGTTCCCAGAGGCAGAGCTCCAGCTGCCTAAGGTGCAGCCCTTGGCTCCACATCCCTGGGCTGTGGGGTACCCGTGTGGTTGTTGAGCCCCTGGGCTATGGGACACTGCTCTACACTCCCTCCTGCCGAGCTCCAAGCCACGCCTGGGGGGACTGAGTGGTGACATGTCAATCCTAACTCTGCAGGATCTGCTGAACCCCATCTCCAGCCACCCCAGCCATCCGGGCATCCAGTCTCAGACCCCCCCCCCATTTGTCATGGCTTCGGGCCCCCAGACTCTCTCATCCAGGACCGCCCCATGTCCATGGGTAGTGAGTAACAGACGGCCCTGGGCAGGGAGTAGGGGAGGGAGGCCTGGACTGTAGCACCGGCCAATTCCCGGGGTGTAAATACTCCCGCCTCCCTAGCGGAGTTGGAGCTGTGAGAACTGCTCATGGCCTGTGAGCTGGCCCCAGGCTGCAGGAGCCCGCAGGCCCCACTTACTCTGGAAAATCTTCTCCACCCCGGGACCATTTGTATCTGGAGCTTCCCCCTAAAAGCTCCCCCTTCCCTCACATCCCAACAAACACAGCACACAAACAGGCACACGCGCGCCTCACCCCTGCCTGGCCCCGTCCTGCCCCGGACACCCCTCCACCTCCTCCCAGGACTGTGGGAGCGCTCACACACTCGCGCCTGACACCTCTGTGCCCTCCCCTGGCTCCAGTCACTCTGTCCTTTGTCCCCACACACCGCGCCACACCGCAGCGTCTGTTTTCTGGCTCCTTCTACAGCCTGCAGTGCCTTGAGAGCAGCTCGTATCCATTCCCTCTGTGTGCCCAGCAGGTTGCACAGAGCGCGGCATACAGTTGGTGCCGCATAAATGTTAGTGGCTCACATAATGCCTGGCATATCCTTACAATATAGCATGCGAGGTATCGCACTCTCGTACATTCCATGCTTTCTGTCTTTGCCTCTGAAGTGTGAGCCCTTGAAGGGGAAGGGGAAGGAGAGAATTCCCTGCGCCGTCCCGGGGCCAGGTACTTAGTCAGGCCTGTGTCTCTTCGAGGACTTCTTGAAAAAGCCGACTAACAGGAAAGTCAGCATGGGGCAAGAAGCCAGATGGCTCAGCACCTGGATCCACCTGTGCCTGAAGCCATGCAACACAGGCTTGATTACCACCATTCGGAGAGATTCAGTAGAACTCTAGGCTGGCACTGGCAAATCAAGATCACACCCTCCTCATGGGTGTCCAGTGGTAGCTGAGTGCTTTGCTCTGTGAGCCCTGACCCTGTCATTACTCAGACCAAATCCAGGGCCCGCAGAGTTCCTGGAGCTTCCAGAGAGGCCCTACATGGCCAGACAATCCTTGGCCTCACCACCACCATGGTCCTTGCGGATCACTGGGACCCACACCTTGGGTTACCCCATCACTACCAGATGCTTGTCCCTTAGGGCTCTTTTATCTGCTAAGCTGACTCAGCCTCCAGCCCCCCATGCTCTGCCTGGGGCCTCTGAAATCTGTGTCCCAGTGCCAGCGGATGCCCCATTTTCCTGCCTCCCCTCTTCTTGCTGGATGGAAGCATGACTGTCCCCCACGGCACCACCCCCACCTCAGCTCACATCAAGATCCCTCTTGCCACCAGCCCAGGCCTCCCCAGCCTGCGGCTCCTGGGAGCTGTCCAGACCCTTCTCCCACACTCCTCAACACCCCCACCCGCCCCCCAACTCCCCTGTACCCTCCAGGTTGTCTAGGGTCCCCCTCTGCCCCTGCTGACGCCAGCTCTGTCCTCTGCCTCCTCTCTCCCATGCCACCCTATCATCCTTGGAGACTCCAAAACTGGCAGCGCGTCCCCCCATGCCTGGCCCTGACCTCCCTCTCCTCCCGACGACGGCGGCTCTGCGCGCCCAAGGCCCCATCACACCCGGGCCTGCAGAGGGGCGGGCGGAGGAAGCAGGTGTTTCCTGCGGGCTCCCCTCGCCCACTCTCCCCACAGCTCCCAGCAGGGTCACCTCACTCCAGGCCTGACCTCCTGGGGCTGCCGGGCACTGCACCGAGGGCCAGTTTCACAGACAGACCTGTGAACAGTCTGATGGACAGGGTAGAAAACTGCGCGCTGGAGGAGACCAACAGCGCTTCCCGCAGCAGGGGAGATGGGGTGGCCGGCCTCTGGTGCCGCTCCCGGTGTCAAATCGCGGCCAGACAGGGCCATCATTTAGCCTGTGACAGCCTCCTCATCAAAAGATCACACCAATAATTTCTAAAAACCAACCAATGATTTGGGGCTTATTAGGATAATTTGCTGTATCATTTGCTCTTCAACTTTTAACTGGCTGGACCATTTCTTAATATATACTTGATGCACGAGGAAAATAAAAGGGAATGGCTTAGCCCTGCCTCACTATTAGCTTGTTTGACCTTTCTGGGTGCCAAACACATGGAATATCACCCCTCTCGACACCTGAACCACCTGCATTTCCGGTATTATCCTTGATCTTGGGCTTACTGATAACCACATGCACGCATGCACGCATTTCCCCCCACTCAGGCCCTGTCCCCCCCCACCTACCCAGCATCTTCACACTCACCACCCCCTCCTGTGCTCTTGCACTCACCCTGAACCCCACTCCTGACTAAACACCAGTTGTCAACCACATTGCTCCTGCACCCTGCTGGAGAGAACCCAGAATCCCCAAGGGACCTGGAGCCACCAGGTCACATCAGCATGTCACATCCCCTCTCCAGGCTCCTGGGGGACATTTCACCTCATCATCCTTCTCCAAGGCTCCAACCCTTCCGCCCCTCCTCTGAGGATCCTCTTCCTATTTCACAAAGAAAATAGCGACTAGAAGGGATGTGTCACAAGCTATCCCTGCCACATCCATCTACTGGTGCCACCTCTTTGTGACCTGCCCTTGTGCTTGTGTCCTGGACCTTGTTCCCTCCCACTTGGCTCCCTCCTCTCTGTAGCTTGTCTCTTCTTCACTCACCACAAGGACATTCCCATGGGCATCATCTCCCTTGACCCAAGCCGCCAACTGGGGGTGGACACTCCCTAGCAAGTTGAGAGGGAGGTCACGAGGAGGCAGCAAAGGATGTGGGGGGCTCAGACAGCAAGATCAGCATGTGCAAAGATCCTGTGGTAGGAAAGAGCGGGCTATAAAAGAAGACAAAGAAGAACGGGGAAGGAAGAAGTGGGTGGGAGTAAGACCAGAGAGAGAGTGAGAGAGAAAGAGAGAGAGAGAGAGAGAGAGTCAAGGTGAAGATGCTTAGCTTTGCCCTGAGAGCAGTGGGCAGCTGGTGTGTTTTAAGCTGGTGGCTGTAAGATCAGATTTGCCTTTTCAAAGCATTTTTGTGATTACTCTATGTGGAGGCAAAAGAGTGACTGCAAAATGTCAGTGGGGAGGCTACCATGTCACCTGGGGGAGCTGGTTCGGTGGAGGAGCTGCCCACAGCAGGGCAGAGGCCAGGTGGAGGGGTGCTGTGATGCTCCCATGGGCAGGACACAGCAAGGACGGGATGGCAGTGAGGAGGAAGAGGCTGGGAGCGGATGGCCAGGCTCAGGCTTGCAGAGGGAGTCCGAGGGCAAAAGCTAAGCCAGGCTCAGAGGACTGACTGTGAGTCCAGGGTGCCCAGCACAGAGCTCAGAGAGTAGCACTGAGGCTCGGGACTCCAAGTGGCCTCTCCGTGCACGCAACTCCTGAACCTCGCTTTGTACCAGGAACCAGGGGCCCAGCCTGGCTGAGGCCCAGCTCAGCCCCGGGGCCGCCAGACCAGAAGCAGGTATGGGCGTCGCCTCCCAGATGCAGCTTGACTGAGAGACGGGAGCGGTGCCACCTGCCAGCCCTGGGTTCCCGGGGAAGCTCTGTCCTCAGTTTGTTAGGCACCTCGGGGCACACGGGTAGGAAAGAGTCTCTAAGACCCTCCTGGGCCCGGTCCAGGAACAGTGTGTCGGGGGCAGACCAGGCCTCCTGCTTACACCCCCACATGTAGGAGGTGGGAGAAAACAAATGCAGGGGCCCGAGGAGAATGAAAGACCAAAACACTCAATGATCAGCCTTTCAGTGGTTGGACTCTGTGAACTTCAGTTCAGTGACAGGAAGTTCCGACACATGCTGGGAAGCTGTTTCAGAAGTCGGGGAAGTCGGTGAATTTGGTGCAGGGACAGTTCGTGTGTGAGTGGGGCCAGGGGTCCTCTTTACAATGGGCCCATGTGACAGGAAATACAGAAAGCACTTGCTATATTCATCCAGAATATGTGTACAGGGGCTGGGGATTTAGCTCAGCGGCATAAGCACCGGCCTGGCAAGCACGCAGTCGTGAGTTCGATCCCTGGTACCAAAAAAAAAAAAAAAAAAAAAACTTCTGGTCCCAAATACTTGGGACGGGAAGTTTGGAATTTCAGATTTTTTTTTTTTTGGATTTTAGACTATTTCAGATACATAATGAGATATTCAGTGGGATGGCACCCAAGTCTAACCATGAAATTCACTGCATTTCATATACATATAATCCAGAGGTGATTTGATACATTTTCACTGAGCCTATGTTTTCACTCTGTGCCTGCACAGGGGAGTCAAGGTGGAATTTTCTATTTATGGTGTCATACTGGTGCTCAAAATGTTTTGGATTTTGGAACGTTTAGGCTTTTGGATTTTTGAATTAAGGATATTCAACGTGTGTGTGTGTGTGTGTGTGTGTGTGTGTGTGTGATGATACTTAAAGTTCCTACTTAAGATAGGATGGTCCATCACAAAACCACTTCCTACTTATGAGGTGTGGAATCTCAAGACTCTACAAGAAAATAAATGGTAAACAGGCCCTGAGGACTGTCTCAGTTAGGTGACAGGAGCCAGTGTTGTAGAAAAGCCCCCAGTGCCTGTGGCTGAACACAGGCCAAGTTCATTTCCCTCTTACATCAAAGCCACCAAAGACTGAGTGCCCCTGGTGCCATTCTGAGCACTAGATGCTCAGATTCCTCAGATGGGGAAACTGAGTCAACTCAAGGAAGCTGGGCTGCACCAGGCAGCCTGACCACAGAACCTGCATCGGCCTGGCCCAGCCTCCCAGCAAGGGCTTGATTCTTTTCCATCCATTAGTGGCACCTCTGCTGGTACCAGGGACAGGACAGTGCATGAGACAGACAAGCGTCCCACCCTCCTGAGGCAGACACTCTGGCCACTGTAAATTAGACTCTTCACCGGTTTGCATGAAGGTTGCCTTGACAGGTCATCGATTCACTCAGCGAATGTTGGTGAAGACCTGCTGGGACCCTGGGCTTAGCGTTGGTCTCTGGACTGGTTTGCACCTGCTCAGCCGTTACCCAGGAAATCGCTAGGCCTTGGTGTGACCATCATGTCCTAGCCACAGATCAGCGAGCCTCCCTGAGCCTCAGGTTTTTTGTCTCTAAAATGATGTGATGACATTCTCTCACAGTCCTGAGCCAAAATGAGCTGTAGTTCAAGACTATGCACGGAGCCAAGCCCCGTGGGGATCCCCAGAGCTGTCAGGGCTGGGGGACTGAATGTCACCCCTGCAGATGGACAGGCACCCTGCAGACTCCCCTGAGGGCTGTGGGGCTGCCTGCCGCCTCCAGTCTGGGGTCTGTCTTCTTGGGGAATCTATCTGCAGCGTTCTCACATGCAGGATGCAGGGAGACTCCCCGCCAAGCTGGGGCACAGGAAGCAGCTGGGGAGCCTTCATCAGCCTCCTTAGCGTGGCCCAGGCCCGGAATCAAACCTCAGCCACTGCCAAGCTCAGCTAATCCTCAGAAGCCGAGACGCAGGGATGGAAAGCAGGGTTTTGAAGTCTCAGCTTTAGATCCTCTGCGCAGTGCTGCGGGTGTGTGTGTTTTGATCCGCCAGGCAGATGTCCAAACAGACAAAGCGATCTTTCCCCCCTCCTGGGTGAGCTGAGCTTCAGAAGAGCTAGGAGTCGGGAGGGGGCAGGGGCACTGTGCCCTGCAAAAGACCACAGCTCACGCTCCTCTCTCTTGTTTTGCAGGGAACTTCAAAGGCCTGTGCAAGCAAATCGATCACTTCCCAGAGGACGCAGATTACGAAGCTGACACAGCAGAATATTTCCTCCGTGAGTCACGCAATTGTTTAATCTCTCTCCAGGTGGTGGGTCGTGTGCTTTGCTCCTTCAGGGGGTCTAGATCAGGCCCCCCCAAGGGCCCGTCTCTGCAAAGGGCAGGGAAAAGCTGCACCTCGCTCCTACCTCGATCCTTTCCTCCTCCTTGGAGGGTAAATCTTCACGTGTTCTGTTCCCTCTGCCTGCAACACACTTGCCACCGCTTCTTTGTCCGGCAAAATTCTATGCATCCTCCCGGTCTTAACTGAAGCATCACCTCCTCCAGGAAGCCCCCTGCCCCCTGGCCCCTGCATACTCCCAGCGCACAGCACTTTCCCATTCTGTGGAGTTCCCTCTGTTGAAGCGGACCCTCCCTCCTCCTTCTCTATTCTATTTCCAGCCTACCACACGTAGTTTTTAAATACCTAAGGGAGAAATCCCACCAGCCAGAGCCTGGAACTTCCACTAGGGGGAAAAAGAAACAGAAAGAGGTTCCCCCCCCCCACCCCGCAAGTCAAATCAAAGTTAAAGCCCCACGTAACAGCTGTGATCTTAAATCCACCTGAGACATATTATCAAGAGACAGCATTCTGAGGCCCCAGGGGAATTTCTCAAGCATCAGCAAAAACTAACAAGGCTCCCTGCTCCCCAAGAAAGAGATTTCCCGAAGAGAGGCTGAGAGTCCTTGAGGCCTGGGCCCACGGAGCTGAAGGCTCTCGGGCTGGTGCCGCCTCTGCCCAGACAGCGGCTTTGCGAGGGCTCGGCCTCTGCTCCCCGCGCCCCCCCCAACCCTCCCCCACGCAGAGCGGCTAGCATCACCCTCGGATCGCTTTTATGAAAAATGCAGGAGGCGTTTTATTATATGGATTGCCCCTGTCTCTTTCAATAATTACTCCTCACATCAAAGCCAGAGTTCAGGTCAGCCTGGAATCTGGTTCCATTGAGAAACCCACGGAACATTAAAGGCAGCCAGGAAACTGGAGACAGAGAGGAAGGGAACGATCTATAGATTATTTTTTTTTTTTTGAAAGGGAAACACTATCACACCATGCTTGTCATTTCCTTTCACGAACTCCCCCGAGACATTGCTCTTAAATGGAATTCCCACAGGGACACAGGCTTGTCGCTGTTCCTGTGTCTGGAGCTCTCTCTCACCAAGCCTGAGCTCAGTACAGGAGACCAGTAGTGCGGTAGACGTAATTGAGCACCTGCTGTATACGAGATCTTGTGCTCAGTGCTGGGGAGGTCAAGCGAGACAGCCCCTGGCCCCCGAAGGGCACCCCTGACTGGTGGGGTAGAGAAGAGGTACCAGGGGAACAGCTGGACGTGGAAGATGAGGTAGACGGGAGTGAGGACAGAAGCTGAGCCCCACTCCTGGTGCCACACTCCTAGGCCACAGGTGTGACAACACGGGGACGATGTGACACTTTACCAGCCAGGTGGTAGGCTCCCTGGGGGAAGAAACTTGTCTCAATGATTGCTGCACCCAGAATACAGTAGGTGCTTAATAAATGCATTTTGTTCAATAAAGGAAAAACAGGGTTCTCCGGTGGCAGTCCCCACTCACTGTACGCCTTAGTTTCTTCCACATTAAGTAGAGGTGAGCTCACAGCACTGGGGTCTCCATGGTGGCCCAAGACAATACAGACTTGGTCTCAAGTTGACCATGAAGGGTTCCCCAGGTCTGATCAGAGTTGGTGAAACTCAGCAATGTTTCTGGGGCATCCATAACCAGGATCAGCCAACTTTTCCCCAAAAGGATAAGATAGCAAGTATTTGGGGCCTTTCAAAATATACAGTCTCCATGCCAGCTGCTCAGCTCTGCTCAAAAGCAGCCCCAGGCCCCCCAGAAACAAACGCACATGGTAGTGTTCCAGCCAGACTCCCTCCGCAAGAACAGGCAGCAGGCACACCGGACACCGCTGGCTGATCCCGATCTATAAAGCGCTAGTGGTGGGCTAGAAGAGAATAACTGTGCAAAAGCTGGTCAGCAAGAGAAAGTGGAAGACAGGAACAGATTCTCTAGAAGGACCCCCTTCCCCTGCCCCCCTCCTGGCTCTGTGCCTCTGCCTCTCCAGTACCCGGAACCATCTCATCCCAGCCCTGTGAGCTTTGCTACACTGTTTCCGATTCACACTCTGCAGCCCTAAGTGGCCACGAGCTGCTAGAAGGCACAACTCTGCCCCAAGCATTTCTGCACCCCAAGTCCCTAGCCCAGGGTCCGGCCCAGAACTGGAGCCCAACAGAGTCCCACTTTGTTGACTGAGCAAGGAAGTAACTGGGTGGGTGAAGAAATGACAAAGCAGGTCATGCATGGTCAGATGCCAAGAAGAACTATGCCTGCATCAAGTGCAGACAGAAGACAGCCCAGGGTGGGCAAGGTGGGCGGAGCTACTCCGAGGTGGGCGTGTCTTTGGTGGTGGTGGGAGGGTCTTTCTCTGGGTGGGCGGGGCCTTATTGCTGTGTTCAAGTCTATCACACCCACCTGCACATCTCGCCTGTCGTACAGCCGCCCACTCTGAGTGCGAACCATCTGTAGATAGAGCCATTGGCCTACTGTTTTGTGGCACACATGAATAGGAGATTTGGGCTCCAAAAGCATCATTCATTCATTCCTTTCCTTCATTTGATCTGGAGACACTTATCTTGCATCTACCATACACTGGGCACTGTCGTAAATAGGGGGACTGTCGTGAAGATCGACTCCAATGGAAGAAACAAGTAATGAGCAAATGCGCCCCTCCCCACCCCTGCTCTTTATCCCCAGGGTGGTCTCAGAGTTCTTGAAGGGGCTAGAGGGTAGAGCATGCTGGGTAGGGGGACAAGCTAAGAGCCGAGGCCTTCCAGTAGGAAAAGCAGGGTGTGTTTTGGGGGCAGAGAAGAGGCCGGTCTGTCTGGCAGTGTGCTCACCACATCTCAGCAGCAGGGAAGGTGAGGAGACCCCATTTGGGGTCACCCCTGACCTCCGGCTCACCGGCAGGACTGAGGAGCAGAGCATGGAGGAGAAAGGACCCGGGGCCGGCTGGATGGGACAGGCATCCGGAGCTGCCCTCTGGGTTGAAGGCAGCAGGCTCTTCCCTGCTGCCCAGGCTCCGGCAGGGTCTGTACCATATGGAGGGCCAGCAGGAGGAGGGTCCCCCACTAACACCTGAGGGGTGAATGAATGGGTGAACAAATAGGTGCTCCCATTCCAGCCTCTGAGTGTTTGAGGACTCCCATAGCTTGTCCTGACTCACAGAACCCCAGTTTTCCCACAATGCAGTGGCCATCATCAGTGACCAAGGGTGACACCAGAGCCCCTGTCACTACACTGGGTCACTGTGACAGGTAGGCTGGTGTGGTTACCGACTGTCCACCCACCCAGATATGGAAGGTGACCACAGTGTGTCCCCACCTAGTGCTGGCACCATGGGACAGGCCTGCCCCAGTGGCTTCTGTTCTCACTGTCACACACAGCAGATGAGGAACACAGCAAGGTGTGGTGGCGATGACAAGTGTGTCCCATGTGAAGTTATGCATGAGTGTGTGAGTTGGCACCGTGCCCTGTGTCTTCTGGTACCTATGTGCCACACTGCTCCGTGTCTGTGTCTGAGCGTGTCTGCACAGGAGGGCTGGGGGGTCCCTGCATGTTGTGTGTCTCTGCTGTGTGTAAGGGAGGGGAACTTGTGCGTCTGTCACAGCATACTCTGAAGCGGGAAAATAAGTCGGAAGGATTGGGTTCCCTTCTGAAGTCAGGTACTGCACTCCTACCTGTGCTAGACCCCAAAGCCACTGGGTCCTGCCCACTCTAACCACAGCTTCTGCTGGGGGAGGGGAAGAGACCAGTGCCCACAGACCACACATGCATGCACATGCATGCACACACACACACACACACGCACACAAGCTACACTTTCCCAGGGTTAGAACTGAACAGAAAAGGAGAGGGGGAGAGGGCTCCAGACACCCCTCATCCCCACAAGAGAGGCATCTGACCACACCTGCAGTGGACAGCTTCCCAGGGACCCTTGCACCACCCAAGGGCAAGAACAGGCAACCGAAGAAACAGGGCTTCCCTGGAGAAGCAGCCAGCCAGGAATGGACGCCCATCAGGGTGGACAGGAGCAGCAAGAGGCAGGGAGTCCATAGGGGGCTTATTATGAGGATTCATTTAGCACCAGTAGGAGGCTTCAGGGATTCAAACCCAGCTCTGCTCCTTCCCAGTTAACCTCCATGGGCCTCAGTTTCCCTGCAATGAGTCGATGACCACCGCGATCTTTCCAGAGTCATCCTGAGGACTGAGTGAGCTGGATTCAGGCAGCTCACCGCATGGGCCATGAGAGCCTCGAGCCTCTGCCCGCATTGGCCTCTCTTGTGGCCGAGCAATGTGCAGTGTAGAACATGGCAGTGCAAGGGATTAAGAGGGGGTGAGGGGCAGCAGGAAGATGAGGCCACGCTCTACAGCAGGAGGCCATGGCGCCTCAGAGCAGCGGTGTGGCAGTGGCGGCGGCTGCCGCTGTGGGGAGAACACTCCAGAGGAGGGGGAAGCAGGAGCCAGAGGCAGGAGCCAGGCCCCGCGGGCCTCAGCTTTCTTCCCAGATGGGAAACCCCACAGGGATAGAGCCCGGGCCTTGGGAGGCAAGAGCTCAACCTTTCCGTGACATCCCTGCCCCTAAGGGTCACCACTGCTGACTTCTTTGACTTTTTTTCTTCCACCATCAAATTTCTCCTCTTTTTCGGTGCGTTGCTTCCCACTGGTCTTCCTCTTCTTTTCTTCTGTTTCTCTCTCTCTCTCTCTCTCCCTCCCTCTTGTGCTCCCTGCATTTCCAAGGTCACCGGCTACACCACTCAGCACAGCATGGAAGGGGAAGACGAGTGGAGAGCGCTCCTTCCCACCTAGCGCATCTGTGATTCTATCCCATTAGAATGGAGCAAATCTCCAATGGGATAACATGCATAAAGAGCTTAATGCCGTGCCCAGAACATAGGGAGCCTGCCCTGCACACGCTGAGTGACAGTGACAGTGAAGGAAGCTCAGGGAGCAGGTGAGGTGGCAGCCTGCCCTTGCAGGAGAGACCTGGAACGCAGGACCCCCACAGGTGGACAGTGCCATGGGGATGCCCTGTTCCAGCCTCACATGCACAGACCCGAGGCCAGAGAGGTGAAAGCTCACACTCTGGACCCCTGGCAACCCAGGCACAGAGCCTCCTGAGCCCCTGCTTTGCCACACAACTGCCACCCCACTTCCTCGGCCAGTGCAGTGAGGGACAGCACAGCTCTGGGATGGGGTTTCACGGTGTGACCGGCTGGGACCTCCTGGAGCACAAGATCTCAACACCATTTGCAAGGGAATTTGTGTAAAGAGAGGGTTTGCTCAGGCCAGCACCCCCAGAAGGGGAGAGGTCGGCTCATTCCGGGGCACTTAAGAGACCCTCTATTTCATCAATGGCTCAGAAAAGCATCAGCGCCTCACGGTTCACCCATGTCCTGCACACTCGGAAGCTTCCACACTCTTCCTGTGTCTTTGTTTTAACCCCAGCAGGCAGACCAAGGTAGAACTTTCATTCCATCTTACAGAAAAGGAAGTAGAACCCCAGGGACGCGAGATAACTGGTCTACTACAGTTTCCTCGAGCCAGTAACCCGACACTGAGGCTGCCCATGGTGGGGCCTGGGCCTGCTCCTCTGGGCTCACCTGCGTCTGTGATACCCACACTTGGCACCTCAGCCCCGCTCCTGCCTGATGCCCAACTGCCCCTCCACAGAGCCCCTGGAGCTCTGTCCCAGACCTTGAGTTCCTGTTCTCTCCTCTTTCTCCTACCCTTGGTCCTCTCCTAGTCCCCGGAAGTAGTTTTTCCAGCTGGCATTCAAGACTGAATCCTAGAAGGCATCCCAGTGCCACCTTCT
Organism: Hydrochoerus hydrochaeris; assembly: GCA_004027455.1. Classification (NCBI taxonomy): domain Eukaryota; kingdom Metazoa; phylum Chordata; class Mammalia; order Rodentia; family Hydrochaeridae; genus Hydrochoerus; species Hydrochoerus hydrochaeris. The sequence goes on along the minus strand of PVLA01001193.1, from coordinate 120,007 downwards.
TCTCTCCCCAAATCCACCCCAAACCTTAGGTCACCCCCTAACCATCTCTCACACGCATCCTGCTGGGCCAAATGCCCTCACCCCTCTCACCTAGCAGACACAAGAGCCTTTTCCCTGGGTCCTCGGGTGCCTAGAGCCACCTTGACTTTGGCTTCTTAAAATGCAAATCACATCACAACAGTCCTTTAATCTTTCCTGGTGCTCTTAGGCTAGAGGAAAGCTCTTTAGCACCTCCCACTGGTTCCTGGGGACCTCTATGGCCCTGTGTGGCTGGCCTGGGTGGCCTCCACTCCCGTGGCCCCAGGCCTCGGAGAGCTCACTGTGAACCAGCCCTTCTGGCCCTGTGGGAGCTGCACCCCTGTGTCTGTGCGATCTGCTTCCATCCAGCCTCTCAAATGCATCCTCAGTCACCCAACGTCACCCCACAGGGGAGCCCGCCTGATCCCACGTGTGCTCAGAGGAGGCTCAGGGAGGCAGGGGGAGCCCCAGTGTAGGGGAGCCCCATGCTCAGACATGCAGCCCTGAGTTCTCCGACCTTGCACAAACGGCTTAACCTCTCCAAGGCTCGGCTCCAGGTTCCGTGTAAGGACGCAGTTAAAATGCCCCCTGCACAGGCTGTGATGAGAGCTGAGGAAATACACGCACAGTGCTTAACCAGCCCCGGAGCATGTCGGCTTTCACCTTCGTGTGCCCTCCGGGTCGCTTTCCGTCACAGCACTGTATGGTGGTTCTGTTCCAGTGACATCTGTCTCACTTATCTCAGTCACTTTCCCCTCTGCACACAATTCCCCGACACCCACAACTTAAAGGAGGAGAGGTTCGCTCTGGCTCAGAGTTTCAGTCCTCGCTCACCTGGCTCCCAAGCAGAAATGGCTTGGCAGAGGGGCACTGCGGGGGGGAAAGGTGGTCAACATATGCCAGCCAAGACACTGCAAGAGAAGGGAGGGTACAGAGCAAGAATATGCCCTTCTGGGTCATGGACCCTGGGACAGCCTCCAGCCGGGCCCCACCTCTTCACAGCACATCCGGCTATAACCCACAGAGGGGTGAATCCGGGGACCATTACGGCGCCCCCTATCCAATCACTTCAAAACACCTGAGGCGTGGCGGTGACATTTCAGGCCTAAAGCAGCATCCCTGATGGGAACGTAAGCTCTGGAAGGACAGGGACCAGGTCTGGTTTTTGCAGTCTGATGTCTCCTGTGCCCAGCTCAGCCCCAGGCAGCAGCAGGCACTGAGTCGGTGTTTGTCCTGGGCTCCCCTCCAGTCACGTACAATTGCCCTGCTCCAGACCACGAGGCCTTTCTCCAACACGGTACACTTTATCGCTAGAGGTGACCGGCCACACGGGCAGACCACACTTAGCACACCAACCGATTCTGCCGATAAAGTTTTACTGGAACACCACCACCTTCGCTGGTTTACCTATTGTCTGTGGCTATTTTCACCCAGCAACAAAGTGGAAAAATTGCTATGGAGACCGTGTGGCCAGTAAAGCCAACAACAGCTTCTCACTGTCCCTTTGCAGAAAAAGTTTGTCACTGCCTCTTCTAAGCCAAGGTGACAGCTTTGTTTGGCTGCTGAGCTTCCAGCAGGTGAATCCACACAAGGTTCTGAGAACCAGGCACAGGGCGAGGGCTCCCTGAACTTTAGCAGGAATTGGGCGATGCCATGGGCTCTTTCCAGGAGACATATGTGTGTTTGTTCATCCACAAATCAGGTGTTTTCTGCTTCTGGGGATAAATTTTGGCAACAAGACCACACCAACCTCCAGGGGAACTCAGGACAATGTGTGGAGGAAATTGCGTTTGGACTGAAGCAGGAGGAGCCTCAAAAACATCCAAAGTGACTGTCACTCTACACCCTGCACCAGCTGTAGTGCAGATATTTCTCAGTGTGATCTTTACAGCCGTGCCCTGACACCTTCAAAAGCACACAAATCTTGCTATGGGCACCTTGTTGAAATGCAGTTGCTAATTCTGCAGGTGTAGGGTGGGCCCTGAGACCTGTGCTTCTCACCAGCCTTCCATGATGCTGCTCCGAGGACCATGCTAGGAGAGATAAGGCCATGCTGGGAACTGGCATTATTATAACGGCTCCATTCTACAGAGTAGAAAACTGAGGCTTGGGAATGTAATGAGCCTTGTCCAAGGGTCCACAGTGAGTAAGTGACAAAGCCTGGGTTCCAGCTCAGGTGTGACCAGTTCCCAAGTCCCTTTTCAGTCTGTGACACAGTGCAGCCAGAAAGCCCTCTCTCAAGAGCCCCTCCACCCCAGAGATGCCCACTTACTTTTAAGGAGCTTCCTTCCCAGCCTGGAATGAGCCTCACATGGTCCATCCTCCTGGGCACAGTGCTGTGTCCCGGCTGCCCTATCATCCTCTTTTTGGGTGGAGGGGCCTCTCAAGAGAGACTGGACCAGGCGCGGAAGGGCACACCTGTAATGCTAGCACCCTGGGAGCTGGGGACAGGAGCGATGCAAGCTTGAGCCCTGCCTGGGCTGCTGACTGACTTATGGAGACTAGGACTCAGAAGCCTTGGGTTCAACTCCCAATCCCATAAAAAGAAGAAGAGGAGCAGGGGGAGGAGGAGGGAGAAGGAGAAGAGGAAGAAGAAGAAGAGGAGGAGGAAGAAGAAGAAGAGGAGGAGGAAGAAGAAGAAGAGGAGGAGAAGGAAGAACAAGAGGAGGAGGAGGAGGAAGAAGGGGGTGGGTTGGAACAAGCTATGCTGGCCACAGAAGCTTATGTTCATATCCCCACGGCCACCACCATGTAGATGACATGGGAGCTGTTTCCTGCTTTCTGAAGCAGTTCCCTTCCCTTTGCGCTGTCCTCTCCTCCACCTCCCTCCATCTCGTCCACACACATCTCTGCATACATGTGCACACACATGCCTGCACGCACAGCACCCCAGCCCAACCCCACACACACACTGCTTGCAGGAAGCTGGGCTGGGCCTCCAGTTCCCACAGCTGAAGGGGCTGAGTGGGAGCACAGCTGGGTCTGCCCCGGCAGCACACGGAACCGAAAGTCTTCCCTCTGCTCTGTACCTACAGCAGCACTACTGCCCTGAGAAGTCACACTGTGCCCTCTCTCTTCCTTAATGCTTGCATTCCCCTTGCCAGCTGGTCAGGACATATACCTGTATGCAGAGGGCAGGACTGGGAACCCAGAGAGGGCAAGGCACCTGGCTTCCCTGCACAGCAAGTGATCGGTGCAGTGGGGACCCAAATCCAACTCTCCGGTCCCATCAGCACCCTTCCTAGGATCCTGGGAAGCCACACGGGAAGGGTCCAGAAGCTGGTCTGGGTTTGAAGCCTGGATCTCTAGCTGAGTGGCCTTGAAGATGCTTCTTTACTTCTCTGAATCTCGGTTGTCTTGTCTCTAAATCAGGGCAAAAATAGCCCACATCCTGAGCACTGTTAGATGATGAAATCATTACACAGTGCATTAGGAGGGAACTTGAGCAGACACAGGGTGGGTGCTTGTCAAATATCCTCTCCCTTCTCCTGCATCTTCCGTAGGATCTCACCACCCCTTTGAGCATTAAAGCGACTGTTGGTGACGCATGTGTGTGCTCAGCTTGCAGGCACGCTGCATGTGTGCGCCTTGTACCTGGGCTAAGTCTCAGGTCCAGGCTAGAGTGCATTGTCTTAAATAACTCGCAGGGAGAATGTTCCCCTTGAGTCTGAGGAGCGGGGCATCCCTGTCCCTGTGGAGCTCAGACAGCAGTGTGAACCCCCACCCACCCACTCACACCCTTAGCCTTGACCAACTTCAGAATCTGCAGCTTTAGCTTTAGCCCCACGCGTGGGCTGCATATAGAGCCCCGCCCTTCTCTACGCGCCTCTCCCACCAAAACCTCATCCGTTCATTAAATGGCAGGAGCAGCCATCGTGGTGGTGCATGCCTGCAACCCCAGCCCTTTCGAGGCTGAGGCAGGAGCATAGATTCTGCTACACATAGAGGGTGGTGACCGAGGGTTCTGTCAGAGAAAGCTACCTAAATTCTTCTTAGAAACAGCTAAGTAGAAGGTGGACTTCTCACCAACCCTTTTGGGCAATTCTGCCACCCAAAGTGGGACGGGACACAAGAGATAGGAGGAGACCCTACTTCTAGTGCTTGTGCCCCTAAAATGCCTCCCAATGAATGCCCAGGCTTGGCCACAGAGCCCCGGGCTAACAGGACTCCGCTTTCTTAGAAGTGACACAAACTACCAAAACTGTCCCTGCCTGGCCACAGCTGCCCCAGAGGAACAGAGAGTCAGCCAGGGTCCCTGCACTCCTCCCACACTGCCTTTGTGGGCTTGGCAGAAGGAAACTATTTTACCTCGCAGAGACACTCTGCAGAGGTCCCCACTCCGATCCTCCCAGACGGCTCTCTCCCCAGCACCCCGAGCTCACCCACCAGCTGTCCTCCCTCTGCCCGCCCTTTGCCCCCTTCCCGCAGTGCAGCCGGACACCCTAGCCAGCCTCCCTTTTCCTTAAAGTACTCTTTTCCTAGCCAGGCATGACTGAGTGCCTGGAACCTTAAGACCCTGGAAGGCTGAGGCAGAAAGATCACAAGTTAGAACCCAGCTTGGGTAATTTAGCAACTTAGCAATCTCTGCTTCGAAATCTAAATAAATAAAGAAGTGACTGGGAGGGGAAGGTTTGCTCCGTGCAAAAGCCCTGGGTTCAGTCCTCAGTACCACTGCACAAAAAAGAGCCGTTTGGCAGCTGGGGAGGCTGCTGGGTGACAGCCCACTTGCTTTGCACATACGAGGCCCTGCAGTCCATCCTCCGCCCCATAAAAAATAAAATTAAACTAAGGATGGTGGTGCATGACTATAATCCCAGCACTCAGCAGGCTGAGGAATGAGAATTACTTCAAGTTCAAGGCCAGCCTGGGTCACACAGAGAGTTCAAGGCCAGCCTAAACTCCTATTGAGACCCTATCTAAAAAAAAAAAAAATTCTTTTCTCTCCTACCCCAATGATCAGTCCCTCCCTCTTGTCCTGAATTGGATTTTTGCCTTCTGCTTTCTCTTTTCCTTGCAATGTACCCATTTCCTACTCTATCTGGACCACTTCTTTCTTGATGACAAGCTTGTATTGAGGGTTTACTGTGTCCTTGGGTTAAATAAGAACATGAAAAGAAAAAGCCACAGCGTTTGCCTCATGGGACCTGGGATTTATGACAGAAACACACAGAAAAACGAGTATGTACTATAATACCAATCATTCATCGCCCATTTATTTTTTTCAATAAATGCATTATCTGCATTGACTTATTTAGTCCCCATAGCAGCCTTAGGAGGCTGCCCCTGTCATCACCCCTGCTCTACAGGAGAGGAAACTGAGGAACAGAGATGTAAAACAAAAACCTTTCCAAACTTAAACAGCAAGTAAATGCTAGGGCCAAATTTAAATCCGAGCCAGGTGGTCCCACCTGACCACTCCCATGTACCTCTTTTCCAGGCACCTAAGTACCCCAAATCATGAAGCAAATACCGAATAACATTGCATAAGGTTAGGGAAGGTTTCACAGAGGAGAAGATTTTGAGCTGGGTTTTGATGGATGAGTAGAAGTTCGCTGAGTAAAAAAGATTAGGAAAGACAGTCCAGTAATAGAGCTTAGTGTGTTACCAGTCAGCATGAAATGACATGGCTTGGGAATTTTGTTAAGCTGGACCAGAAGGACTCTGGGGACTGGGAGGGGTGAGACCTAAAGAGACAGAGGCCAAGTTGCACAGAGCCCTGAGTGCCTGGTAAGGGCTAGAACCTGGTCCTGGGGGTCTTAGAGACCCCTTGATGGGCTGCAGGCGCAGCAGCTAGCCCTCCTTCCCTCCCTCCTGGCGTTGCTAGGCAACCTGGGCTCCCAGCTGTGTCCCTGCCTCAGCCTCTCCCGGTTCATGGCCACACCCCCCTCTCTCCTGGCCCCTCCGTGTTCTTCTGCAGGGGCCGTGAGGGCTTCGAGCATCTTCCCCATCCTGAGCGTGATCCTGCTGTTCATGGGCGGCCTCTGCATCGCGGCCAGCGAGTTCTACAAGACTCGTCACAACATTATCCTGAGCGCCGGCATCTTCTTCGTGTCTGCAGGTAAAGTCATCGCATCGCACTGGGGCACTGGGCGGGCTGGGGTGCAGGTCGCAGTGTGGGGAGGGAGCCTGTCAGGTGAGGGGAGGCTCAGGCTGGGGTCCCACTCCTGAGCCCCTACCGAGTGACCGGTCCTCCGCGGCCTCCCTCCCATCACCTAGAGAAAGGGCAGCCCCTGGGGCGCCCTCAAACCTCCCCCTCCCCAGCGCAAGTAAATGGATGAGGAAGCTGGAGACAGGGGAGTCAGAGGCCTCCCGCCCCCCACCCTCGCGCAGTGCCAGCTCCACCCTGGGAACCACAGGTGCCCACCCCTCGCCGTCCCAGCTGGGTGGGAGCAGGTGGCCCCTCTGTCAGGTGTCTGAGCCCATTTATGTGGCGCATCACACTTGCCACAGATGCCACAAAAGCAGCAGGAACTGTAGCATGCGCCACTGAGTACAAGTGACAAGGCAGCACAGGGCGCCTGCCACGCCCAGGCACCAAGAGAGGATTGGAATCCGCTGATTTAACCCTCTGCACGAGGCCACCTCCGCCCCAGCTTTCAGAGGGGGAGCCCCAGCAGAGGGTGACCTGTCAGTGGCTTTGAACCTCGGCAGGCTGACTCTCCAGCCTCCAACCCCGATGCCCCAGGGTCAGATCCACGTGCCCCTCTGTGCTTCTGTGTCGTCACGAAGCCCTTAGCAGGGAAGGCGATAGTAAGTGCTCAGTAAACACTATCTGCTGCTGTCTTATGACTGGTACTCAGTGGGTCATAGACCGCCTCTCTCTCCTCCTGTTTCTACATCTAACCTTCACGTGGCATGATAAAATGTTAAGGCGGAGCTTCCCAGGGGTCCTCTGTCTCCGTGCCTCTGTCCGTGCAGTCCGTCCAGCAGCCCCCAGCCTGTCACTCTGCCTAGTGGAACCATCCCCTGGAGGACCAACCCCTCCTCTCTGCCCCTCCCACCGCAGGTCTGAGTAACATCATTGGCATCATCGTGTACATATCTGCCAACGCGGGAGACCCCTCCAAGAGTGACTCCAAAAAGAACAGTTACTCCTACGGCTGGTCCTTCTACTTCGGGGCCCTGTCCTTCATCATCGCCGAGATGGTCGGGGTGCTGGCCGTGCACATGTTCATAGACCGGCACAAGCAGCTGCGGGCCACGGCCCGCGCCGCGGGCTACCTCCAGGCCTCGGCCATCACGCGCGTCCCCAGCTACCGTTCCCGCTACCGGCGCCGCAGCCGCTCCAGCTCGCGGTCCACCGAGCCCTCCCACTCCAGGGACGCCTCGCCCGTGGGCATCAAGGGCTTCAGCACCCTGCCGGCCACCGAGATCTCCATGTACACGCTCAGCAGGGACCCCCTGAAGGCTGCCACCACGCCCACCGCCACCTACAACTCCGACAGGGACAACAGCTTCCTCCAGGTCCACAACTGTATCCAGAAGGAGAACAAGGACTCTCTCCACTCCAACGCAGCCAACCGCCGGACCACGCCCGTCTGAAGACCACCCCGGGGCTGGCGGCTGGTGGCCCTGGCGCCAGGCCAGCGGGAGGGACCCTGGGCATGGGAGGAGGTGTGGCCCATGGGCAGGGACAGGGCCGCCCACGGGGAGACCTTCCCAAAGCAAAAAACACACACACACACACACACACAGTTACACACACACACACACACACACAACACAAAAAAAGAGAAAAACATAACAAGTAAATTTAAAAAAAAAAGAACAAAAAAAACAAAATATAAGAGGAACAAAGATGTAAAACAACAGGCAATGTGGAAAAACATAAACGAAGGAAGACAAACTTTAAAACGAAGCAAAAGGGATTAAAAAATTAACAATAGAAAATAAATCTAAAAGAAAATGCATGACTTCCCATGTACCATTATTTTAACATTTAATAAACACCAGTTTAAATGAAAACCATAAAAGGGAACCAAGATAATATTAAAACAAAAAAAAAGAAAAAAAAAAGAAAAAGAATGGAAAGGGAGAGGGGCGCCCTTTATTTTTAATTAGGGGTTTATGTTATCTTTTTGTTTGTTCATTTGTTTATTTAACTGTGGGGAAAGTTTAAAAACTGACAGTGTTAAAGTGTTCTGCCCCCTTCAACCCGGTGGGCCCCGCCTCTCTGGGAGGCTAGGGGTGGTGACAGGAGCCTGTGTCACTGCCAGGCCCTTGGGACCCCCCCAGTCCGCTCCCCCCAGTACTGACGAGGCAGCTGTAGGCCTCCGGGTGGCCTGAGTCCTTGGTCCCTCCTGTCCTTTAGGTGCCTGGAGGGGGTACACTTGGGGCTCCCCAGCCCCTTGTTCCCAGTCCTTAATGGTCCTAACCCACTGTGATGACTTCCTAGGCCTTGAGGAAAGGGAGGGGGAAGGGATGACTGCCGTGGGCTTACAGAGAGGCCGGACACCCCGGAATCCTCAGGGTGAGCCTTTGGGGGTCACCATCCCCAAGCTCCTGTCCTTGGGATCAGGAGACACCCACCCCTCCCTGGGAGAGGGGATATAAAGGAGCTCTCCCTCCTCATCCCTCACCGCAGGGCCACCTGATGACCCTGGGGTGATGGTGGACCCCCAGACTCATGGGCCCCCCAGTCCTCCTGGGGCAGGGGCTCTTTGACCCTTTGGGGGTCGTTGGATTCACTGATGCCCCTCTCGGGGCCCAGGGTCCAACAATGACATTGCAAAAAGGTTTCTTTTTACAAAAGAAAAAGGAAAAACAAGTGGTGATTTTTTTTTAATAAAAAAACCACAGATTATAAATAAATGTAAATATATAATAAGTGGATTTACTTGCAAGAAAATCAGATAGTATTTTTCTTTTAATTCTTTTCCAGCTTTAAACTGTGAACAAAAAAAAAAAAAACAATAGGGTGGGGGGGCTTTAAAATTTAGCAGGGAACTTGTAAAGACAAAACAGAAAACAAATATACAAATCCATTGAAAACAAAACAAAACAGATGGAGAGAAGCGAGCTGGGCTTCGAGCCAGAGGAAAAGGAGCAGGGCCCCAGTCAGCTGCAGGGAGCCTTCTAGAAAGATCGCTTCCTTCTACTCAGAAGGTGCTGCTAACGTGGGGGAGAGGAGACCACAAGACACCCACAGCCCCGCGCTGTGACAGCTCCCGGGGATGACCTCGCCCTCACTGCCCACCCCACGCCCTGCCGGGTGCCCGGCTCAGAAAAACTGACTCCTGCCATCCAAAGCCACGGGTGGCAGCACCACAAGGCCACCCCAGCCTTTACAGCCCATGTGCCCCTCCCCACAACAGCGCTATACACACGCACGTGCACACACACGTAGACCGAGCTCACCTACATGCCTGGATTCTGCATTTCCTCACTTGGGGCCTCCCTGGGCCTCCATGTCCCCCCCCAGGTACACGTACAGGCCCACCCAGATGTGCCCTCTGAAAGCCGGGTCTTGTTCACCTCTGCCACCCGCACAGAGCGAGCTGCCAGGGATGACCAAATCAGTTGCCACTGAGCTCCCGTGACATGGAGAACATTTCCCAGTCACTGGTTGGCCTCCCTGCCCCTCCCCCATACGCAGTCACACACGCACACTCGCGGACACACACACACACACACATGCATCCCCCACACGGCTCCTCACTCCACAGCCCCGACCCCACATCCAGTGTCAAAGCAAAAACACACGCACGAGCTAATGTCTCCTGCCGTTCAGACACAAAGGGCAAAGATGCAGAGGTCCCCAAAGCCACTCTTCATTTTGTGTCCCCCTTCTTTAATGCCATGGCCCCATCACAGAATGAAGGAGGCTTCCTCAAAAGAAGAGATCAGTCCCCAGGGTCTTCCATAGCCTTTGGGGGGCTCAAGGAAAAAGATCCTCCAAAGTTTTCAAGAAAGGCTTCTCTCTCTCTCTCTCTATCCCTCCTTCTCTTTTTCTGGAGCTCAGAGTTTTAGCTGCACATAGTCCTAGGGGAGCACCTGCTCCCCAAAGTTCAACTACAGTGAGGAGCACCTTGGGTTTCTCCCCTTTCTTCTCCAGAGTGACCAGAACCGGTTCAGACTGAACAAAATTCCAGGCTAGAGATTTCCCACCAGCTTGCATGTGATCCAGTCCAGCCAGCAGGGCCACACCGCCCTCAGCCGCCTGTCTCCCTGGGTTTGCCACCGTCCACCCTGACCGGCCCTGAGTTTTCTCAAGCTGAGCATTCTGGGGCTCCAAAGGGTGGCTGGCAAGTCTGCTTGAGCACGTGCACTGAGTCTTTCATCCGCAAGAGAGGGAAGTTGTTTCCCCAGGTTAGCACGAGCCACGTAGCTCAGGCCCAGGCGTGCAGGGGAGGCCACAGGGCCCAGGGCTCAGAGGTGGGGCTGGTGAAGCCGTGGTGGTCACCCAGTATCTCTCAGACTGGGCAGAAATGACCAGCTCTCACTGACCACCAGCTGCACCCCATCACCACCCCCAGATTCCAAACCCGGTTGAGGCCTAGCAAGAACGGAAAAGCCCAAGCAGCAGCCCATGCGTTTGCTGTGCCATGGGGAAAGCTGGCCTCGTTCTCAGAGTGCTGACATTTGGACCTGGCTGGGAGGCCCAGGGGCCTGAGTCCACTTGGAGAAGACCAGGGGGCGTGGGTGACACCAGCGTGACAGGGAAAGGATGAGGGGGCCAGGCGGAAAGAGCTGGGATGTTCCTGCTGGGGCACTGCCCTTCAGGGTGGACGACTGCTCATGTCTAATTCCAACCAGTTCGAGAAATCAACCTCCATTTGATTTTCTTGGTGGGTCCTTTATTTTTTTTTTTTTTCAGACTGTTACAGAAAAAATTTTAAAAAGCAGAAAACAAAACAAAAATACAAAACAAAAAAAAAATCCTGGTACATGAAATAAAGATTTTTTTTATAGCTTGGTCCACATGTTGGTGAATTTCTTTAAGTACTTTTCCAACTCCTTGCATCTTGTTTAAAGTCATAAGGTCACAGATTCTCAGAGCTGGGACACAGAAGGCTTAGATGCTATTCAGCAGGGTGTGCACTCCCCAGGTCACAGGTTCCCTTTCAAATAGCCCTTCCCTGTACTTGCATGCCCCCCAGGATGGGAGGCTCATCCTTTCCCAAGGAAGCACTGGCTGGTGCTAGGCAGCAGCCATTGGCAAAGTCTACTCAAACCCACGCCTTCCTTCCACGCTCTAGCAACACTGTGCAAATCCCTCCTCCTTCCAGCCCCTCAGATCTTGGAAGACAGAGACTGTGATGTCCTTGAAGTTTCCCTTTTTAGAATAAACCAGCCCCACTCAACATCCCAACCATAAACTGGGGTTCCATTCTCCCCAGGAAGGAGTGCAGAGCAGACTGCGAGGACCAGGCCCTGGGGCTCCCTGCAGAGGGGTCCTCCCCAGAGGGGACCACGGAGTGGCAAAAGAATGGGGAAAGTATCTTGCAGGGGCCCCTGGGGATTCTCTCACCCTGAACAGGTGGGAAAGACGGAGATGGAAAGCGCACCGGAGGACGTGGCCCTTGCGCTGGACAAAGGGCCCAGGAAGGCAGCTAAACGACTAGAAAAACAAGTGGGAGGCCGAGGCAGGAGGATCACAAGTCTGAGCCCAGCTTGGGCAGTTTAACAAAGCCTTAGCCTCAAAATAAAGAAATATAAAAAGGGGCTGGAGATGTAGCTCAGTGCAGAGGCCTTGGGTTTGAGCTTCAAACTGAAAAGCAAAAAGAACTAAGCCACAGGGGCCAGGCCCCATCAGGCAAACCGCCAGGGTCAGCTATTTGAAGGAGGGCTATAAACACTTCTAAAAAGACACTGAGTGCGTTTCACTTAGTCTCCTTTAACTTTAAAAATCCGTCACAACACGTGGTAGCTCATGGCTGCAATCCCGGTACTTGGGAGGCTGAAGCAGGAGCACTGCTGAAGTCCACGGTCAGCGTGGGCTACATAGTGAGGTCAAGGCCAGCCTGCGCTATGCACCACACAGGGAGACCCAGTCTCCAAAAAGAAAGAAAGAAAGAAAGAAAATGAAAACTGAACTAAAACTAAAAAACTGCGTGCCAAAAACGATGGAGGAAAGCAGGGATTTTGAATTCAAATTGAGACAAGAAACAAATCAAAAAATAGCTATCTGTTGGCAAATCATAAAACGCATCTTGGCCCCTCCTCTCACACTTCCCTGGGCCACCTTCCTGCCACCGCTCTCCGATGCATTGTTCTTGACCCAGAAGGTCGGATAGAGACTCCCAGCAGAAGCCTCCCAGCAGAAGCCGTGACCAAAAAAAGAGGAGAAGAGAAAGCTTGTTTACAACGGCACCCCGCCACCCCCCCCCCCCAGGACTTGGGGCTCTGAGAAAAGAGCTGTCCCCGGGCTCCTGACCTCTCCTGTCGCCTACCAAAAAGGCCTCATTCCCCACAGGCTGGGCTCGCAGACTGTTTTAGTATTGTCGTTTGGAGAGCCAGGAAAGCGACCCAGGAGAGGCATCCGAGGTACCACTGGTCACCTGGCTGGGGGCTGCCCAGAAGCAGGGGAGCCACCATCCCAGGCCCCTCCAGGGCCAGGGCTGCCGGGTGAGCTCCAGGGCCAGGGACTGGGGGAGGAAGCTAAGCCAAAGACAGCCCCCCGGGGCTCCAAGCCAGGAGGAAGCCCAGCAGGAGATCTTGTACACGCAGACTCAGAGGCACACAGAGATCCAGAAAAGACCGGTTTAGCACTGAGCCCTGTCCATTCCACCTCCGTCACTGGGAACCATCGTGCCAGCACCCCCGCAGATGATCCGATCATCTCTCCAGGCTCCCCCCAACATCTGCAGGACCAGCCCAGAGCACCTGTGGAGGCGCTTAGATCTGAAGTCTAAATATACAGCTACAGACGCTCCAAACTGGCACACTTAACAACGTGTTCCCTCCGCTGTCCTGACCGGCTGTCTCCGTTCCAACTGAAAAGGCTAGGCTCAAATTTAGAAACCTCAGCCTCCCCTGAGTTCTGCCCCTGACGGTGGCCACAGGCCATCTTGGCACCACGACCCTAGTTTCTTGCCCCCAGCCTGTCACGAGAGTGCGCATCTCTACCAAGGTGGTGCCCATGCCCACCGGCACCTCCCCAGCTCAGCGACTCCCTGGCTCACCCTCGGGCCAGTCACCCTCAGGAGCACGGATGGCGGTGGCCTTGGAAGATGGCTGGGGACCCTTGAGCAGAAACCTAGCCGCAGCCACCAAGGAAGGATCCAGACCTGGGTGTAGGGTCCAGCATGAAGCGGTCCCCTGGGCCTGGCCCAAGGAGGGCCAGAGCGGGGTCCCCTGAGACCCAGGGCCATCATGGGGCCCTGGCACTGTCTCACGGCAGCCCAGCCACTCGAGCTTCTGAACACAGAAGTCAACACTCAGAGCTCAGCCACAGGCTCACAGAGGGTCAGAGAAGAGACGGTGCAGCCAGGAGCCAGCGAAGCTCTTCACGGAAAGTCACGCTCGGAAGCCAGAGAGGGCAAGTGGTTGGTCCAGACCTGCACAGCCCGTTGGCGTCAGCCCAGCTAGGGGCCCCAGCCTCTTGGTCCTCACCTCCCAGCCCTTCCATTTGCCTACCCCGACCCTCCCCCTCCT
>PVLA01001193.1:8678-106293 GCA_004027455.1 Hydrochoerus hydrochaeris | reverse complement strand
CTGCAGAACATGGTGCCGGCCGCCCCTGTGTAGACTCCTCTGCCAGGAACTTGGTCCTGGCTCACACATCCTTCCCCAACTCTGAATTCAGGAGTGTCACGTAGGCAGCTGGCAGCGGTCAGGTGGGGAGTGTTCACATAAATGGGCAAGAGCTGTGAATTGGGGCTTGTTTCTCTAATGAAGAGCCAGGGGTGAACATTTGCCAGCACTGCAGTACCTAAACTCACAGGGACAAGTGTGCACAGGGGCTCGCCACACCCCCCGGGGAAACATCCACACCCACAGCATGCGTGCATGCTTGTACATCATACATACGGCCCCGTTGCGCACACACGCACACACGCGCGCACTCTGCTGGAACTAGAGCCACCCATACAGCCACAACCATTCAGTGGCTCAAGTGAGGATTTCCAAGCCACATCCCTGTCGCCAATCATACCCTCATTCCCCAGGACACAGGACAGCAAGGGCCTGGCTGCCCTGCAGGACACCGAGGCATGGATGGGCGACAGAGACTAGCTGACAAGGACTGTGACAGTGCCTCGGCAAGGACAGGAGGACGCACACCCCTGAGTGGGAGGGGAGGGCCAGGCCCACCACACGGGCCCCCGCTGCACTTAACCAGGCGCAGGTGTGCACCGCATCAAAGGTGTTCACTCACCGCGCGTGCGCTGTGTGCCAAGGCGTGCATGAGAGCCAGGTGTGCACTGAGTCCTTCACACCCACAGGACAAAGGAAGAGAGAGCTGGGTCAGCTGGCCCAATGGGATAAGGAGCCCACGGTGACAGGAAGCTGGGTGCTTCTCTTGGTTGCTAGCGTTCAACATGGAGAAGGGAACACAGCACGAGTAGGGCTCAGAGAGGAGACCAGGGAGACGCAGAGGCCCCAGCCCCTCCTGGAGAAGGGGGGCAGCGGACCTTCCTGTCCCTTTCATTTGGGAGGTTGGAGATGACTCATCGTACCCCTCGCACAGCTCAGATCTCAAAAGGTCGCCGGCAGGTGAGGCACAGGGGATGGGACTGAGCCACCAACCTAGGCAGGAGGGGACAGCAGAGGGGAAGGGCAGGACTTGAACGAAGCCACAATTTATGTCGCTCTCTTGCTCCAAAACTTTCAGTGGCTCCCAGAGCGCCCTGGTATAGACATGAAACCCTCGCTCAGCAGGCCCATTTCTCTCTCTTGCCACCAAACACGGGGTCTCGTTGGGAACCTACCCTGTGCCGGGCTCTGCGGATGCTGTGTTACCACGGCTGTGTGAAGCAGCTAATATTGGCCCCTTTCCAGAGACAGAGACAGAGGCTCCGAGGGTCAGACTGGTTAGGACAGTGACTCTGGAGCCACCTTGCCAGGCTTTAGATCCTGCCTCTACCACTTAGTGGCAGTGGAGTTTGAGACAAGTAATCCAAGCATTGGCCACCTGGTCCGAGAGAGGACAAGACTAGTGACTGTTGGGAACAGATGGATCAGAAACACTGGCATGGGGCCAGGACCATGGTCCCTGGGACACAAGCTCCCCAGGGGAGCAGTTCCTCTCTGACCGGGTACTGAGTGACCACCGTGGTCATAGGACCAAACTGTGCTCAGAACAGGACTGAACTGGTCCCCATGACTCTGTTCTGTCCCTGTCATCAGGACACATGCACACATGCAGAGACTCCCCAGGCACCCAGGGGAGGCAGAGGGTAGAGAGGAGGGCAGGGAAGGCAGCTGGGGGTGGCAGAGCGCTTGCCGGGCATGTGCAAGGTCCTTGGTTTGATCTCAGCACTAAAACAAGAGGGAAGAGCTGATTCTCCCCTCCCAGGCAGGACCGGAAGGCGTGGGAGGGGACGGAGGTTCCAGGGTTCCCTGCATGGTTCTGACTGTGAAAGCCCCTGAGGGCTGAGGCTTAGACTTTGTCCACCTTGTCCCTTGGCTCTGTCCCAGCCTGGACTCCAGCCACAGAAGCTCCTGGCGGCTCTTGGAGACCCTGAAGGATTCTGCTAATGTGACTGGTTCATTCATTCAGCTCTTGTGACAGGCCATTCACTGTGCTCAATGTTGGTGGTGACAGCAAGCAGGACAGACATGGTCCCTGTCCCTACGGCTCATGTCCTGGAGGAAAAGGAGGAAATTAGCAAGGGAGGGACCAAATAACTATGTAATGGTAGGTAATCATTTCAAAAGTAGCAGGAGTGGGTCTCTCTTTAGGGGACATGAAACTCAATGGATTAAAACAACCAACATTGTGAGCCGTCACATAATTCTGGGGCTCCCAGGTGGCTCTCCTGCCCCATGTGATGGTGACTGGGGCTGTGACATCCAGGGCTCAGCAGGGCTGGAAAAACCTGGCTGACCGAGGCACGGGCAGGAGGCAGTGCTGGGACTGCTGACCTGGGCAGCTCCTTTCTCCCCACCCTGGTCCCTCTATGTGACTGGGGCCTCTCCCAGGGCGCTGCCTGGGATCCAAGGAACTGCCAGTCATCTGCAGCCACCCTTGGAAGTCTCCACATCCCTCTGGCTGGAGCAAGTCCTAAGACCAGATCACTGCCGGTGGGGGGGGGACGGGGACCAGAGGCTGTCTTTGGAAGGATGGCAGTATCAGCACCGTCTCCACTGGGGGTAGGGACATATCAGGAGATGTTTCTGAAAACACTTGCCATAGGCCCAAAGATAAAGCAGGTGGGGACTGAGAGGTGCCTTGAGTGAGGGACTCTCAGCTGAGACTCAGAGGTAAGGAAAAGAATCCAAGCAAGAACAGGAGAGGGGAGCAGGGAGCTCTGGGAGGACAGAACAGCATGTGCAAGGCCTCTTCTCCTGAGGTGGCTCCTGAGGCTTACAAGACACTGGCTCACGAGCAGATCTAAAAGACGACCTGAGTGGTCATCCCAGTCAGGAAGGGGACAAGTGACAAGGTGAAAGGGGAAAGCTGGGCAGGCCTTTGGGTTACCTTCTAAGTGCAAAAGAGCCATTGACCCAGATATAGGAGGGGGAATCACCCCTGAGCTGCCCAAGAAAAATTCCCAAGCCAGGGCCAGGGATTTAGCTCAGCAGTGTAAGCGCCTGCCTGGCAAGTGCAAGGTTGTGAGTTTGATTCCCCCCATACCAAAAAAAAAAAAAAAAAAAAAATTCCCAAGCCAGAACACAGGCCTGAGCCCAAGCTAGACCCTGTGTCAGGGACAGGGACAGGGACAGCCCCCTCCTTAGGTTCACAGTTTATCTGAATTATTTACTTGTGATTTGAGATCTTCCCTTTTCTACTCAATTAAACCTCCCCATATCCCACTCTGCTCACATAAATTAAATGGCTGTTAAAGGTAGAAAACCCAGACACCGGAAAGGGGGAGCAAGCAGTAAGACAAAAGGCGCAAGCTTCCTGCAAGCGAGGCCAAAGGGAAGCGTCATCAACGCCATAGCTTTCCGCGCCAGTGTCAGCCCTTCTGGTGCTCTGCGGAAGGAAACACACTACTTGAGCTCATGCTCTCCAGGGAAGAAAGAAATCACATGTGAGGCGGAAACTAACATCAGCCCAAGGTCAGAACCATAGGACTAAACAGCACCTCAGAGTCAGGGGTGATGGCACACGGCTGTGATCCCAGCACTCAAGAAGATGAGGCAGGACAGTGGCCATGAGTTTCAGCCAGCCTGGGCGACACAGTGAGCTGAAGACCAGTCTGAACTGCATAGTGAAACCCTGTCTCGAAAAAGAAAACAAACAAAAACAAAAAACAAAAAAACAAAAAAAAAAGGACCCTGAAGCTCAGAGAGGTTAAGCTATGCACCAGGTTACACAGCACGGATACGGTTGATCTAGGGCACTAGGCTGGCAGTTCACCGGTTCTAGAGCTCATGTCTCCATCAGTGGTCTCCTCGCCTGATTTCTACTTTCACTTGGTAATTCTCCCCTAGTTTGTGGAGAGTTTAGAGCTGAAGGGAAGCTCCACCCCCAAGAGCCCAAACCCCGCCCCTGACCCCGCCCTCTCCCCTCCTCCCCACCCTCCTTTCTCTGCTTGTCTGAGCTCAGTGGTGCAGAAGTCATAACTCCGAGCCAAACTCTCCCACAGCTCGGCCTGCAGAGCCAGTAGCTCCTCCCAAAGTGACCAGCAAGGGGCGAATGGAGGTGGGGCTCAAAGTGGCCATGCAGGACAGGGAGGTCTCACCCCACCATGAGAGCAGCCACAGCTCAATTGTCACTTGCTTGGCACATAGCAAAGCCCAGTCATCTCATAAGTTGAATTCAACTAAACTGAACTGGAGTTGAAATGAACTGTGCTGAGCTGAACTGCAGGATGGATAGGAGGATGGACAGGTGGATGGATGGATGGATAGACAAACAGATGGACAACTACATGGATTTTAAAAGGATGGATGAAACCAGACTTGGTGGCACATACCTGGAATCCTAACACTCTAACAGGGTGAGGCAAGAGAATCATAAATTTGAGCCCAGCATGAGCCATTTAGCACCTTTGTGAGATACTTTCTCAAAAGAGAGAAGAAAGAAAGAGAGAAAGAAAGAGATTGCTTGGGATGTAGCTCAGCACAAAGCCCCTGAGTTCAAGCCCCAGTACCAGAAAAATCAATGGGTGGAGGGATGGAGGGATGACTAGATGGTAAGATGAGTGGATCCTTGGTTAGATAAATGGACAATGAATGGACGCTGGATGATAGCACAGATGGATGGGAGGGGATTTGGTGACCATATCTGGGTGGGAATTCTGGTAAGTGAAGGCACAGAGAAACACCTAAGATGCTTGGGAAACACTAAAGAAATTGGTGTGACCCAGGCCAGGGAGAAGTGGGAAAAGGAAAAGCGGGGTACCCTGTGGCCCGGGGGAGGTCCGGGCGTGCTCTGTGGGTGGCTCTGGGGAGGGAGGAGTTAACAGCAGGATGGCTCCCGGGCCAGCCAGCTGCGGCCAGGGTGACACTGACAGATTACAGCGCGTCCTCCGCACTAATAACACTGCGGTGTCCTCCTGCTGCTCCCAGCCAGCGCCAACACAGCGGATCAATACCAAATACCAACGGGCACACGCTGAAAATCTTCAGCTGACTCCTGGCGAGGTCGGGGCCCCAGAGATCAGCACACAGCCAGGGTCGGGGGCTCTCATCACCCTGTCACCCCCATCCCACACCAGGGCCAGGCAAGGACAGGGTAAAAGAATCCACCTCCTGGCCAAGGCACGGCAGCCTCTCTTTCCACACTGCAGAGACCCAGGAGCCTCGACCTCCCCTGGCAGCTGCAGCCTGCTCCAGGAATTACAGTCCTTCTCCTGTTTGAAGTTAATCCTGCCTCTTTTATTTTGTCCTTCACTTCTGTTCCCCAGTGGGTTCCTGTTCCCAAGCCACCGCTCTTTCCCCCTCTCAAACCATGCAGAAACCTGGTCTTTTGGGGTGCTGCACCTCCACCCCCCAGAGGTGGATCTGCAGCGCGGGAAGGTTAAGAAACGTGCTGAGAGTCACACATCCACGCAGCGCCAGAGCCGGGGCTTGAACCCAGGCCCTCGGGCTTCCACTGTCCACTTCCTGCCAAGGACACATGGCTTCCATGTTTCTTCCTCTTGGCCTCAGACCAGTCCTGTGAGGACTCAGTGGGCCCCAGTGTCCCATCCCCAAGGGAGCCAGAGGGACTTGCCCAACATCACTGGAACCGAGGGGCAACACAGACCAGGCCCTTGACCTGCCCCACACAGAAAGTAGGCTCCAAATTTGCTTCTGATAAAGGAACCCGGGGCTCCTTGAAGACTCGCTGGTTCTGGGCCCGGGGCGGAGAAAGGCAAAAGGAGGCCAGAGAAGCCTCTTGTTCTCCCAGCAAGCCCGAAATCGATCAGCGGCTCCTAGGCTGATCCCAAGCTACAGGGTCCAACCGCGCAGGGCCACCTGTGTGTCAGAAAAAACAGGAGGACATCAAAGAACAGGCTCGTTATTTTGGAAACTGATTTCAAATAGAGGAGGTGAGAAGCAAGCAAAATAATGCATCTATCACATTTTATCTGTGCCCTAAATTGCATGTGACCTCACATGGACATATAGGCACCTCACCCTGCCTGGGAAGGCACTTCACCTGTGGCCATGTGTCACACACAGGCCTGGGGACCTGGGGGAGGGGTTCTTATCCAGACCCAGCGCCCCTCCTGTCCCTGCGTAGCGCACCGTGCCGCCCACCAGCCCTGGCCCAGCCTGTGGTGCGTGGCCCTCCAGGCCCAAACTGCTCCCTGAATCAGCGCCAGCTCCTTCAGCCAAACGTCCCCACAACAGAGCACGGAGCTCTCTTTCCTGCCTTGCCCCTGCTCGGTCTCTCTCAGTCCCCACTGGCGCAGGCCCGGTTTCCACCATCAGCCCCCAGGCCTGGCCTCCACCACCGCGCATGTGTGCACAGGGACCCCCGGGTATCCACAGCCCAACGCAGCGTCCAAACCCTGCCATAACTCGCCTGCCGCAAACCATAACTTACTGGTAACACTCTGAGCTCGCCAAAAATTCAGGATGGAAGTATCTGCTGGCTGTGAACCACGTGCTGTCCCTTCTTCCCTTTCGAGCCTGTCCCTGCAAAGAACCTGGCTAGCAGGAAACAGGAGACACTGTAAGAGCGGTCACTGGGGAAGTAGCTCGGAGTGGTCACATCAGAGAGGGCATCTGCGCTGGGCACCTCAGAGCACTTCGAATCTTGTGCCACATGCATGAAAATCTGTACAAAGCGAGTGGACCTGCTTCAGCAAAGGGGACCAGTGAAGCACAAAGAAAAGACAAACCAGGTGTGGTAGCACATGCCTGTAATCACAGCTGCTGGGAAGCTGAGGCAGGAGGATCAAAATTCAAGCCTAGCCTGGGCAACTCAGTGAATTAAAGAGACTCTGTCTCAAAATAAAAAATTAAAAAGGACTGAGGATGGAGCTGAGTGTGAAAGCCTTGCATTCAATCCCCAGTACCACACACACATACATACATGCACACACATGTGCAAATCAAATCCCAGCTCCACCAATGGTAGTTTCATGACCTTGGACAACTACTTGCATACCCCAAGCCTCGGTTTGCCCATCTGTAAAGTGGGATGGTGCCCATGTCACCACTCAGGAAGCACAGAGTACAGGGCACTGGAACCAGCCAGGGCATGGTTACCCCAGGTGACAGTCATTTCCTTGCCTGCCTTCTCCATGAAACCCAGGCTCCCAGCAAGAACCATGGTGCTTGACTTTGGATCCCAAAGCTTCTCCAGCTCCCTGTGAGATGGTTCCCTGAACTTTGGGGCACAGGTTGCAGGCTATGGGGGCTTCTGGTCCCCCTGTCTTCCCAGAGTGGTCCGGCCGCTGCCCCTCTGCCCGCAGGTGCCTTGCTTTGCGCAGGGACCTATCTGCAACTCCTCTGCCCTTCAAGGCCCCTCCTCTGTGGTGCCTTCCCCCTGCTCAGGGCCCTCGGCACAGACTCTGGAGTGACTCCTCCCTCCCCAACTGCGTCATTAGCTGTTCGTCCTCCAGGGGACCAGGTCTGCTTTGCATCTGTGTCCCAAAGCAGGCGCCCGGGGAAATGTTTGTTGAATGGGTGAGTGAATGACTGAATGAACGAATGAATCATCCCTGACCCCTCGGCACCCACAGGCAGCCTGGAGGGAGCCAATTATGGTGACTCGCTGATGCCCAGCAAATGCCCTGCAAACGTGGTGCTTGGGGAAAGCATGACCTCTCTTTCACGTCCCACCAGCTCCAACCCAGCAGCGGTTCCTCTCAGCCGGGGAGCACTCACAGAGCCGCCCCGGCCGTGCTGGAGATGGAGATGGAGATGGAGATGGAGCTCCACAGCACCTGCAGTGAGCCCAGCCAGAGACGTTGCCAGGGCTCTTGACCAGGAGCTGGGCTGGGGCCAGAAAGACCAACGAGATACAGTCCCTGACCTCAGGGTTGAACAGGTCTGGAGGAGCCCGTCACCAGCTGTGACTCACTGAGTGCCTGCCCTCCGAGCTCTGCACTGCGCAAGTCCCGACGCCTCTCTGTGCCTTGGTGTCTCTTCAACGGGAGTGGAAGACACACTGCATCTGATACATCAGGCCACTGGGCAGAGGGAACCAGATAATTAGAAAAATTGATCTTTCAACGACAAAGCCCTTGTACCAATGTGACTATTGGTATGGGATGATTTACACCTCGTAACCTGCACCAGTGAGTAACTGGAGTCCTCCCCTCTGCAGCCACAGGGACTTTGCACAGAGTGGGCGTTTAGTTGATATTTGATGCGTTGAAACGCAGCACACACACCCCCGGGGGGGGGGGGGGCCTGTTTTCATGACTTGGAGAGCAGCACCACCCAGTGGCCAGAATGCAGAACGCATGGCCTTTCCGGCACAGGAAACTTCATGGGGAGGGGGCTGCAGAGGTCGGGTTAGGACAAATGGAAGAAAAGTCAGTCCGACGCCGCAGGACTTGGAGACACTTCTTCCCCTTACAGTGATACAGGCTTAGGATACAATCAGGTGCAATAAAAGTCTGAAGCAACATTCTATTTATATATGCATTTCGGGAAGGAACAGAACACCTGAGAGCCCCCCAGCTGCGTGCTCAGGCCGTCTGGCCAGGCCCTGTGCAAGGCACTGCTCTTTCTTCATCTAAGTAGATTTGAGCTTGGCTCTGCCACTGCCGTGCTGTGTGACCTTGAGCAGGCTGTTGCCCTCTCTGGGCTCCAGGTGTCTCATTTGTGCAATGAGGTCATGAGGCCTCTCGCCCCAGCCACCTCAAAGAATTGTGGTGAAGATCAAATCTTTTAAAAAGCACAGCTAGCGTGGCACAAGTGTGACAGATGGCAATTATTATAACCTTTAATAAGAGTCGTAGGTTCAGTGAATCTTTAAACTCATTTGATTCCTACCAAACCCTACAAAACAGGCACTTTGGAGAAGTTCATTCTGTAGGTGCAGACACTGGGGTTTAGAGAAATCTGTTTTTGCAGTGCTGGAGATTAAACCCAAGACCTTCACACTTAGCTCAAAGTCCCCAGCCCTTCCTCAATGTTTTTATTTTGAGACAGATTCTTGCTTAAGTCGCTAAATTGCCCAACTTGTAATCCTCCTGCCTCAGCCTCCCAGAGTACTGGGGTTACAAGTGGTGCCACTATGCCCAGCAGAATGTTGCAGTTTTGCCCAAAGTGACTCTCAAGAAATCAGGAGGAGAGCCAGGATTTGAACCCAAGACAGCAGGGCACTGACCAGATGGCACTGAAATCTGCAGGAGGAGGCAGCTGTTTTTCAACAGTCATGGTGGCCCGCCTGTCCAGCATCCTCTTAAGCTATCACTGTCGCAATATTGGGCCCTTGTAACTCTCCCTTGAGGTCAGAAGCTGCAGCCCCATGTGACATGAGGAAACAGGTTCAAGATGAAGGGACTTATCTGAAGTCATCAGACACACGAGTGGCTCAGACAGGCCTCAGGTCCAAAACCCAGAAGCACGAATCTTTCCCTTTCCCGACAGGATGTGGGGAGACCCGGGACTGCTTCCTGTCTGCAGTCGTGGTTCCTTTGCCATTGGTGGCTGTGCAACCTCAGACAAGCCACCGAGGCCCTGCCTTGACTACTTCACGGCTGAGCTCCCTGCCACTCTGGCTTTGTGGCCTTTATTCCCGTCCTTGAGCCATAAAGACGAGGGTGTTCAGCAGCCTCTGCGGGTGCTTTCGAGAAGCAGCTGTGACTCCGCCTCCCTTGGGAAGCTGCTCCTGACTACCCACAGCACCGCACTGCACTGGGCCTGTGAATCCCCAGAGGGCTGGGCACAGAATGGGGGTGAATCCAAAGAGGGCTGGGCGGGAATGACGGAATGGAGGCGATTGCGACCAAGCAGAAAGCCCCCAGCCCTGGGGCAGCTCCTGCTCAGCTCCAGCTTCTGAGCACAGATCTTAAGAGAAGCCCAAAACTCTGAATTCTCAGGTGAAATCTGCCATTTGCAGGCCATAACCTTTAAGTGCCTTGCAGTTATTATGCCCACAGATTAGCCACATCTGGTTTCCCCACTGGTCTCTGTGCTACTTGACAGTGTGCCTCGGTCCCTCTCTGAACGCTAAGTGACCAATCTGGGGTTTGCATCCTACCCCGTGGGACCAGAGATTGGCTTGGAAAGGTTTGCTGTACAACCTTGTCCTGGCAGAGCCCCTCTGCTCTAGGTTTCTGGCAGTCACATCGATCCGCTGCCATGGATTAAGTGTTCACTGCTTGCCAGGCACTGTCTTAAACTCAGCACTGCGCCCTTGGATTGTATTCCGCTGCCTGTCTGGATTTTTTTTTTTTGTACTGGGGATCGAACTCACGACCATGCACTTGCAAGGCAGGTGCTTATGCCGCTGAGCTAAATCCCCGGCCCCTTGTTTACAAGATCTTTTTTTTTTTTTTTCCCACTGTCTGGATGGTGCATCCATTATGGTTCCATCCATTGCACAGATGAGGCAGCCAAGGCTCAGAGAGCCACCCAACTTGCCCCCCAAAACCACAGCAGAAACCCAAGACTCAAAGTCAGGAACTCTGATGCCACAGATGTCTGCTTGCCTTGCATGAGACCCTCTGAAACAAGGCCTCTCGGGACTTCCTGGACAGTGGGGACAGGGCATGTGGCACAAACTGAAAAGAGAACACCACTCTGCAGACAGCAGCCCAAGGTTGAGGGGACCCTACCAGCCAAGGACTGCCAAGCCAGGCAAGAAAACCGCTGCCCACCTTTGCGCCTAGGACACCCGACCCCAGCTCCCAACAAAACAGGTAGGGTGGAGAGAAGGAAGCCAGGGGAGGCCTGGTTATTGCTCAGCCCATTGAAACTGTCAAGCACTCTATAAATGAGCTAAACGGTTCCGAAGGAAATGGGAATCTATTTTGTCTCCTGTCGCCAGGGCTGCAAACCCTGATATATCTCGGGTGCAGCAGAGGAGCGGATGGCTCAGCACTTGGAGAGATGCCCGCACGAGGCAGGAAGTGGGCTGGAGGACGCAACAAGTAGCTCTCTATTCTGAGAGCCAGTCCTGTGACGGGTGAGTGTACATCCAGCTGAAATAAAAAATAACCCTGAATGCCAGCCATCAGAACATGCAGCGAGCCTCCCTTTCTTCCAGGGGGGTGGAGCACTCACTGGGGCTTTAATCCTTCCAGGTTTTCTATTTTTAAGTTCTTGCGGGGGCAGCAAAGCCCTGGGAAGGCTGAGGTGGGCTAGTGATTCAAAAGCATGCTTTGCCCAGGAACATCCAACAGGGTATTAAAATGTTGCAGTCCCACCAGGAGTCTGCCTGGGGCCCTGTGTCCCCAACCCTCAGTCTTCATCATCTCTAAAATGGGCATAGTGACCTCTCCCTCACTGAGAGAGAAAAATGAAACAGGTTATAACTTAAAATTCTTTGGGTTTTAAAAAAGTTTTACAGTGGAACTATTACATACTAGGCATAGCCTAGGGGCTCGGGGGCAGGGGTCCATAAAGCCTTGACTTGCTTTGTTTTGTTTTGTTTTGTTTTGTTTTGTTTTGAAGGCAGGATCTTGCTAAGTTTCCCAGGCCAGTCTCAAACTCGTGATCTTCCTGCCTCTGTCTCCTGAGTAACTAGAATGACAGATGTGTGCTACCATGCCCAGCAATGCTTGAATTTCTCTGCAGCAAAATGTATAAATAGTCACCCTAAATGGGATAAAATAAAAACTCTAAATTACCTCTCATCCAATTCACATCAGGTTTACCAGGAAATGCTTGCTCCATTTTGCTCATCATTTTGGTTTTCAGAGCCTTGGGGACTTTAGAATTGGAAATGAGGTTTGCAAGCACATCTGGCTTTCCACTCTGGTTGACCAGCTGACTGACCTTCAGCCGTCCTCCTAATCTATAAAAGGTGGTCCTTAGAAGCCCAACGGAGAGGCTTGATGTTCCACTGGGAACAGGGTTTACCAGACCAACAGTCCCCCCAAGACCTTGGAGCACTCACTGCGGGATGCACAGGGTCTGCCTGCACACCAAGCAGGGGCAGGCTTCCTTTAACCAAGCTTACAAGTCTGGGCATACACGGAGCGGCACAAGAAATACAAGTGACGGCTAAAGTGGGGACTTTTGTCCCCCTGACCAGGCCATGCTTCCGTGAGGCTCCATGGTCTTCCAGGGCTGCTGCAGAGAAGGGAAATCAGCACAAGTGATAGCTTTAGTCAAGGAAGCCATTATCACCAGAGCAGTGGGTGGCCCTCTCTATCTCCTGAGGTGGCAGCTTTGTCCAAGAAACAAGGACAATGCAGGAGCCAGCTAAGCCCACCACTAGGCATGCCAGCCACAGCTCTGTGACTGTCCCCTTCCTATTCCCTCCTCTAAAGACCTCCTCCCGTCACTGATCCCCCAAAGAGGGTACCAGGGAACTGACTGGGTTTCCTTTAATAAACCAAGGTCACATTCCAGGCGCCCCCTGTGGGCCGGCTCCCTTGGAAACTCCTGGCATGTGATGGGTCCCAAATTCTTCAGTCACATGTTTGCAGATGACCAAACTGGTGACTCCCAAAAGACCAGATGGTCCATCCCTATGATGGTCACAGTGCTACTCCCACCCACCACGCTCCTGTAGAGTCAGGTGCCTTGCCCAGCAGGACTTTGCACCTCTGTCCCTTTCCTGGGACAGGGCAGACATAGCTCATGGGAAATCAACAAGTTACAGGGATGGGATGATGCCCTGTGACTTCTGACTCCAGACCCTAGGTGGCGATGCAGCTCCCAGCTCTGAAGCCTTCAACCCAGTTGAGCAGTCTGATGCCCTCCCCGCACCCGCCCCCCCCCCCGCCAAGACCACCATATTGGGAGGAAGCCCAGATACCCTGTGAGGATTCACCACATTCTGTCCACTCTAAGATAAGGTGGACACAGAAAGAAATGCCTAGCAGCCACCAGCAGCTCTGGCCCCGCTATGTCCAACAACGGTAGCACAAGAACCCCCAGGTAGAATCCTCCCAATTCCAGACCCACAGAGAACTGGCAATGCCAGCACTGCTGTTGTCTTAGCTTCTATTTTTGAATTTTTATTAGTACATGTTTACTGTACAGAATTACTACATGCATGGGGGGCTTTGTACATGTACATAGCACATTTTAATTTTCTACTTCTCCTCCTGCATCTCTTGATTCCCTTTCCATTTACAAAGAATCCATCTCCCTATTTCCTATTATCTATCTTGTTTTGTACTTTAACTTATTTAGACTTAGGTTTTTCATGTAAGAGAAACTGTATGACATTTAGGCTTGTGTGTATGATTTATTTCACTTAATAGTCTGGTCTCAAGATGCATCCATTTTCACACAGATGACTCAAAAGTATCCTCCATGGCAGAGTAGTACTCCACTGTGGATCGAGAGTTTCTCCATCCACCTGTTGATGGGTATAGTATATAGACCACTTCCAAGATTTAGCTATTGTAAGCTGTGCTGCTATCACTGCAATATGATGTCTTTAACTCTTTCAGGAAAATACCTACAAGGAGTAGAGCTAGGGCAAACAGAATCGCTAGTTTCAGTTTTTTGAGGAATCTCCACACTAACCTCTACAGTGGTTGTACCAGTTTACATTCCCACCAGTGACACAGAGGAGTTTCTCCATAGCTTCACCAGCATTTGTTAGTATTCAATTTCTTGACACTGGCCATTCTTTCCGGGGTAAGATGGCACCTGTGTTTGTTGGATTTGTATTTCTCTGATGACCAAAGATGCTGACCATTTTTTAAACACCTGTTGGCTATTTGCATTTCTTCTTCTGAGAAGCACCTATTCATTTCAATTGCCCGTTTTTGATTGGGTATTTTATTTGGGGAGGTCTAACTGTTTTTCTTGGTTCTTTATATATTCTAGATATTTGCCTTCTAGGCAGAGAGCAGCTGGCAAAAAAAAATTTTTTTCCATTCAAAAGTTGTCTCTTCACTCTGATTTTTTTGTTTTGTTTTGTTTTGCTGTGCAGAATTTTTTTAATTTGATATGATCCCTTTTGTTGACTCTTGATGCTCTTTCTCATGTGACATGGGGTTCTGCTCAAAATGTCCTCACCTACACCTAAGACTACAAGAGATTTACCTGTTTTATCTTCCAAGCTGCTTGTTTGCTGAATGATTCTTGCACAGGCACAGAAAGCTAAAGCAGAGAGGTAGTCTACCTCCCTGCCCCAAGGGTGACCACACCCCCAGTTTATAGACAGTTCTGACACTTTTTTCCTGGCGTAACTACTGATAGTGATCTTTTTTCTCCCCAAAGTTCCAGATGCTGACCGTGGTCACGCTACATTTGGTCAAGTTCTCGGGACCCTGCGTAGATCCTGGCAGCCGCTCTTCCCCTCAGTCCAGCAGGATAGATGGAGACCCACAAGGTGCCGCACATGGAATTCAAGAAATCAATGCTTCCTCTGGCCTCCTAATTCTGTTCTGCCTGAATGCTCAGCAGTAGTTTTTCCAAGAGATGGTTTCAGGAGCAGACTCAGCCCCTGGAAATCCACAGAACACCTTCCCAGTACACGCACACCCCAGGTAAAGACAGCACATCTGATATGCAAATACAGTCCGTCCTCTCCCTTGCCCCAGTGCAGTAAAGGAGACCCTTTCACGGGAGGCTTGGGGCTGCTGCTCCCACTCTGGGTGGGAAGGGGCTACATACAATAAGGGAGAAACAGAGAAAAGGAAAGGCCTCCACCATCCTGTGAGGTGGGGGAGCTAAGGACACAGAACTGCTCTAAATGCTGGTTCTGCTCCTTGTTCAGAGGACCAACTACCCAACAGGCCAGAGCCTCCTTCATCCCCTGCATTAATAGGAGGGCCGCTGCTGTCTGGGGTGCTCTCAGATAGCACCAACGAGGCGACTCTATGTAAAGCCTCCAGCACTGTGCCTGGCACCCAGCCAGAACTCAATAAACATTATTTCCCCGATCAAGGCAGCAAGTTCCCATTATAAAGTGCACTCACCTTACCTGGGCAAAGGTCTCCTCAGGACAGAACGTACAGCACAAAAGATTGATCAGAAAACAGCAAGGATGACACCTCTCACCTAGAGGTGACCTGTGGGGATGAAAATGGAGGACCCTGAAAACACTGGTGGTCCCCGCTTTCCAGTGTCCTCATCCCTTCAGCTAGGTGGGGAGCCCTCTGAAGAGCAGAATCTCACTTTACCAATCATTATCCACAGAGGGCCCTGTTGCAAAGCTGGCTCCTGGTAATACCAGCTGAATGAACCATTTTGCACCAATTTCTATCCTTTCATTCATTGAGTCAGTCAATAAATATTTATTGTGCACCTACTGTGTGTCAGGTGTTGTACCAAGTGGGAACACAGAGATATTCCCATCCCATCTCAGGGGTACTCTGTGTGATGTCAGACACATTGTATCAGTCAGTTTTCCATTGCTGTAATGAGCACCAAGGTTAAGCAATTCAAAAGGAGAAAAGGTTTATTTGGAGTCATGGTTTCAGAGGTTTCTGTGCATGGTTACTTGGGCCAGGCACCATGGCAGAGAAGGCCAGGCCACAGTGACCTAACTTCCTCCCCAGGACCCACCACCTCCCTATACCAACAAAGCCTTCAGCACAGAAATCAGCCAATCACTGTTGCCACAGCATCAGGAAGAAGCACTGGGAGGCCAGGGCAGAGGAGGAGTAAAGTTGTCCCCTAGGTCATAACGTATGACCAAGAGTGGAAAACCAGGCAAACAAAGGTACCCTCCCAGCAGGGACAGCAACTTGTCCAAGTCCCTGGAGGAGAAGAAAGATCAAAATCAAGCCCTGAAGGAATGCAGACCGGCAGCTCCAGGCTGATGCCCAATCCCAGATCAGAAGCAGCTCATCGCCTGGCCGAGATCAGCTTGAAAAGGACAAGGTGACACCAGGGGCAGAGGACAGAGGAGAGAGAGCCTGTGCTCAGGAAGGGGGGTCATGCAGGACATGAGAAGCCTCAAAAGGAGGACAGGAACCTGGGAGGGCACACAGGGGCACTGATACCACTCCCAGGCCCCAGGAGAGGGGAGAAGAGGAGTTTCCGTCGTGGTTGTTTTGTTAGAACTCTGACAACGTGGATGGCCTAGGAAAATGAGGACACGTAGGACCTTGAGGACACCAAGGCACAGAGGAACTGGGCGTGTTCATAGCAGAGGCTGAGCACTTCCAAGCAGTGGTGATGGCGGCCAGGCAGGAGTGAAGGCCAAGCAGGAGGCGCCTTTCAGGAGTGAAGGACAGGCAGAGGGGCTGGAAGGCAAAGAGCAGTCTCAGAGACCTCCCTGTGCTCCCAGCCTAAAAGTGCTGCGAAATCACTTCTAACACACAGCCCAGTGGTGGCCTCTTCACCCAACTGTCATGAAATCCCTTTCCTACTTCCTACCCCCACCCACCAAAAGGTGCCTCCCAGAGGAGGCCTGCGCCCATCCCCTTTCCTGCCGCCCTCTCTGGGCCTCACTCTCTGTCAGATGCCCAGAAGGAGCTCCAGGATTACATGTTGAGTGAGTGAATAAATGAAATCCAGGCTCCACCTTCACAGTAGTTCTGTGGCCTCAGGATCATTAACTCGCCTGTCTGACCACCTGTAAAACGGGAATTAAAATACTACAATCGTAAGGCTCAAATAAAATTCAGAGCTTTGTCACTTACATTGGGATGCTGCCATTAGTCATTCAGCTGCCCAGAGGGCTTCATGAATGTCCTAACTGGAAAGACGCCTCAAAAGGTCCTTTAGAGAACAGGGCTTCTGCCTCTGACCTTACATTTTCCCAGCAAGAACATTAACTTTTTTATTCCGTATCTCTGAAAGCAAGATCGGAAGGCACTGGGTTCAAGACGCCTTTTGTGGGTAAACTCTTCATGCCAGACACTGTGCTGAGCCAGCAGGAAACCAGTCTGGGACCAGGAGGTGGGAACGCTGGTAACATAGCCCATCGGGAGGCAAAGCACAGTGACAGAGGACTCCCCCCGGCATTAGGGACACACAGAAGAGGGGCTATGCTCAGAGGTCACTCAAGCATCCCACAAACCTTTCCTGAGGATCAACTAATGGAAAGCACCATTCTAGGTGCTGGGAGGGCAAGAGAGGACAAGAATACATAAAGTCTCAAACCTCCTGAGGGAATAAACAAACACGGACTGCCAATAGAAGTCAATGTTAAAACCAAATAAAACACTAATAGGAGTCTAACCCAGCTGCCCTTTGAGTTCAGAGCTCCGGCGGATGGGAGTATCTCCGTGCCTCTATCCTCACCTGTACGAGCATGACAGGCCCTACCTCCTGGGGCCGTGGTAAGAATGGCACTTAGGCTCCTGAAATGGCACCATGCTGGCCACAAGCTCTGTATAAGCCAGCAAGAGAGTAAATGAGGCCTTGGTGAGGCCAGACAGAGTGGCAGGGAAATGCCTGGCCCGTGAGGACACAAGCTCATGACAATCCAGCTGATGTGGCACCAAGCATGGGAAGACTGCAGGCGAGAGGTCAGCCTCTTGAGGCAGAGGTCTGGAGGGGAGGTGTGACCCAGAAAGAGGAAGCACAAATGGAGGGCTGTCCCGCAGGGCCTTATCTTCTGGGCAGGGACAAAGGGGAGCTACTGGAGGATTTTCAGGTGGATATGGGGAGGGGGGTCCTGCTCTGATTTGATGCAAAGGAAGGTCAACCAGCTGTCCTGGGGATCATGGAGTCAGACAGACAATAGACAGGCGCAGGAGTATCACAGGGAACAGGCAAGATCTGCCACTCAAGCCCAGAGACCCACTACTGAGAAGGAGACAGGACACTCTAAATTCTGTTCCATCTGGCTGAAAGTGGGTAGAGCAGCCGGGGCTGCAATACAGGAATGATGATTAAACTCCGACACAAGAGAGAGGCTGCAGCAGATGGCCCTGCAAAAGGAAAAGAAGAAAGGATGAAAAGTAAGATATCATCCAAGCAATTCGGCAGAAGTATATCTCCCCATAGATATAATTTTTTTGGGTACCTGGAATCCAACTCACGACCTTGTACTTGCCAGGTAGACACTTATGCCACTGAATTATAACTGTGACCTGCCCTTTATACTTTAAATCGGTACTGGGGATTGAACTCATGACCTCGTGCTTGCAAGGCAGGTGCTTATGCCGCTGAGCTAAATCCCCAGCCTCCCTTTATACTTTAGAACACATTAGTTTACCATGGATCTCAATTATACTAACAGTGATTGTGTATTTATGTGTCCAGGGTAATGTGCTAAATTCATTTTCTCATTATATCTCGTGACATTTTTCAGTCCATCACACAATTCAACAAATATGCATTACCAGACACCGTTCTAGGTAAGAGAGACAGAGCCCCTGCTGCTAAGCTTCCACTTCAAAGGGAGAGCTAAGGGCTAAACAATGAAACAGCATTTCAGAGAGCCATGAGAACTATGAAGAAAACAAAGCTGAAAAACTGAGGGAGGGGTAAGGAGTGGAAGGAAAAATTGTTATTTTAGGAACAGTGTCAACCTTTTTTGGGAGGGGGAGTCCCGGGATTGAACCCACCGTCTCACAATTCCAAACAAGCATTCTACCAGAGCCACATAGCAGCCCAGGAGCTAACTTATGAACAGAGACACAGATAACAGGACCAAACCAGCCATGGGTAAACCTGGGGGAAAGAACAGCAAGGACAAAGCCCCCACTGCAAGAGAATGAGGTGTTTTAATGTGCAAAAAGGAGACCAAGGTGACCAGAGCAGGGTGAGCAGAGAATGGCAAGATGTGAAGCTGAAAAGTAGACAGGGACCAAAGGAGACAGAAAGCTCTTCCTGTCTCACTCCAAGCACACAAATGGGGAGCTGTCAGATGATGGCGAACAGACTGCTTTACCCACTGAACAGAGAAGGAACCTGAGAGGAGCAAGAGTGGATCCAAACTGAAAAGAGATGATGGTAAGAAACGGTAGCATTCAAAGTGCATCTTGAAAGTGGAATAAAGACTACACTGAAACAACAAACAGAAAGCCCCAGTGAACAGGCTTGGCCATGAGCATGATTCATTGGGTACCAAACAAAATTAAGAAAACAAACAAAAATTAGGGAAATTGGAAGACAGCTGAGGCAAAATTAATGGAAATACATGATAGTTGCTATGCTATCAACATTCTTATGTTAAATAGGAATAGTGGTTTAGAGAAATCAAATAGCCTGTACAAGTTCACTTAGCTGATAAAGAAGAATTAACAGAAAGTGGAAATTACTTTCACATATATTTACTTTACCCTTTATTGTCTCCAATTTACAGGGAAGGAAACTGAGGCCTAGAGAAGCAATGGCCAGAGAGCTAGGAAGTGACAGGGCTTGAACATCAGATCTAAAAAGATATATTTTCCAAGTGCCTGCCTGGAAAACTCATTATATATATATATACCCAAAAGAGAAGGGCTGGGAAACTGATAAGGAACCTTGGGGTTCAGTCAGAAACCATCTGGGCTTTCAATAAAATCGCATCTTCTGACTCTTTCGTTTGAAACTCCCTGAGACTCCGGGAGGACACCCCAGAGGGAGTTGTCAGAGGACAGAACTGTCACTATCTCAGAATCACAACTGCTAACTGAAATGCCATATCCGTGGATTACCAGCTTAGATGCACCGAACTTGACTGTCAATCTGCGGAAGTGAGATCCGGGATCTGCACTTATTAAATTAGCGATCCAGAAACCTTTCTCGGCCCAATTAAGTTTAAGAACTGTGGAATTACGGTTTGAACCCAGGCAGCCATCCCTGAAACTAGCAGCCTAAACTACGCCGGCCATTTGGCACGGCTGAGCCTCCGTTCCCCGCACTGTGAACGAGGTGAGAGGAAACAGCTCTTCCAAAGAAACGCTGCCTCCCTTTTGCAGTGAGACTGAAACCAAAACGCTGACCGCGAGGGCGCGGGGAGCCGCGGGGGGTTCTGGGAAACAGCGGGGCCTAGCTCGCCGTGAAGCATTGTGGGACACAGCGGGGCATCGGCGGCTCCTGCGCCCCAGCTTCGCTTGCACCTAGGGCCGCCACGTTTCAATTCAGGTCGCCCTGGGTGGGCGTCGTGGACACCGCCTGACGTAACCACCCGTCTCGCCTCTCTGGGCGCCTCAGAGGCTAGTAAGAAACGCCTATCAAAAAGCAGTGACGGATTTCCGGGTGTACCTTCGCTTTACGGCTCCTGCGCTTTTCCGCCGAATCCGCAGAAAGCAGGAAGACAGTTTACGACAGCGCCGGTCGTGTTTACGGCGCCGGCCTCTACGCGCGCATGTTCTTCCTTCTCTTGGTTCTCCGGAGTGGTATTTGTAGGGCTTTATCTATCCAGGATCATCTGTCGCCATCCAGGCTGCCCGGGGCCGTTACAGGTGAGCGGCGTGTTTCGTGGGGTCCTTTAGGTCTCTGGAGCCAGCTCAGACTATGCCTGGGCTTCGAGAGCTTCCCGGAAGAGACTTGTCTTACGTCTCCTGTCGTCGCTGTCCCTCTGCTGGGCGGGGCTGGAACCCTTTGGTGGTCCCAGGTCGGCACCCTGAAGCTTTGCGGGACACGGCCCAGAGTGTGAGATCCCTCGCCTTAGTCTCCTCCCATAGGCCATGTCACTTAACCCAGACGGGTCACAGAGTATTTGCAACGAGGCCGAAAGCTCCATGAGTTTCTCAGTGCCAAGCTGAGTGTTTTCGGCTCCTGATCTGAGTTCAAATCCTTCCCGGTTCTGTAACAGCTTGTTAAGACTCCATTTCTGAAGTCCACCCCACCTCTAGGCAAGGAATTAATGGCCTTCGATTTGCAGTGACAGTGGTCTGCACCTGACTAACCTACCAGTCACAGGGCCTCTCTCCCTGCCCTGTCGGAGCCTCCCCACCCTGCCCCATGACCGGTACAGATGTCACATAGTTTTAGCTGAATAGTTCAGTTTCTACTAGTGGTTCTTTTCTGCTCATCCGGTTTTATATTTGCTAAAACCAAAGGACATCACCCCCCGACACCGCTTCTCCCAAGAAATAGTGAACAGCAAACCTTGGGTCTGTTCTCCGTCTTGCTTCTGACAGCTAGATTTTTAAAGCGTCTTCGCAACATCATTGCTATGTTTAGGTTGTAGTCTAAAAATTCCACGGAGTTTTTCAGGCTATTGGCTAACTATAATGAAAGAAAACTAGACTTGTGCACACAACCCTGGACATCAAATCTATTTGTGAAATATTGGGCAGATCAACTGCTTGGTTTAGCTCAGCTTCAAATTATCTCGTCATTGGGAAGGTGGGGAGGTTACTGGTGTTAAAAGTATCCACCGTGGTACCTGACACATGGTAGAAGCTCCGTAAATGTTTTCCTAAGGTGAGTAGCTTGGAGACCACCCTTCTTTCCCTACTGTTCTCTTCTCTTAAGCTCAGTTTAAGTTCAGATTTAAGAGGATGCAGCTCCCAGCTACAATACCTATTGCTGTCCTTCCAAGTGCCATCCGTAGAAAGCCTGCGTCTCCTCAATGCAGTCCCATTGCTCTCCAGCCATCAGGAAATAATTTGTATAATGAATTTTGCTCCAGGAACTCACCTGAGCATTTTCAGCAGGTTGCCTGGGATCCACCAAACATCTGCTGTTGAGCTGCTATTTTTTACTCTACTGAGATGAGCTACACCATTACTCAGTGTGGATTCCAGAACTACATTGCCAGGGTTCACTATTGGGGGTTTTTGGTTTTGGGGGGGGGGTTTGTTTGTGTTTTGGTCTTTTTGAGACAGGGTCTCGCTATGCAGCTTAGGCTGGCCTTGATTGAACTCAAACTTGCTTGGGTTCAAATTTTTTTCACCAACTAGCATTGTGACTTTGAATGACTTCTTAATTTTACAATGCCTTGGTTTTCCTGTCTGGAGAATGGAGATATTACTGGCTTCTACTTAACAAGATTGTTGGGAGGATTTAGTGAGTCCGTACATAGTAGGTATGAAGGGCAAAACCTGATACTTGTAATACTTAAGAACATTTGACATTAAAAAAAAAAACATTTGATATAAAACCACTTTTGACCTAACACAGTGGTGGTAAAACTGTGGTACACAGTATGCCACAGTGGGATTGTTTGTATCGTTAAAAGCTATAAAAATTTCGCCATCACTGGCTTAAGATTTATGGTGACCTCCTTGGGCATCTAGCAGGTCTTTTGCCTGTTTCTGCGCCCATTTGCTTAGCACACAGGATTTGCATTGATAACAAATTTACAAGAACAAGAAAGGAAAATTAAGGGGTAAAGTCCAGATCCCCTTTAAGTACTCTGTATACAGAAATACATATTTGGAAGTCTGAATTTCATGTCTGTCATCTAACAAGATTTTCACAATGATCCTGTGGTATAAATTGTTACTTATTTTATAGTTGAAGACATGGAGGCTTATGGAAGTTAAATTCTGTATGCCTTAGTGATGACACCTGGGTTTCCGAGAATCAAATACTGTGTAAAGATGTCGCTGTGAGATGGAATCTGTGAGATGCCACTCAAGAAACATTTTATGCAGCACTAAGAATGACAGCTGACTGTGGCACTGCATTGAGTGTAAGGCTCAGGCTCCATTCAGAGTTGTCACAGTGACCAAAGAGCGTGCCCTAGAATTAATGAAATGTAGTAAATCAGTTCTGTTGTTTGCTGGGTTTTAAGATTTTAGAAGATGGCGAAGTTCATGACACCTGTGATCCAGGACAACCCCTCGGGCTGGGGTCCCTGTGCGATTCCAGAACAGTTTCGGGACATGCCCTACCAGCCATTCAGCAAAGGAGATCGCCTAGGAAAGGTACGTGGCTGCCAGTGGGAATCTGGATCTTTTAAGCTTTAGCTGCTACTTTCCACGAGTTCCTATTTTGCTTTTCTTTTCTCACGTGCTTAGATTAGCTTCTGTGTACTCTGTAGAGGTACCAGCTGAGAAGAGGTATGACCTAACAGTCATCAGAGAAGGGGTGGGCACTCACAAAGTCATTGTGAGCTAGTTCCGATGCTTTGTCACACAGGGTCCCCTTGTTTTCAGGAGTTTCTGGGTCCATTAAAACTTGCCTGGTTGACTCACGCGTTCTGTCTTTGTTCATTGCCCTTAATAGGTTGCAGACTGGACAGGTGCCACATACCAAGACAAGAGGTACACAAGTAAGTACTCTTCACTGGCTGTCCAGATCAGGGCCTTGGGAAAATTGTTACTTTTTCCAGTAACCTCCGTCTGAAAGCTTTCTAGGACGAGAAGGATACTGACAATCACTAATAATTTGTAGGAGTATATTCAGGGCTGTAATGAGCACATTTTTGGCAGTAGCCTCAGACTGTTTGTTAAAGAGGTCTGGACATTTTCATTGAGGGTTTTCCCCTACTTTTGAAAATCTGTTGAATACATTGCTCTTTGGATACCATTGCTTGGGATTTAACTTCAACAGCCAATCAGTGAACTCCAGGTCTGAAACCACTAGCTTTAAGATTTTGGAAATGTAAAAAGACTTTTTGTCTGTGCCAGCCAGTTAGGATTCTTTAGGTCAGGCATGGTGGCACGCCTGTTATGTCAGCACCCAAGAAGCAGAAGCAGGAGGGTCACTGAGTTCAGTGCTAGCCTGGACTGCATAGTGAGACCCTGTCTCAAAAACAAACAAACAAAAAAATAGATCGTGGAAGTGGCTGCCTGGAATCCTGAATTAAGATGTCTACATGGGGCGTCGTGGCACATGCCTGTAACCCAAGCCTCCAGGCTGAGGAAGGAAGATTGTATGTTTCAAACCCAACTTGAGCAATTTAGCAACTTCATGAGACCCATCTCAAAAGTTTAAAAAGTGTAGCTCAGTGCAGAGGCTCTGAGTTTCATCCCCAGAGCTGTCTGGGGCTTCGATAAGCAAGAAAGTATTGTTACCCTGATGCCTTGGGCATCAGGTGACGAGAATGGTGACGTACACAGCCTGCCTTGGCCAGCTCTTTAGACCAGAGCTTTTCAAACCTGAAAGTGCATATGAATGACCGGGAGATCTTGCTGCTTCTGAGTCATTGGTTCTGGGGTTTGGCCATGAGTCTGCACACCTAACAAGCTCCCAGCCAGCACTACAGGTCCCAAGACCACACTTCAAAGAGTGAGGTGTCAGGCTAGTGCATGTGTATACCGTCCATGGTGGTGGTGATTACATGCTGTCACCTGTGCTTCCAGATAAGTACTCCTCTCAGTTTGGCGGCGGAAGTCAGTATGCTTATTTCCACGAGGAAGATGAAACTAGCTTCCAGCTGGTGGATACGGCACGCACACAGAAGACTGCCTACCAGCGGAACCGGATGAGGTTTGCACAGGTAGGCCAGGGGCCAACAACCCAACTATCCTGGGGCTTTGCCTGTTAAATATGCACCCTTGTGAATATTAAGGAGAGAAGACCATATATCATAGTTTTCTAGGGAAACCCAAGTGGTTGTTCAATGAAAAAATCTTGTGCCGAAGTAAGCTTGTACTAGGACCAAGGTTGCGGTTAGGTTAGGTTTCTGTTCCAGTAGCTTGGACG
Organism: Hydrochoerus hydrochaeris; assembly: GCA_004027455.1. NCBI lineage: Eukaryota > Metazoa > Chordata > Mammalia > Rodentia > Hydrochaeridae > Hydrochoerus > Hydrochoerus hydrochaeris. The sequence continues at coordinate 81,888 of PVLA01001193.1, read as the reverse complement.
TCATACCACTGTCCTGTAAATGAACGTTTGTACCGGATACGCAGTGCAGAGTGGGGCCAGGGATTTAACGTAGTGGTACAAGGCCTACCTGGCAAGCATGAGGTCCTGAGTTCCAGTGCTGGTACAGAAAAAAAGGGCAGGCTACTTGTCACCTCACTTAATTGCTACATACAAACTATTAAGTAGATGGTGTAGTCAGGCTGCGTCGTACTACGTAAAGAGACAGACCTGGCAACTTGAATTTCAAGACCAGTAAACCTACTTCCGTGGGAAATGTGTCGGGAATATGAATGTAAGCTAATTCTGTCCCCACGAAAACTCTTAGGCTGTTGATGCTGTAGAATAGAAGGCAGGACTAAGGTGTGAAACTTGGAGTTTTGCCTCCTGAACTTCCTCTAAAGACCTCGCATTAGTCTTAACCTATTGTAAGCCACATCTCTCTAAGATTTTAACATGGGTGTTTTCTTCCCAGCGGAATCTCCGTAGAGACAAAGATCGGCGAAACATGATACAATTCAACCTGCAGACCCTGCCTAAGAGTGCCAAGCAAAAAGAGAGGTGAGATTGCTCCTACTAAAGCAAAGGGAGCTTCCTAGACTGGCCATCCCTAGCAGTCAGGGGACCAGAGTGGAAGGGTGGCTCTTTCCCTGCCATTGAAAAAAGTGAGAAAAATCCTGAAGCTACTCATTGCCACCATAGAGCCTGTTGCTTCCCAGCGGTCAGTTGCAGCAGATGGCTTAGGCAGGAAGCTGCCTGCTTGTGGTGGACACGTGCACTGAAGCGACACAGAGTGCCTGGTGTTGGCTCAGACTTACAGAGCACAAGTCTAGGAAATCCCATTTCACCATGTCCTGTGGGGCCTCTTGAGCTGTGAGTCCAGGTCAGGGGTGCCGTGAACAGCCCCGTATGTAGACCTGGTCAGTGTTTGGGGGCCCCCTCTCAGATGTGTGCCCATAAGGATGATGAAAAGGTTCGACTGGGGAAGGGCAACTGTACCTTTTAAAAAATTACTGACTTAAAGATCTGTGCTGAGATCTCCATATTTTGTCTTTCAGAGAACGCATCCGGCTGCAGAAAAAATTCCAGAAACAATTTGGAGTGAGGCAGAAATGGGACCAAAAATCACAGGTGGTGGATCCGTACCAGAATTCTGTCTGGGAGTTTGGTTTTGTTCCTGGAACAGCTTTGAGATAAGATTCATGTACTGTGCAGTTGCGTGGCTTTTAGTGTATTCAGACTTATACAGCCATTATTATAGTCCATTTCTGATTATCATCATCACCCTGAAAAGAAATTCTGTACCCTTCACCACCACCCCCATCACTCCAGCCTTAGGCAAGCACTAACCTGGTTTTATCTCGGAATTTTCTTGTTTGGGACATTTCGCATAAATGGAATCATGTAGTAGGTGATCCTTTTGTGACAGGGCTCCTGTTACTTAGCATCGTGTTTTCAGGGTCCACCGTGTTACAGCGTGTGCTGATACGGTCTTGGTGTCTGTGGAAGGTCGGTTCCAGTGATACCAAAATTTGCAAACACTCAACCTCTCTTATAGAAAACAGCATAGTATTTGCAGGTGACCTAAGCACAGTCTCATAATCACGTGACCATCACTAGATTCTTTAGCCTCAGTGTCCGTTACCCAAAATGCTTGGGACCAGCAGCGTTTGAAATTTTGGAGTAGACTACTGGTTGGATGTGCCTAACCCCAAATCAGAATCGCTCTTATAACAAAGACTCAAAGCTTCACATCAGCATTCAGTTTCAGGTTTTGGAGCATTTCAGATTTGGGGGTAAGGGACACTCGACCTGTAATACCCAACACAATGTGGATGTTACATAAGTAGGCTTTGTACTATATTCTTTAGTGAATACCAACAATAAAAAGGAATATATGCAGATTTGGTTCTTTTCCCCAGAATGTTTTCCTTCCGCTCTCCACCCTTTGTTGTATATGTGTTTGTCTGTTTTTGCAGCAAGGTTTCACTGTATTGCCCAGGTTGGCTTTTAACTCCTGGGCTCAAGCGATTCTCCCCTTCAACCTGTAGCCCACAAATGGGACTGCAGGTGCACCTACCACCCCCAAAAATGTTTCTAGTCTGCAGATGTGGAACCTGCATATAGAGAGAGCAGATTACACTTCCATTCATCTCTCAAGTAAAGTGAGAGATGTGGAGGTTACACCTTGCTGAATGCAATGCTTGCTGTGTCAAGAATAAGTAGTTAATGCCCTGAGAAAATGATGAAGGGGCATTGTGTGTTTCCTCAGTGCTATCCTTCCCTGAGGGTGAAATCCCCTAGTTTTGAACTTGATTCAATCTTTCTGGATTACGAGGTCTTAGGAGGCAGGGGTTCTATTGTCTGCTTTGTAGTTTGGGTGGGCTGTAACTTTTTTCCTTTCGAATGTTTTCCTACTACAGAAACCCCGAGACTCTTCAGTTGAAGTTCGTAGCGACTGGGAGGTGAAAGAGGAAATGGATTTTCCTCAATTAATGAAAATGCGCTACTTGGAAGTGTCAGAGCCACAGGACATGTAAGTAGCATCTCTCACTTTCCACCACACCCCTAGGTGTGTGGACCAGCCGGTAATGGGTGTTTCCCCAAGCCCTCGTAACTCCAAAAGAATCTGAAGTCCCTTACTCAGAAGACATTGCATCAGATTGAGTATGTTTTTAAAAAATCAGCCCCAGTGAGAAAAATACAGGGAAGTTTACTGCTACTAAACTGCAGATTTCTTGCAGTTTTCTGGCATCTTGAAGGATAAATAAAAGTAAGGCATGTGGCTCTTTTAGAGAAAGAGAAAGGAAAGAAAACAGAAAAAAACAAATTGTTGATGTTAAACCCCAGGTTTTTTGAGATTCCTGGCGTCCTGACCAGCAGCACAGTACTACAGCTAAGTTACAAAGCTGGGTGGGCAGAAAGGGAAAGGGTAGCTCTTGAGAAACTGCTTCGGGGGCCATCACCTCTAAGAGCAGAACTAGCTTTGGGGAACCAGAGTACCAGGCCAGATGTTTGTCCCCCGAGGACTTCGGCGGCCACTGCTTTCTGTGTCTTTCGCTCCCTGTCTCTACAGTGAGGGGGCCGGGCCGGGTGGGATGTGTTCACTGTGGTTCACAGTCTCATCAGAGCTAAGAGGCCAGTAGGCTGAGCAGGCACCGAGGATCCTCTTGTTCTAGTCAGAGAGGCTGTTCCCTGTCTCTTACATTAGCCTTCCTGGACAGGACTTGCAATTCCATGGCGGGAAAGGGAAGCAGGGTCCTCCTGTCTGACCGTGTTGCACCTGTTCTCCCCTCAGCGAGTGTTGTGGGGCCCTGGAATACTATGACAAAGCCTTCGACCGCATCACCACGCGGAGTGAGAAGCCTCTGCGGAGCATCAAGCGCATCTTCCACACGGTCACCACCACAGACGACCCCGTCATCCGGAAGGTGCGCGCCCCCACTCACCCCTCCCCCTGTCACGAATGCTGCCAGCTTCTACAGCTGAGGCCGCAGAAAGCACAGTACCCCATGTCGGGGGATTGCTTGGGATCCACCCCCTCCAAAATCCATGCATGCTCACTCCCTTAAATAAAATGCAGTAGAATTTCTATGCAACCCTTGCACGCATATCCTCTTCTACACCTCAGATCGTGTCTAGAGTTGTTTGTAAGAAAACAGAAGTTCTATGTGAATAGTTGCTGTATTGCACCGTCAGGAAGTAATGACTAAAACAAGTCTGCACCTATTCAATACAGTTAGTTTTAGGGTCCATCCCCACCCCCTCACCCCCCACCGCCGCCGCAAAACTCACAGATAGCTGGGGATTTAGCTCAGTGACAAAGCATCTGCCTGGCAGGCACAAGGTCATGAGTTTGATCCACAGTACAAAAAAAAAAAAAAAAACCCCACAGATACAGAGAGCAACTGCGTGTGTGGAGTCCGGGCCCCCGGTGAGGTGCTTTGGGGGCCTTCAGTGCTGCTGCTCTTCAGCGCTGGGCTCCAGCTCAGCTCTGCCGTGCTGACCAGCTTGGCGACCTCGAGCCTTGGTTTTCTCACCGGCAAAGGAAGGGATAAACGTGCTTGGCTGTGGCCACGGGGGCTGGATGAAAGCTCCCTGAACACTGGGCTGGCGGTTCCACTGTGGCCCAGGACAGTGACATAGAGCGTGTCCTTCCCACCTGTGTGGGTAGCAGTCAGACCTCGGTATCTCACGTCTTCCTCTCTCATCATTGCAGCTGGCAAAAACCCAGGGGAATGTGTTTGCCACCGATGCCATCCTGGCCACGCTGATGAGCTGCACCCGCTCCGTCTACTCCTGGGACATCGTTGTCCAGAGAGTCGGGTCCAAGCTGTTCTTCGACAAAAGAGACAACTCCGACTTCGGTAAGGAGCCTGCCTGGGGCAGCTCAGAACAGTTCCCTGGCCCTGGAGAATAAGTCAGAAGGTGATCTGTCTTCCCTGGGGACTGGGCAGCGTGTCTTCCGCACTCCTCGGGGATGTGGTGAAGCGACCGTCCCACAGCACCTCCCCAAGGCTTCCTGGTTCCTCACATACCCCTACGGAGCCTCCAAACGTTGCTCATTTTCATAGTGTTTTGCTCCCTCTCGGACCATCTCTAGTATTAGTGTTTTTCTTTAAAGTGATGCCCCTTTCTGGTTTGGTTTGGCTTGGTTTTTTTGAGACAGGGTCTTCCTATGAAATTCTAGCTGGCCTTGAACTCTAGACGATCCTCCCGCCTCAGCCTCATGAGTGCTGGGGTTATTATGTATTTATAAAGGAGAAAATATACATGCATGGGCCGGATGTATATAAAACTTGTTTTTAGGAATCCAAAAGTAATCTAAAGGAGACAGCCTTCTTACTGTGACTAATTTTTTTGCAGTACTGGACCTTGAACTCAGGGCTTGTGGGTGTTAGGCAGCACTCTACCACCAAGCCCTTCTCATTTCTCGCTGTGAAATAGGGTCTCACTGAGTTGCCCAGGCTGGCCTCAGGCCTGCAGTCCTCCCGCCTTGTCTCCCAAGTATCTGGGACCGCAGGCCTGGGATTGAGTTTGTCATTAAGCAGCACCTAAGGTTATCTGGGACCATGCTCCTGTCCTAGCACGTGTCCCCCTGGGGTGACCCCATCAGTAGGCGGAAGGACCACTGTGGTTTGGGGCTCTACATCTCCCCGGGTGCTCTGCATGTTGTCGCTGACTCTGGTTGGGTAGATGGGTGACTGTGCCCCTGCTTTTCTAGACCTGCTGACAGTGAGCGAGACAGCCAACGAGCCCCCCCAGGACGAAGGTAATTCCTTCAATTCGCCCCGCAACCTGGCCATGGAGGCGACCTACATCAACCACAATTTCTCCCAGCAGTGCTTGCGAATGGTGAGGACACACGAGCGGGTGGGCCTCGGGGTCTCATTCAGTCACCTGCTGTTAACTGGGCATCTGCTTTGCGCTGTCTTTGGCGTGGGATTCTACAGGGCAGCTGAAGCCCCTGCCTATAGCAGCTTAAAAGCTCAGGCTTTGACCTCAGACCGCCTGACTGTGACCCACTGGCCTACTGCTCCCCTGCAGGGACAGTCTGATGATTCTTGCCCCACGTGGTAAAGTCATACTGTTGTGAATGAACGCAAAGAAAACCAAGTTCCTGCCCACAGGCAGCTTTGCTGTTGCCTCACAAATCTGCGATGTGATGGAAAGCGGAAGGGGCGGGGCTGCCAATCCGTAGGATTCTGTGGGTGCCGAGGGTCGGGGGGAGGAAAATCCGGCATAAAACACCCAGGGAGCCAGGCAGCGCTGCCTCTGGCTGCTCGGGCTTGGGACATCGTTAGCACTGTACCCTGACTGCTGTGTCTTTCTCACAGGGAAAGGAAAGATACAACTTCCCCAACCCAAACCCCTTTGTGGAGGACGACATGGACAAGAACGAGATCGCTTCCGTGGCGTACCGGTACGTCGTCCCCCTGGCAGGGAGCGCTGGCCGCGTCCTGTGCTCTTGCACAAGGACCCCAAGTGACTCTCCAGTTTTTCCCTTGTTGCAGTTACCGTAGGTGGAAGCTTGGAGATGACATTGACCTCATTGTCCGTTGCGAGCATGACGGTGTCATGACAGGAGCCAACGGGGAAGTGTCCTTCATCAACATCAAGACACTCAACGAGTGGGACTCCCGGGTGAGGCGCTGCCCGTCCCCTCCTCGTGCCACCATTCTGCTCCCTATAGTGCATGCTGTCGTGGCCACTTGTGTGCGGTTTCTTTTCCCTTTCGTTGGGGATACGGGGTGGGGGGGTGGGTGTCTTGTGGGTTTTCCTCCGCTTAGTTCCTTCCTGACACAGGGTGACCATAAGCTTTTAGAACTTTCTGCTGATTTTGCGCACAGGAACCAGCGCTTCCCTTCCAGTATCCTCTTCACTGTTCCGTTCTGACCTCCCAGTGGCCTCTGCCGTCTGTGTGCTGCTGACTTTGACCTCTCTTTGTCATCTGGGTCATCAGTTCTGCGTGCCTGGCCGTTGCCTGTCTCCTGCCTCTGAGTTTCTTTACCCAGTTCCTTCACTCACTGAACCCGGAGACATGGAGATGCGCTCAGAGCTGACCCTTACGGGGCACCTTGAAAGAAGCCTGTCTCCCCATCCTGTCTGCGTCCCCGCCTCCTGCCACCGCTCGGCACTGTGGGCCGCTGCTGTTTCTCACGCTACCCAGGCTCACGTTCCAGACGGGTTGGCATGAGCAGCAGGGTGGTGGCAGCCTGGGGCCAGCTACACAGAGTGGCTCTCAAGGTGTGGTAGAGCCGGCCCTTTCACCCACTGCCCTGACACCACAGCTGCTGAATGGCAGGGAGGTTTGCTGGGGGCCGTGGCCTGGGGCTGGACTCCACTGTGAGCTCCGTGTAGCATTTGGTGGTTAGTGCCCATGTCTCTTTGCCCTGGTGGTTACTTCATTCTTTGGGGCTTGTGCTTCTCTGCTCCCTTCGTCTGATCTCTTTGTTGAGCCCCCCTCCTCTTGACTCCCAAGGGTGCCTTCTGCTAGGGTCAGTCCCCGCCTCAGCTCCCCTTGCCCTAAGTACTAAGCCTGATACAGGCTTGGATGCATGTTCCTGGGCTTCGTGACTCATTAACAGAAACTTGGTGGCTTCCCGTAACATCCGTGTATTAGCTCATAGCGCTGTCTGGCAGAGGGGCCCACTCCTTGTGGTTTCATCCCTGGGAGATTCAGAAGGCTGAGATCAAGAGGTCAGTAGAACTGCGCTCTGAGAGTTCTTAGAAGAAACCCACTGAACTCCTTCTAGCTGGCAGCAGGGTTCAGAGCCTTGCAGTTGTACAGTTGAGGCCCCTGTTGCTTGCTAATTCAGCTGGGGGCCTCTGTGAGCTCCTAGAAGGCACCTCATGCCTTGTTCTCTCCCAAGCCAGCAGAGACCCAGCACATCCGTGGCTGTGGCCTCTACAGGCTGACTTGAGTCTCCTGCGGTTGGGGGAAGCCCACCACAGTCTGTCTTAGTGATTGGGCCTCCCTGCTGCAGGAGCCCTTCTGGCACTGTATAAGGTAGTATAAATGTCATCATTACCACAGGATGCAGCCCCAGTGTGGGGCACACGAGGTCATTGGGCTCACGTTGGCTGCTGCCACCCCAAGTCAGCTGAACTCTAAAAAGATTGCTTGGCTCTGCTCTGACATTTGCCCGCCACACACACACACACACACACACACACACCATTGTGTTTTGCCAAGATGCCTTTTCTTTCCATAATCCTTCAGGATTTCTTTCACTAGAACTAAGAAAGTTGGGGTACCCCTGCCCTGTGACCCTAGGCCATTCGTTTTACTCGTCTGGCGTAAGGTGGCAGAGATCTCTGGTCCTCGGTTGTCACTGTTTGAGTGTGAATGGAACATGTGGCTCTAAGCCCCAAGCCTTCGGCACATTTCTGCCCCTGTCCAGGGCTGGCCCAGCCTGTCCTTCCCACCATGCCTCTCGGACTGGACCCGTGTCTCGCGTCCTCCGCTGATCACCTGTCCCTCAGCTGCCGAGGCCCTTCCTCACGTGTGTGCATCGCCCCTTCTAGATGCTCTCTTAGAAGAGGTGGCTCTTGTTGAGTGCTTGCTGCGTGCGGCTGTGGGAGAGGAACAGCCACGCCGTCCTCCCTTCCCCGCTTCCCCGTCAGCCGGCGAGGCAGGACCGTCTCTTCCTGGCGCCCTGGGCACAGGGCTGCCTCTGCGTCCTTGACCGCTTTCCTCCCGCAGCACTGCAATGGCGTTGACTGGCGGCAGAAGCTGGACTCGCAGCGCGGGGCTGTCATCGCCACTGAGCTCAAGAACAACAGCTACAAGCTGGCGCGGTGGACCTGCTGTGCTCTGCTGGCCGGGTCCGAGTACCTCAAGCTCGGGTGAGAACCGGGTCCGGGAAAGCCGCAGGCCAGGCCCACCATTTCCCTGCCATTCAAGTGTCCCGTCCCTGTGCCCGCTGTGCCGACTGCTCGTCTCCTCCCCCGCAGCTACGTGTCCCGGTACCACGTGAAGGACTCCTCGCGCCACGTCATCCTGGGCACCCAGCAGTTCAAGCCCAACGAGTTTGCCAGCCAGATCAACCTGAGCGTGGAGAACGCCTGGGGAATCCTGCGCTGCGTCATCGACATCTGCATGAAGCTGGAGGAGGGCAAGTACCTCATCCTCAAGGACCCCAACAAGCAGGTCATCCGCGTCTACAGCCTGCCCGACGGCACCTTCAGCTCCGACGAGGACGAGGAGGACGAGGAGGAGGAGGAGGAGGAAGAGGAAGGTGAGTGGCGAGCCCCTGGGGTCCCGAGGGGTCTGTGGGGTGGAAGGAGCAAGTGCCAGAAGCCGCGGCGTGAAGGGCCAGGACCGAGGTCTGGCGGGGAAGGCCAGGGGATGAGCCTGGTCCCGGCCAGCGGTGCCTCGCCAGCCTCACCGTCTGGAGTCTGAGGCGCCACCCCAGCAAGGCCCAGCTCCTGAGCGGTTCACGAGAGGGGCGGACAGGAAAGTGGGCCCCACGCCACCCAACGTAGCTCATTTCTCTTAATGTCCTGTGTCTTTCAGAGGAAGAGACTTAAACCAGACTGCTGTAGACCTGGAGTTCAATTCTCCCGCTCCTGGGAGGGCTGGTGCCTGGGGAAAGTCCATGTGTCTGCTGCGCTCTGCCAGGTGGCAGCTGGAATAAAGCTGAAGTCCGTATAGTCACCCACCCTCCTTCTTCATGCAGCTCCACCCAGGATGTGCGGCCCTGCCTTCTCCTACTGGGCTCTGTTGGGAGTTCATTTGCTGGGTCCCCTGATGTGTCCTTGGGTGCTGTTAGGCTTATGTTCCTTTGTCTTTTTTTGTCTTTGAGACAGGGTCTCGCTATGCAGTTCGGGCTGGCCTTGAACTCATTTTGTAGTCCAGTCTGGTCTAGAACTCAGCAACAATTCTGCCTCAGCCTCCCAAGTGCTGGGATTACAGGCAGGCATGCACCACCACCCCGGCCAAAACCTACATTCCTGCCAAAGGGTGAAGTCCCTAGCATTTTGTGCTGGGAAGCCCTTGAGGTGATCCTTTCCTGGGTGAAGGCAAGCCATGGGGGGGGGGGGGTATCTGTTCAGGGCCCTTAAGCCCACACACCAGAGCTGGCAGCCTGCAGCTGCGTGAAGCTTTCTGCTTCATGCCTGGACGCGCCGGGCACAGGCTGTAGTAGAACTGAAGTTGGGGTGGCTGGGGCGGGGCTGCCTGTGATGGATGGGCTGCTGGGTGGTGAGTGGATGCTTTCTACACCGTTTGCACACTGAGCCTGGGCCACTGACAGGTCGCAGCCCAGCACCCGCAGGTGGTGTGTCCTGAGTAAGTGCTCTGGAAGGTTACGCTGCATGGGCTTCTAAGTGGATTCTGTTCTGTGCTGATCATTGCACGTTACCCTGCCAGGATCATGAGAGTTCGCTTTCTATAAACTTCACCTGAGACTCTAGCAGAACTAAAGCAGGTGAGGAAACGCTTAGCTGAAGTGTGCAGTTCCTAAAAGTATAGTTTATGTCTCTTAAGCTACAAGCCTACACTTTTATTGAGACTGTCTTCAAGTTGCCTGGGCTGGCTTCAAACCTGGAAACCATCTGCCTCAGCCTCCCAAATAACTAGGATTATAGGAATGGGCTGCTGCCCCAGGCTCTTAAAGTTAAATAGTAATCTAACTCAGCCTCAAACAGCAAACAAGTAGTAGTTTAGTGAATGTTGGTGTCAAGCATACTGAAAACAGAAGACATGCTTGAGTTTTTAATATGAAGTGTTACAAAAATACACATTAAAAGCACCTGCCTTACAAGCACGCCGTCATGAGTTCTATCCCCAGTACCGATACAAAAAAAAAAATACACATCAAGGTAGTGACGGTGCCATGGAGTTGGAATTATGGACCGAGGTTCATTAGATTGCTTCTTGCAGCCTTGTGGTCCAATCACTTAGGTCGAACTGGATCAAGTGAATGGCATTGTTAAACTCAGTCCTCACAACTAGCATGAGATAGACATCCCTACCTTATTATTGGTGGAGTACTTTCCCTAGCCTGCCAGGCTCTGATTCTAACTTTTTTTAAATTAGCATGTTTGCTATACAAGGCTCCAGTTGTTTCTGTTTTGTTTTGTTTTTTTGTTTTGTTTGAAATAGGGTCATGCTATGTAGTGCATGCTGGCCTTGACCTCCTGGTAATCTGCCTCAGCCTCCAGAGTGCTGGGATTACAGGTGTGCACCACCATGCCTGGTAAAAGCTCCAAGTCTTAATCAGCTTGTTTACGTTGGAACTGCTGTATACTAAATGGGGGAGAAGAGTAAGGTCACCTTGGTGACTATGAAAGATGACTTCTGCCCTAATGGAGCTTCTCTCGGGTCCTGCACAGTATAAAGGCCATGGCTTTCCTTAGTGGGTACTTAGGCCTGAGAGGTCAGCAAAGATTCTAGAACTGCTCTTTTTGATGAGAAGCAACAGCCAATGCCACGCTGCGAAGTTCTTCCCAAATAGTGTTCCCACAAGAGCCTTCAGCTGTGCTCTGAGTGCCTGGTGTCTTTTGAAAATCCAGGCCTTCCTCGAACAGGTGCTGTGTTCTGTCCAGGTAAGTTGGATATGAGCTGACACAATACTGGGACAGAGGACAAAGGTGGTCCCTTAACCTGTTTTTTTTGGGGGGGGAGAGGTGCCTGTTACTTTTTTTTTTTTTTAGCTTAAAGAGGAAAAAAAATCGGGTAGAGATAATACAGAATTTCAAAAAAACGATAAAAAGAAATCACTAGTTGATAAATTACATATTGTCTTAAAAATAGTTGTTCAAGTTATAAAATTAAAGCATACAAAGAAGATACTCAAACAGTGAGACTAAACAGCTACACATGCATGAGTCTCTACATGTATTTCTATCCTTTCTGTATTAGAGGGAAAAACAGAACAGCAAGACAAAACAAATTCCTATAAAAACATGAAACAAAATCGTATAAAACCACAGTACAAGGTGATCTATAATGACTACTTTGTTGTTACTTATTCAATTGATTGTCTATATCATCAGGCATAATTGAATATAGCAGTACATAACAATATTAGTTAAAAAAAAAAACATTGTACAGTATAAAACTTCAAAGGCAGGTAATAATCAAACCAGAGTGGATATTCTAGTGAATCTTGTCATCTTTAGTGCAGTTGCTATACTCTCAGACTTGATACTATCAATCATAACAGCTTTGAATAAAATATCAATACAAAACATTGATCCAACAAACCAGATTCGATTACAATCAGTCATGGTAAAACAGTGTAGGTTATACAGAACTTTAGATTAAGTTAATAGGAAATTAAGGATGATTACCGTACTATATCCTGTTATTTTTGGGATTACTGTCTGGCCCCTCAAATCTAGTACAGGTAGAATGACTAGAACAGAATATAATACATCTAAGCAGAGTAGTGTGAGTAATGTGGGTTTTAAATCCTGGTGCACTATTAACAATATAGTGTATCAAGGCCATCTATGTTAGAGATTCTAGCCATCCTTCTCTGCCTCATTTCTGCTATGCTATTTTTCTGCCTTTGTCTACTTTTGTCCTTCATTCTACTGCCTTCCCCACTCACTGAGGCCTTTCTGCCACTGTTCCTGAAATCCTGGTATTTTTTTTCTCTCTCTAGAATGTCCTTCAGTATTCTCTGTAGGGTTGGATTGGTGGTCACAAACTCCCCCGTTCCTCTTTGTCATGGAAGCATCTTGTTTCTCCATTAATTTCTAGTGACAACTTTGCAGGGCACATCAATCTGGGCTGGAGGTTATTTTCTTTCAGGGCTTGGAATACTTCACTCCAAGCTCTTCTTGATCTGATGGTCTGTGTTGAGAAGTCAGCCGTGATCCTGATGGGCTTACCTTTATAGGTAATCTGTATCTTTTCTCTGACGGCTTTTAATATGCTGTTTTTATATTGAATTTCTGGTATCTTGATTATTACATGTCTGGGTGTAGCTCTGTTTTGGTTGTAGGTGGCTGGAGTTCTGTATGCCTCACATAACCAAATGTCATTTTCTTTTCCCATGCTTAGGAGGTTTTCCTTAATTATTTCCATCAAAAGCCTTTGTAATTCACCTGTTTGTATTTCTGCTTATTCATTCACATTTCTTATTCTTAAATTATAGATTCTCTTGTCATCTTCTAGCCTTTGTATGTTACTGCCTGTTTCCTTATTTTTAAGAGATCTTTCCTTTCATGATCACACATTGCAAACTAGTCTTCAAGTTTTGGTAGTCTATCCTTAGTTTCTTTTAAGGCATTTTGCCAGCTTCCAATGGAGTTTTGAATTTCCTGGTAATCTCTTTGAATCTGCTTCATGTATTCTGTATTTTCTTTATATTCTCTATTGAATGTTTCTCTCCTTTTTTTGTGTTCCTCCCTTCTTCCATCTATGTCTTCCTGAGAGATGCTTAGCATTTTTTATTACTCTATTCATATCTTGCTTTACCTGATTTAATATTTCAGTTTTGAGCTCGTCTACAAGGTCCTGAAGATATCTCTTAATGTCCGTTGAAGCCATGTCTGATGTTGCATGTTTGCCGCCCTCAGTCTCCCTTGTTTTTCCCTCTCCTGGATCAGTGCTGTCAGGGTTCTGGGTTGGGGGCCTCCTCTTGCCTCTCCTGTCATGGTCCCCTCTTCCTCCACACAGGTTACAGTGCAGGTCCCAGCCCCCTTCCCTGTCGGCCATGGTTCCTCTGAAGCAGCCTGGCAAGGGACCTCTGCCCTCTCCTGCCTGCTCTTGTCACTGAGGTGTAAGCAGGCTGTGTATGCCTGCCCCTCCCCACCGGGCCAGCCAAACTTCAGGGGCCTTCACCCAGTGAGTGCTTGCTAGGCGCAGGGAATTGATTTGGGATGGCTCATTGGGTCCCGGCCAGGGGTGTGACCCAGTCCAAGCAAATCCCACAAATCTGCTCTGGGGAGGAAGCAACCAACTGAAGTCACTGTTGGTCCTGGTTCAGGCTCCTCCTGCCCGATTCCAACATATTGCTCATTTGGTAATGCCCTTCCCATAGGGGAGGGTCGCATTCCCAGCACTGACTGTGGATCAATGAAGGTCCCTTCACCGGCTCCACTCTCCATTGGGCTCACCAACCCCCTGACTTCAGTGCAGCTGTGGCTCCTGTGAGCGGCAGTGGGAACGAGTTTGGGCAGCTCTGCCGGCCAGCACGAATTTTCAAATTCAGGCCAGTGCAAACTTGGCGGGTCGCAGAGAAAATGCCGTGTCCAGTAATTTTAGTTGTTCCAATCGTAGCCCCAGGACTGCGTGTTTGACGAGCTTTTTTACGTTTTAATTTCTTCCTGTGTGGAGGGTCCATCTCCCTCTGTCTGGGTCTCTCCAGGGTGTTTTATTCTGGCAGATGAGTTGCTTCTCCTGGGAGGCTCTGTATTTTGTTGCTCACTGATTGGCCATCTTTAGCTCCTCCCTGCTTTTATCTTTTTGAGACAGGGTTTCACTGACCTTGCCTGTTACTTCTTAAAGGCACATTTTGTGTTTTCTTCTGAGGCAGGCGGGGACTTAAGAGCATTTTTGCTAAAATCTTAACTCAGTTGGGCCTCAAGTTACATTAAGTAAAAGAACAAAGCTTGAGCATTCTGTGAAACTGGGTCACACCTTCAGCTCTGCATAGGGTCATGCTAGTCATTTAGGGAATATTTCTAAAAGTTGACAAAACGAGCCAGGCGAGATGCAGGCCTATAATCCCAGCACTGAGGCAGGAAAACCGCTGCAGGTCTGAGACCAGCCTGAACTAGAGATTGAAAAAAATCAAAAAAAAATTTTAAAGGGGGTGGGCAGGGATTTAGCTCTGTGCTTCAAGTGCTTGCCTGGTAAGCACAAGGTTGGGAGTTCAATCCCCAGTAACAAAACAAAAGATAAATAAGGGCTCACAAAACAAGGTCTAGCTCTAAATTAACATAGCCTATCCCTGTACCCTTTAAGATAGGACACCAAGATAAGAAATTGTGACAATGAACTGTGCAGAATTTCCACTGACTTAAACAGAGGGTCACCTTGGGTCCCTGCAGACCCTCACATGACTAAAACTGCCCCTGAAGTCATGTGAATTCCTCTATGAAACCAGGACTGAGCTCAAGACCCACTGGACCCCACCCAACGCATCACAGCACCCCCCCCACCCCGCACAAGTGGGTCTCCCTTCTTTCGCAAATGGACCTGTCTGATCTCTTCACCAGACTGTGCACCCTTTCTGTATTTACTTTTTAACTTTCTTAACCTCTAAATTCATGTTGTCCCTTTCATTTTAACTTCCATTGCTACCACAGCTAGCCAGGACAATGGGGGACCATGCCCCACCCTGGCGGCCACCCTTCATCATCTTGTTCTGTGTCCCTGCTGCCATGCACACTGTGTCCACTGGGTTTTGACTCCACCTCTTCGCTGTGATCCTGGAGCAGGACCTAGAGGCTGGGCCTGCCGATGTCCGACCAGGCAGGGTGCAGCCTGTCTCCTTTATTACCTTAAAACTTTGGGACAGATTCTTGCTCAGCTCTGCACATAGGCACGGAAACCACTTAAGGAGGGCCTGGGAGCCCGAAATTTACCTAGCCTATCTCTCTTGAAAACTGAGGCCACGGGCTGGGGATTTAGCTCAGTGGCATAAGCACTTGCCTGGCAAGTGCAAGGTCATGAGTTCAATCCCTGGTACCACAAAAAAGAAAAAAAAAAAAACAGGCCACCAAGACAAGAGGAACTAATTTCCAGGTCTTGTGAAGACACCCAGTTGCCAACTTTTACATCCCAGACCCCTAGGAGTAATGCCTGGAAGTCTTCAATCATTGTCCTAAACCTGCAGCCACCATAGAGTCCAGGAAGGGCAGAGCCGTGAAGACCACCCCATGATGCAGCCACCCCATGATAGGAACCAAGCTGCCCCCTTATACAGGAGCTTTCTGTCTCATGATGGAAACCAAACTGTGCCTTGAAGCTAAGACAGCTCTCAGAATCTCACAGAACCACCCTGAGGTACTGATGCCAGCTATCAAAATCTGTAATTATGCAAACCCCCAATCCTTGCCTTTGTCCCTCTTTTCTGCAAAACACCAATGCTTCTGCCAAGCCCTGGAAGCCAGTTCGAGCCTCTGCCATTTCCGGAGCAAGGCCATGCTAATTTCCTGCTGTCACCACGGCCCACTCCTAGAGGGGTGGCAGAGTGTAGTCTGTTGGGACCTTCAGAGCTGAGGCTCTGGTAACAGTCTCAAGCAATCTATGTCCCCTCTAAACCTACATTTTGGCCAGCCGCCTAGTTGCACGGTGGACAACCTCTCTTTAATATAGGACCTCCAAAAGGTAAGGGAAATACTGTAACTCCCAATCTGCTAGATGTCAAGATACACCAAGTTCATGTTCCCCAAAATCGAAGAATGATTTCTGAGAACAATGGAGGTTAAGAGCAAGAAAACTTTATTGGGAGTGACAGCTCCTGAGAGACAGGAAGGGACTTGAAAGTGGGCTGCCAAGGAGCCCACTCCCAAGGGAAGTTTTACAGAGCAAAAAACATGAGGTGGACACAAGATGGGACAAATCTATGACCAACCAATAAGATTACAAGTATGGCTGCTTAGATAATATTGATCCAATGGGGAAGCAGGTCGTGTAGCAAGTGGACATGGAAAGAACAATGACTTTTTTTTGGAAAGGATGGATCAGGAAGTCCTGACCACCCACCTGGATGACTGATGTCTTTATTGGACCAGGTGATACCAAATATAGTACCACCTTTAATGTATCATTTATCCTTTGGGGAGGCATGTAGGCCTGGTCATCCATCCTGTCTCTACTTGAAGTCCGACCTTTAACATACATAGCTCAGCCATAGTTATGCTGTGTTCTCAACCTCTGCACTGATTCCCTCCAGGGCCCAGCTCTGTATGACAGCCTAGAATATTTCAAACTCAGCTGTCTCTGCCCTCTCCTGCTTACAGGAAGCCCAGGCCAGCCTTGTTAATCCGTAAACAATACATTTAATCACTGTAGCAAATACTTATTAACTGGTTTATGGATCTTGACTTCACTACCTTAGGATTCCTGTCCCACAAAAACGGGTGGGCCAAATAGTTCCAAATTATTTAGTCTCTGGTTACATTTTGGGGGTAACATAAAAACTGCAGTTTTCTTGTTACCAACCTTCACACGGAAAGATGCGAATTTTAAAAACAAGAAGGGGGGCGCGGGTATATAGCTCAGTGGCACAGTGTTTTCCTGTTAAGTACCAAGTCTGAGTTCCATTCCCTCTACCAATAAAAGGAATCATGCCAGGGGTTGTGGCACATGCCTGTAATTCCAGCACCCAGGAGGCTGAGGCAAGAGGATCACTGTAAATTCAAGTTCAGCCTGGGCCACAAAGTGTGCTCAAGGCCAGCCTGAACCGTATAGCAAGACCTTGTCTGAAAACAATCTCCCACCCGACTTCCTAGGTCGGGTAACTCCCAACCCTCCTCCCACCCCCGCAACACCCCCTCCACACCCTTCCAAGGACCTGGAGCACCCACGCCTACCCTAGCGTGTAGCCAGCCCCTCCCCAAGTGCCTCACGCCGAGCACGTGACCCAACCCCCCGCCATTGGCCGGGCGGGAGGCGAGGGGCGGGGCCGAGCCCTCGGCGCGAGCCAGTGCCCACGCCTCCCCCGACTGTGGCCTGCGGTCGTAGTGAGGAGCCAGATCGCGATCCAGGCCGTGGCAGTCGGTGCGCGTGGTCGGGAGCGCGGCCTGGGCACCGCGAACGCGCGGGCAGCAGCTGCAGGCGCGGTCATCCACGGGCAGAAGGGCGACCTCGCGTGCGTGCCCGTCCTGCAGCCGCAGGTGCGCTGGGGCATCCTGGTCACGTGACACGGGGCGTGGCTCTCCAGGCCACGCCTCCTTCGGGGGTCTAACCAGAGGGCGGGGGTGTGGCCAGGGAGATTTGTGATCCTGCTGGGTGTGTGGCGCCCTGCAGGAGGAGAAGATTGCGGCGGGATCTCTTCTGCAAGCCTGAGTGGAGGCTGCCCTGACAGTAAGAAGGGAAAGCAGATCCTGGAGATGGGGTGCAGAGCTCCAGAGCTCCTGCGCGCCCCAGATCTCACCCGGGAAAACCGCAGCCCGGGCCGATGAGCTCCGAGGCCCGCCCTGCCTCTGACTGGGCGTGCTTCCTCGGGAGCGCGGGGCTCGCGCCTCCTGCCAGGCCCCGAGGTGCGAGGCCTCCCCTCTGGTGTGCTGCAGGATGGGTCTCCCCGCCGCGCTCTGGGGCCCTCTGGGGCTGCTCTCGTCCCTCGCCCTGCACGCGGCCCTGGGCGCGCACCCGCACCGGGACTACTGCGTGCTGGGCGCGGGGCCCGCGGGGCTGCAGATGGCCGCCTTTCTGCACCGCGCCGGCCGGGACTACGAGGTGTTTGAGCGCGCGCCTGCGCCCGGCAGCTTCTTCGCCCGCTACCCGCGGCACCGCAAGCTTATCAGCATCAACAAGCGGTACACGGGCAAGGACAACGCGGAGTTCAACCTCCGCCACGACTGGAACTCTCTGCTCAGCCCTGACCCCCGGCTGCTGTTCAGACACTATTCGCGAGCCTACTTCCCCGACGCCGGCGACATGGTGCGCTACCTGCGCGACTTCGCAGACCGGCTGGGGCTCCACGTGCAGTACAACACCAACATTGTCCATGTCACTCTGGAGAAGGACCGGCGGGCCTGGAACGGTCACTACTTCATCCTGACCAACCAGAAGGGCCAGGTGTACCGATGCAGGTAAGGTACTAGGGTCACCTGCTGAGCCTCCTCAGAGGGCTTTTCCTGGGAAACGGCCACGCCTGAACCCCCTGAGATGTGCGATGTATGGATGGAAAGGGGCATTTCACACCTCGCTTCTCCTGAAATTCAGGGCCAAGAGCTTCAGCTCAGTTACTGTCTCTCCGGTGTGCCCTTAAAGACTTGCGGTCAAACGTTTGGAAAGTACTAACACAGCTTCCTTCCATGAGGAGTTGTTGGTCTTGGTGCTCCCGTGTTGAGGATTCGGCATAAGCACCGTTTATGTCGCCACAGAACCCTTCTTGTAACCATCCTGGAACTGGCAATCCCAGACGCTGGGGAACATGGGGTCAAGTGTCCCCTGAGTATTAGACTAGCCCAGCGGGATTTCAGAACTGAACAAGAGTAGGATTCTCAACAGGCAGTGCTTCCAAAGACCGATTTTAGCCTGGTGTGGTGACACACTTGTATAATCCCAGCACTTAGGCACCTGAGGCAGGAGGGTTGCCACGAGTTTGAGGTCAGCCTGAACTACATAGTGAGACTCTGTCTCAAAACAAAAAAGAAAAAACCAGAGAGATGTTTTAGCTTGCTTTAGCTTAGGAGGCAGCCTAATACCATGCATATTGTGGGGGCACCCCCAAACTTCCTAATCTTCACGAGGAATGGGGGAGTTTGCCATTCCCCAGTGGATAGCCGCAGACCCGAAGCTCAGAGCAGTTGAGTGACAGGGTGCTGTCTCACAGCTAATACCTGGTGGAGCTGTGCTTTGAGCCCATAGTGTCCTGTCTGCTGCACCCATTACTTACACCTGCTCCAGGCAGTGCCCGGCCAGGGTTCATCTGTCTCATTCCAGGGCCCAGCCCCGCTCCTCCCCTGCTGCACTCCAGGCAGGAGGAATCGTGACAATACGTTTTCTCGCATCGTAGGCGGCTGTGCCACAGTGCAAGAGAATCTAAGAGCAGAGCAGACGTGAAAATGAGGACCAATAGGCTATATGTGCCCCTTCTACAGGCCAATCTGTTCCACCCTGTGGTCAAACTGTTCTGCAGGCTGGCTGGCTCCAGTGCCCCAGCTGCACACCACCAGACTGTAGTCACCCATCAAGGAGCAGGACTTAGGAATCAGACCGAACTGTGCCCGGATTCTGACCCTGCTGCCCATGGAATCCCCCTAGGCTGTGGGCTGCAGGGCCTGTGTCTCCTCACCTGTAAAGCTGGCCATGGAACACTGACTCAGGCTCGCTCAGAAGCAGATGCAGGATGCCCAAGCTCTGGGCGGTACCTGAGCACTGCTGGGCAGATAAATCTACCTACCACGTCAGGCTCTGTTCTCATCACTCGGCAGGGGTCCTTGGTCCCACTGCTATGTTCAGAGTGAACAGTTTGCAGTTTCTCATAGCATCACCACCTCCCCTGTCAGAGTGACATTAATCCCCACTTTTGGTATAATTCAGACCCAGCATGAAGGGAAGTACCACTGGCGTGCAGGTTCAGGGGGAGACAAGGGTGGTCTTTCAGGTGTCCTGTAGTTGCTCAGTGTGATGCATGACTGAATGGATGTGCTCTTGTTTCCTTCGGGCGCCAGCAGTTGAAGGGAGGCAGGAGGGTCCAGAGCGTGCTGTGCACTGAGTGATCTTAGTCTGTGAGACTGAGCCGCCTTTCCTCTGTCCCCACCTGCAGTGTCCTTCTCGTAGCCTCTGGCCTGTCAGTCCCCAACCAGGTGGACTTCCCAGGCTCTGAGTATGCAGAGGGCTATGAGACCGTGTCCGTGGACCCTGAGGACTTTGTGGGTCAGAATGTGCTGATCCTGGGCCGAGGGAACTCAGCCTTCGAGACAGCGGAGAACATCTTGGGTGTCACAAACTTTATCCACATGCTGAGCCGCTCCCGGGTGCGGCTGTCCTGGGCCACCCACTACGTTGGAGACCTCAGGTACGCTGCGTCCCCGCTTGCATATCCCATACCCCACATCAATGCGTCTTGTACTACTGTGATGAAATACCTGAGGCTGGGCTGTTTAGAAAGAGAAAAACTTCATTTAGGTCCTGTTTCAGAGGCTGAAAGTCCAAGCAGCATAGTGCTGGTTCTTGTAAGTCCACCCACACCCTGGCCTGCATCACCTCCTAGCAGATGGCATTATGGTGACATTGGTACACAAGAGAGGGACATGTCACACAGTGAGACAGGAAGCCAGAACTAGTACAGGGGCCAAGCTCGTTTCTTTCATGACAACACTCCAGCTGCTACCATTGGGGGCTGCACAAGAAAAACCTTCATCTCTTCCCAAGGCCATGACCCTGGGGATCCCCACCAGGCCCTGCCTCTTTAAGGTGCATCTCCTGCCAGTCTCACCGCACACGAGCCCCCACTATCCTGCTCTGAGTCCCCTTGTCCTCTCCTTGCATTCTCTTGGGCCTCAGAGCCATCAACAATGGCCTGCTGGATACCTACCAGCTGAAGTCGCTGGACGGGCTGCTCGAGTCGGACCTGAGAGACCTGGCCATTGTGAAGGACGCCAAGGGCAAGTTCCACATCACCCTGAAATTCTTCCTGGAGGAGACCAATGCCAGCCGGAGCGCCGACTCCATCCCCCTCCCCCAGGATGACAACGACAACTTTGCCATGCGTGTAGCCTACGACCGGGTCATCCGTTGCCTGGGCTGGAACTTTGACTTCTCCATTTTCAACCAGTGAGTCTGGCTTGGGGAGGCCCTTTCTGACCCTCCCCAGGGGGATCGAATGGCCCTCAGTGAGCCAAGGGCAGGGGTTTTGTCTGCTGTCAGTCCCAGGTGGCACTGAGCACCTCAGAATCTTTGGATGGGGACTCCACCTGTGACGTGGCCAGGCCAGCTCAGACGTGCAGTGTTGAACTTGCACAAAGGCTGGCAGCACAGGGGCTCAGAGCCAGGCTCCTGGTCAGCCTGAGGGTCTCTACCAGCCCAGTCTGGGAGCTCTAGAAAGGTTACTTTCCCTCACATGGCCTAATTCTTCCTCTCTACAGTGGTAATAGTCTGACTCATGAGATTAACAGAGGAGCACTTAGCATATACTATATGCTCAGTAAAAGCTGCTAAATTATTTGTAGTTATATTTTGAAGAATTGCTTCACCAAGCCTGGTTTGTAGATGTTGCTGCCCAGTGCTGTGTGAGGCTTACGGTCACAGCATCCACCAGGTCTCTCCCTTATCTTCTGGCCAGGGCTCAAGAGGACCAGGGTCTGCGCAGGCCCCCTTTCCCCATCGGGCGACAGCAGAGCCCAGCCTTGTGTCAGGCTTGAGTTCTGGCTCTGTTCCTGACCCGCCATGTCCCTGGCCTGAGTCACAGCTACCTCACCTGTGCAGCAGAGATGACCGTCCCAGCTCCTAGGATCACAAATCACACCCTCCTTGCTGGGCTTGGAACACACCATTGGCCCACAGCAGCTGCGGTCGTTAACACCCCTGTGCCCTCCCAGGTCCCTGCGACTGTCCTCTGGGAGTGAGTTCAGCAAGAAGTACCCACTGATCAGAGCAAGCTATGAGTCCAAAGGAAGCCGGGGGCTCTTTGTCCTGGGCACCGCCAGCCACTCAGTGGACTACCGGAAGTCGGCAGGGGGCTTCATCCACGGCTTCCGATACACAGGTAAGCCTGGCTGGGCGATGTCCTGTCCCCAGGCAGAACCACTGTCGTTAGTCCCAGGGCATCAAACATGCTCCCCATTTCAGGAGCATTAACAGGGTCATTTATCATAATGTCCCTGTCCAAGGCAGATTATCCCAAGTTTCCGTAGCATCAGCTAAAGCGTGAAAGCAGATGCCCATGGATGCAGTTACGGCCAGTGCCGGCTAAAGAACGCAGCATTGGACCATGGTCTCAGAGGTGAAGCTTTCACCTAGCTCACCTCTCGCAGGAGATCCCCAGCATTGGAGGTGTCCAGGGGGTGGCCACCATGAGGGCCACAGAAGGTAATAGCTGGGCATCGGGCAACTCAGAAGCATCACACACATGCAGACCTGGTGGGTGATAAAGATTTCGGCAAAAGGTGCAATTAGATCTGGGTATGGTGGTGCACACCTGTAATCTCAACACTCTGAAGGCTGAGGCAGGAGGATTGCCACAAGTTCAAAGCCAGCCTGGACTACGTAGTGAGACTTTGTCTCAAAAAAAAAAAAAAAAAATTGCAATTGGATTATATCAATTAGTTCTTTTTCAAAACTCAGAAGTGAAAATATAAATTTTCTGCTAACTTGAAAATGTTTGCTTGTAAAATGCAAAAGCCTATTTTGTAAAAAATTGATTCACTGCACAAGAATAATCCCCAACCAGAAGTTGCTGCTTTGTGATTTTTTTTTTTAAAAGGCTAAACAGGAAGTAGAAAATGAGACAAAACGAATTCCCACATACTGGGTACTTTCAGTAGGCCCATTGTCCGGAACACGTGGTTCTGCAGTGGCACCAGCTCCCTCCAAGGTGGCTGTGAAACCTTCAGACTTCCTTTTTCTTTTTTTTTTTTTTTTTTAATTTTTGAGAAGAAATCTCTTGCTGCGTTGTACAGCCAGGCTGGTCTCAAACTCATGAGCTTAAGTGACCCGCCTGCCTCAGCCTCCAGAGAGCTGGCACACAGGTGTACTCTACCACCACACCCAGGTGAAACCTTTTTTCAGGTCCATTTTTCCTTGAAATAAAATGGATTTTAAAAAAAAACAAAAAACATTTTTTTTCTTAAGAAACATCTGAGGGCCAGAGTTTGGATGATTTTCCTCACTAGACTGGAGCCTCAGTTATTAGTGGAATAATAATAATTCCCCCGGTTAAGATTGGTAATACTGTGAAGAAGATTACGAAGAAAGACTGGGCATTAACAATGGTTTGGAAATTTGAGCAACTCTGGTTGCTCTTAACTTGGCTGGAATGAAAAGACTTAAAGCAGCACCTGTTCCTCCGGGTGCAGGACTAGCGCACCTCCAGTGCGCTGATTACTGTGTGATTGAGGGAATAATTAGGAACAGAAGTGGAAGGGAGAATGGCTGAACAAGCATTAGACGCAATCCAAAGACCCAGTCCCAAGGTGAAGATTGGTAACTGAGTTCCAGATTCAAAGGAGCAGCTTCAAAGCCGCAGGAGCCCCGCCCCCTTCTTTACCCCACACCAGGGGGAGTAGATTCAAGACCGTTGAGCAGCCCATTGGGCTGCTGTTATCTGAATTTCCCTGGGTGGATTTGAAGTGTTTGGTTCACCGCCAGTGGATGTAGAATCAGCCCGTAATCCTGGAGTGAGAGGCGTTCACTTAGGGCTCTGAAGCCTCTGGGTCTGTGCAACCTAAATTCCGAGTTCAGTGTCAACAGTCGAGGTGGCAGGGGGAGAGAAGAAAGTGATAGTTGCTTTGCCCTTGTGACACGCCTGGAAGCCCAGCTACTCAGGGAGCTAAGGCAGAGGACGCACGTTCAAGGCCAGCCTGGGCAGCTGAGCGAGATTCTGTCTCAAGGTCAAATAAAAATTCGGCAGGCGTTTGGGGCTGTAGCTCAGGGGTAGCGCACTTGCCCAGGAACCACAAAAGAACAAGTTGATTGTGTAGCAAATAATGGTAGGAAAAAAGTTTTATTTTTTTCAAATTTTCATTTGTTTTTGTGTGTTTAGCTGCTGGAAATATTGTGAGGGATGTGGAGTATATTAATACGTAAAAATAAAAGTGGTGCTGGAACAGCTATGGATGTTGGTATAATTTACCTTTTTTGTTCCCAAATAACGATTCATTTGGGTAAAATTCCGGCGAGTGGTGTTCAGCCTTCTAGGAATAATAGAATGATAAAAGCTTACAGAGACGCGTAGCGGTGTTTTGTTTCATGTGTGTGATGAGGATAATGTTATAGTGGTTATTTTAAGTTCAGCATGGAAAATGTGGTTGTTAATGGGACATAGGTCTCCATTGTTTCTGAAGAAACACCCCAAGAGTCAGAGTTTTAGTGATTTCCTCACTTTTATAGCAATTGAACTTCAGACTCAGGTTCTTTTTTTCAAAAGTCTAGGGGATTTAGCTCAGCCACATAAGCGCCTGCCTTGCACCTGTGCAGTCGTGAGTTCGATCCCTGGTACCAATTTAAAAAAAAAAAAGTCTCTTCTGGTTTCTCAAAAGTAGACCAAGCCAGACGTGGTGGCTCACGCCTATAATCCCAACACTCGGAAGGCTGAGACAAGAGGATCGTTGCAAGTTCTAGACCAGCCTGGCTGCAAAGTGAGCCCAAGGCCAGCCTGAACTGCATAGTAAGACCCTGTCTCAAAAAGGCCAAAAAACAAAACAAAACAGACCAGAGCCCTCCCTAAAGGGAAGAGCCATCTGGAGTGTCCCCTGTCCTGTCACTCACCTGGTGGGGAATGGAAGCCTGAACCCCTCTGTTTCTTAACTAAACACATTTGAGCAGCCCTGGAAATGAGCTCTCAACCCTCCTAAATCCACTCTTCCTCTGCAAATAGGCAAAAGGTCCCACCAGGGGCCTCACAACCCCTGCAGCCGGTGCCACCTAGGTGGCTCCTAGACTGTTGAGTGGATGCTGTCGAGCTGGGTGGCGGCCGTTACATGATTGTGCCATAAAAACCTACGGGTCTTGCATGCAGCTACCCGACTTCTCCAGACACATGCAATCTACCACCTCGCGTTGCCCTAATGCTTGTTTTTACATTTTACTGCCCTGCCAGTTTGGCAGAGAAAGATAATTGTGTTTCGCTGTTGATTTCCAGGCGCTAGATCTTATGCCCCACGTGTGTTGCTAGGGAAGGAAACTTGGAAGAGAGCCGTAGCCATCTGCAGATCGAAATGATTGCCAGGGCCTCCTCATTCCTGTGCCAAGGCCCTCCCTGCACCCTCTGTCCTGGCAGATGCCCCCCCTGCCACCTCTGTCCCCCGCTCTTCCCCCGCTCACACACTTCATCCTCAGCCCTGTGAGACAGAGCCTGTTATTACAACCCCTTTCTCTGGTGTCCAGAGAAGTTAAGTAACCTGGCCAGAGTCACACAGCCAGGAATGGCAGAGGCTAACCTACCTTGTTCCACTCTAAGGCTTACACAGACGCACTGAGCCTCAGGCAGAAGGGGAACAGTCCTCAGGGCATGGGCAGCCGACTGCAGTGGTCACTGAGCCTTTGACAAAACTCCTAGGGGGAAGGGAAGGAGGGCATCAGTCCCTCCCTGTGAGGATCTGGCTGGCCCTTGCTCATTGTACAGCTGAGGAACCATCTCAGAGAAGACAGCACAGGAAGTCAGAGTACAGTGACAGAGAAGGTGGCACAGACCCCCAGCACGTGGGACATAGGACATGCTAGGAACCCTGTCCACTTCCTCTGAATTACTCCGCAGACCACCCCTGCCTTACCCTCACCTGCCTCTCCTGACTGACTGGCCATCCTGCACTGGGCATGCTGGCTTCCCATCAAGTATATAGTACCAAAAATGTAAAACCACCTTTTTCTTTTTCAAATACTGGGGACAGAACCCATGGCTGGGCAAGTACTAGGCAAATGTACTACTGAGCTACATCCCCAGCCTTTTTTATCTTTTATGATGGACAGGGTCTCTCTAAGCTGGCCAAGCTGGCCTTCAACCTTGTGATCTTCCTGCCTCAGCCTCCCGAGTAGCTAGGATTACAGGTGCACCACAGCAGCAAAATCTGCTGAGAGAGAGTCTCACTATAGCTTAGGGTGGCCCAAGACTTTTAATCTTCCTGCCTCAGCCTCCCGAGCAGCTGGGATTACAGGCATGTGCCGAAACAATCTTTCTTTCATCCTTCACTATGTGTTTCTCCCTCCCGACACACCGCGGCCTGGAGTGCTCTGCAGGCTGCGTTGGCCTGTCCTCCCGCCTTTTCCTTCTCCTCTTCCCACACTAATCCTG
Source organism: Hydrochoerus hydrochaeris (assembly GCA_004027455.1). Classification (NCBI taxonomy): domain Eukaryota; kingdom Metazoa; phylum Chordata; class Mammalia; order Rodentia; family Hydrochaeridae; genus Hydrochoerus; species Hydrochoerus hydrochaeris. The sequence goes on along the minus strand of PVLA01001193.1, from coordinate 55,804 downwards.
CTCTTCACGACGTGCTTGGCGCTCTCAAGACTTTACCTCTTCCCGTGCCCTGTTCCCTAGGCCCAGGACACTTCCCCACACTCCCCGAGCCTGTGATCACAAACCTGTCACACAAGTCAGCCACTGTTCCTCCGAGGAGCCGGGTGTCGGTGAAGCTAACGTCTCCTGGGCTCGCGGCCCCCAGGGTCCCTTTGCAGGTGCCCTGGCCCTCAGGGCATTTGGGTGTCCGCGGATCCCTTTGGGAGGAGCAGCTCTCTGTGGAGGGTGTGCAGGTCCCACAGGGATGTATGACAGCCCCAAAGGGACAGAAAACCATCTCCCTGAGGCACAGAGCATCTCAGAATGGGACTGAGGGGCAGATTGGACTTGGGGTGCAAGAGAGAGAGACAGAGAGAGAGAGAGAGAGAATCTGATATTTTCCACATGGGAGTCTCTGATGGAAACAGGGCCATGAGAGGGGATAGAGGGCTCTGAGTCTGGGCCGGAAGCACGCTGTGTAAGGTGGTAGCAATGGGGACTTCCGCAAACAGACGGCCACAAGCAGGAGTGGACAGACTCAGGGCTGTGACCCAAAACCAGCTGCCCCCATTCTTCGGCCTGTCACCTGCCACCCCTTTTGCCCAAGCAGTGGCGCCGACTATGTCCCTGAGCGGTGTGCCACCCCACCAGGAGCCCTGAGTGCCCGCCGCTTTACCCGGAGCCTCGCCAGCACCCTGCAAGGTCCGGGCTTCCGCCGGGTAAGCACAGCTAAGGCCTCGGTCACTGCCGCTGCCCTCCTCCTCCCCCCTCTGGCCTTTTCAGCTCGCGCTGTGCACCGGCTGCTGGAACATCGCCACCATGGCGTCGCCTGGCCGTGCACCGAGCACCCCGTCACTCAGCTGGCCAGCTCCATCGTCCGGCGTGTGAATGAGGCTTCTGGGCTCTACCAGATGTTCGGGGTGCTGGCTGATATCATCCTGCTGAAGGAGTGAGTGACACTTCCCGTCCCCGCCTGCCTGCCCTCTGCACCGCCTCCCCTGATCACCCTGCACCAAGCTGCTTTCTCCGTGCTACACGCAGCATAGCCCAGCATCTCTCCTGTGAGGCCCGCAGCGGACAAAAATCGGTTCTGGAGTTGAGGGTTCCCTGGAGCCGGGGCCAGTCGGTCCTGAATTTCTTTTTCTTTCTTTTCTTTTTTTTTTTTTTTTGGAAGGGAGGGTACTAGGAATCAAACTCATGACCTTGCGCTTGCCAGGCAGGCACTTATATCACTGAGCTACACCCCCAGCCCCACGGTCCCAGTTTTTTATCAGGCAAATAGTGGCCCTCAATGCCCAAGAAGGACATAGCACAGGACACGGTAGGGACAGGGCAGGCAGGGGAAGTGGAAGCCCTCAGGGCAGGACAGGCGAGCAGAGCAGGAACTGTCAGCCAGAGCGCACGGCATGGTCCCAGCTAGGGATGCCCAGCATGCCCAGTCTAGGGGCTCGAGAGGAAGTCCTTGTGCTCAGCGCGTGGGCCCGAGAGCCCCCTCTTTCCCGTGGATGCCCACACCGTGGGGACAGCCCACCATCTCTGCCTTCTAGAGTCGCTAATCTTGGCCAGCTCCACTGTCCTCATCCCAGCGGCCCCAGCACGCAGCCCTGGTCTGTCCTTGGCACAGCGTCTGGGGTGGTCCCTGTAAAAGAGTAGCCGCTGATGTGGCCTCTGCACCACACTCTCCAGGGGCCAGCAGCTCCTTCTCAGCCCAGGGAACCCCTATCCCAATGGGCGCACACAGCCCAGTCCCCTGTGACCTCCCGGGTCCCTCCTGCCCCCCTACAGCGGGGAGCAGCCACCCAGCCTCCCTGTCCCCCACACAGCAGGGGATTCATTCTCTCCTTGGGGCCTCTGCCTTGTCCTCTCAGCCTGGAATGCACATGCCCAGATGCTTGTGCCGGGGTGCAGTTTCTGGAGTGCAGCCAACGTATGTAAGAGAACGCAGCGGTCACGGTGATAGTTGCTGGTCAGGTCCACACTGTGCACTGCCGCCCACACCCTACGAGCCTGCTCTTCTCTGCTCTGCATGGCGCTGAGGCCCCCCCTTGCCCTCCCCCAGGAACGCCGCAGAGTTTGCGTACCTGGAGGAGTTCCCCATGCAGATGCTGGCCCAGCTGGAGACCCTCACGGGAAGGACAGCCAAGCACGGCCTCTTCGTCATCAGCATGGAGTATGGCAGAAACTTCTCGGGGCCCGACAAGGACGTCTTCTTTCAGGACCGGTCCGTGGGGCACACGGAAGACGCCTGGCAATCTAACTTCCTCCACCCCGTCATCTACTACTACAGGCACCTCCCCACCGGTGAGCTGGGACTTCCTAGAGGTGGCACCCCTTATGCCCAGTGTCCGTAGAGTTGTCACCAGGGACCCCCTGCAGAACTCCTTCGGCCTGCAGCGCGGGACCCCTGGGGAACTCGGCCCAGAGACCAGGCGGGGGTAGAAGGTTTGAGAATGGCAGGTGCTGAGGCTAGATCCTGCCGCATACCGTGTCCTGCCTGGGCCCCATGGGAGTGCCAAGATCTCCAGGTTGAAAGAGGGACAGTGTCGGGGAAACTGACCGCAGTGGGGGGTGGGAACCTGCAGGCTGAATATTAAAGTGAAGGGGACCTGGAAGCCAAGGTGGTGAACCATGGTGAAAAGCTGGGTGAAATTCCCAGTTCTGTTGCCGTGTGACATCGGGCCATTTCTCAACCTCTCCGAACCTCACCCTCCTCATCTGTAAAATGGGGAGATGTCAGGGCCTCCCTTATAGGAGTGCGTGGGGTGAGTCTGACAGTGTACAGAATGCCCGCAGTGCTGGCACAGCCCAGCTCTCGGTAACCCACGGCCTGGGGAACATGACTTCCGCTTCGGAGCCTGGAGGGCAGCCAGTAGAGAGGGTAGCCCAGCTCACGGCTGCTCCCAAGACAGAGGGAGCGTCAACTGGTAGGAAGGACAGGGGTGCAGGTTCCCACTGAATATGAGGTGGACATGGTCGCTTTGATCCAAGGTCCCAGTACAGGGACAATCGGGTCTCAGCCTGGTGGCCGTTGGACCAGGCACCGTGGAGGAGGGTCCACAGCAGCAGGAAGTGGGACTTAGAGGAGCCCTAAGATGCTGTCCGTGCAGGGCTCACTGCGGGGCCAGTTTCAAAGCAGCCACACGGGCCTCTCTGTGGGTGTTGGCCAAGCACCGCCTTGACACAGTCAGTCCTGGGCGCCCTCTGAGACCACAGCCCAGCTCTTTCCTCCTCCCCAAGTCAGCTTCCAAGGGTCAGAAGGTGGTGTTCAATGAGCTATAGTGTGTGTCGAGAGCACACTGAATGAGCCAGGGCTATAATCCCTGCACTTAGGAGGCTGAGGCAGGAGGATTGTTGTGAGTTCGAGGCCAGCCTGCACTACATAATGAGGTTTTTGTCTCCCCCCCCCAAAAAAAAAAAAAACATGGTGGGACACTGGGGACATGCAGGTGGCAGGGTTGGCCGTGATGTGGCTCCTCTCCTCACCCAGAGCAGGAGGTGAGGTTCCGCCCGGCACACTGGCCCCTGCCGCGGCCCACAGCCATCCACCACATCGTGGAAGACTTCCTGACGGACTGGACTGCGCCGGTGGGTCACATCCTGCCACTGAGGCGCTTCCTGGAGAACTGTCTGGACACCGACCTGCGAAGCTTCTATGCAGGTAACGTGAGCTCCCGGGCCTTGGGAGTCGGAGGAAGGTGCAGGAGACCCATGCTGAGTGGGGTCTTGAGACTCACATTTCAGAGTCCAAATCTCAAACTCCTGTCACCTGCAAAGAGGTGGACATGAAGTTACCCCCTCCCAGCATCGTCCCCCTAAAACTACACAGTAGCATGTCCTTAAAAGCTGGACAGGAAACCAGATGTGGTGGCGCATGCCTATCATCCCAGCGTTCAAGAGGCTGAGGCAGGAGGATTGCTGTGAGTTTCAGGCCAGCCTGAACTGCATAACAAAGCGCTATCTCAAAAATCCAGCACACAGAAAAACTGGACAGGAGCCAGGCTTGGTGACACACACCTGTAGTCCTGGCACTTGGTGTGGTGGCAGGTGGTTTCCGCTGTACTAGAGACTGAACCCAGCTATGTTCCCAGGCCTTTTTTGTTTTTTTATTTTCAGACGGGGTTTCACTAAGTTTCCCAGACTGGGCTTAAGCTTGTGATCTTCCTGCCTCAGCCTCCCATGTTTCTGGAATTCCAAACTCACAGCACCGTTCCCAGCTCACTCTGATACTTGGGAGGCTGAGGCAAGAGGATTGCAGTTTGAGGACGGCCTGAGTTACAGAGCCAGTTGAGGGGTGGCCTGAACTACATCACAAGAGCGTATCTCAAAAAGCCAAAAAACCGAAGGAAAAAGAGAACAAGACGTTAGGAAAACAAGAAAGCTCTCAGAGGCCTGACACTTTGGAAAGCACAAACCATGAAGAGGCCTGCTGACCATCAGTGACCCCAGCCTGGGTGGGAAGATGAGGGGGCTGCATGCGAGATCTAAGACCCTCGGGTAAACCTTGGGTCCCGGTGGGTAAGCAGAAGCAGGAAATACTGCCTGGAGGGAAACAGAAGAGATATGTCTTTCGGGCTGGATAGAATGGGGTGAAAAAATGTTCCCTGAGAATTTAAACCACTAGGCCTAATGTGAATAAATCACAGAAGCCAGTGCAAACTTTCGCTTGAGAAACACCCTTGAAAATGAGGCCTCCAAGAAGGCCCACAGATGAAGTTCCAAGAAACAGGAATTCCCTGTGAAAACTCCCATAACTCCTAAGGACACAGACCTCCAGGAGGGAGTGTTAGCAGAAATGACTTATGGGATTAAACTTGCAAACAAAGGCTGGAGATTGGAACAGTCAGATAGTAAATACAGTCATGAAATAAATATTACGAGCATATAATGAATAATGGGGGAGAAAAAAGAATTTACGTTTTGGCTGGGGAGAGGTGGCCAAGTGTAGAGAACTTGCCCAGCATGCATGAGGCCCTGACTTCAATCCCTGCCTGTTTATGTGAAACAGAGACCACCAGAATTGGGCAGATTGGAGAAGGATCTAAATAGAACTTCTGGAAATTATAAGAAATGAGAAGTTCAAGGTAAAGGTTTAGTGTTGCTTTATATGGAGATGAACAGAGACTTGATGAACTGAAAGGTGGATCTGAGGTACACCCAGAGGGGGATTTGGGGAGAGAAGGGGAAGCAGTTGAAACAAGCCAGATTGTTGTCTTTTTTTAATGAATTAATTTTGTCTTTTTGAGACAGGGTCTCTCTATGCAGTTCAGGCTGGCCTTGGGCTCACTCTGTAGCCCAGGCTGATCTTGAATTCGCAACAATCCTCCTGCCTCAACCTCCCGAGTGCTGGGATTACAGGCGTGAGCCACCACGCCTGGCCTGCCTAGATTGGTTTTAACAATCCTGCCTCAGCCTCCCAAGTGCTAGGATTACAGGTGTGAGCCACTACACTCCGCTTTTTTTCTTTTTTTTTTTGGTCTCTTTTGAACCCCTGATGCCAAGCATAGTGGCACACAACCTGTAATCCCAGCACTTAGGAGGCTGAGGCAGGAGGATCACTGTGAGTTCCGGGCCAGTCTGGGCTACAAAGTGAGTTCAAGATCAGCCTGAACTGCATAGTGAGACCCTGTCTCAAAAAAGACCAAAAAAAAACTTAGTAAATCCCTGAATGCCTAGAATATTGATTGCTTCTTTTCAAATTGAGAAAACATCTGTTTAATGCTACTGTGTGTCAGACACTGCTTATACGTCAGGTTAGAGTCCACTCTGGCCCATTCAGAGCACAGGAGTCCTTGTTTCATCCTGAGTCTGCTTGGAAGTAATACTGGCTGCTACAGGAGAGCGTTAGTAACGTAAACGTGCGTGTACAACATACGCATGTACACAGTTAATTCATAGAGCCGGAGCCAAGCAGCTCTGAGGGACTGGCAGTCTGCAAGCTGACAGTCTGGACCATACACTGACCTGAGCAATGAGGCTGGAGTCCTCAGCTCCTAAGGAACGCCCCGACCTCATTTCTCAAGGTTTCGGGGGACACTTAAAAATGCCCAGCATCAGTGAGATGTGATGATGCCTGCTGGGCAGTTTACCGACTTAGCAAGACCTTGTCTCAAAACAAAAGGACCAGGGCTGCAGCTCCATGCTGACACGGGGTCTAATACCTGACACTACTAACTCTAATACCTGACCATAGTCCCACCTCAGTTGTGGGTCCCTACCAGGCACTATTCCACCCTTCAGTGTCCTGCCCTCACCTTCCTAGACACGGCTGGACCCCGCAAGCTCTGAGTGCGGCTGCCCTGACCAGAGAGGAGCCCTGCAAACAAAATCCGGCTGGCAGAGTGCTAGGCTCCTCTCCACCTGCTTAGCTGCTGTGCACCTGCCCATTCTGGCCTCAATGCTGGGCATCTGTGCCCTGGGCCTTGCAGAAGGAGCCATGTCCTCAGAGGTGATTCTGGCTAAACAGCCACCTTGCCTTCCTCCCAGGCATCTGCTGCCTCCCTGCTCTGAGAGGGTCCCCACGCTCTCTCCTGCAGGGGGGCTACATGCCAAGAGTCAGAAATAACACAGGAGCTGGGCGTGGTAGTGCGTGCCTGTGATCCCAGCACTTGGAGGCCGAGGGAGCGGGATCGCCATGTGTTTGAGGCTTGTCCCTAGTGAGTTCAAGGGCAGACTGGAATACAGAGCAAGACTCTGTCTCAAAACAAAACAAAAAAACCACAGGAAGGGACAAATGTGGAGCGCCTTTCAGCCTGTTTGCCCCTAGGAGCTTGACAGTATCCTTCATCACGTCTCACATGAGCTAGAGGCTGAGGAAGCTGAAAAAGTTTCCCCAGAGTTGCAAAAGGTCTCTAGCCAGGTTCCGCATCCCTGCTTCCCGGCTTGTCTGTAACTCCCTCAGAAGACTGAGCATGCATCCATTTCCTCTCCTGTGTTTTCAGTCAAAGCCATGTAAGTAGAGCAGTACCCTGTTACCTGCAGGGGGCACATCCTCATTGGATGCCTGAAACCACAGAGAAAAGCAAGCCTGCATCTGTACCCATGGCTCAGTGTCACCCACTAAGGGGCCACCTTGCTGAAAGCTTCCTAGAGACTCAGTGCATTCTGGCGCAACATGTCAGTGTTGGTCAGAACATAGTTTCTCTAGGGCTGGAGATTTAGCTCAGTGGCATAAGCGCCTACCTGGCAGGCGCGAGGTCTTGAGTTTGATCCCTGGTACAAGAAAAAAAAAAAAACAGTTTCTGTATATAAAGTCTTCCACCCACAAATGTAATGCCTTCTCTTAACTAAGCAGGTATGCACTATGTAAATTTTGCAGTTTGATGTACAACAGAAAAACTAGCAAGAATTTTTCTTTCCTTCCTTACATTTTCAGAGAGAGAAGAGGGATTCATAGATCTTAGCAACCAGGCACACAGATCCTTATTAACTCTAGAACTGTCACCTTTTCACTTAAAGGAAGTACTCTGTGGATTTTTCTTGACATATCCAAATTTCTACCATCACTGTTCTTGTGTTTTGGGGCTGTTAGTAAAATAGGGAACAGGAATCTGATAACTAAGGTGGCTACTAACAAGTGGGTAGCATATACAGTGTGGATACACTGGACAAAGGAATGATTCACATATCAGGTGGGACAGAGCAGGAGGAAGCTAGATTTGATCACACTGCTGAGAATAACACATGCTGAGAATAACACATAGTTTAAAACATGAATAGTTTATTTCTGGAGTTTTCCATTTAATATTTTCAGACCATGGTTGAGTGCAGATAACTGAAACCCTAGAAGAGAAAACTATAAAGAAGAGATCACTGTACTTGGTTCAAGGCCTTTTCTCCCATCTTTCCTACTTCCATTCACATTCCCCAAAAGGAATTTGCTTGTAGCTGTTTGCTCGTTCCTTCTAATGACTGCACTCTTGTGGCTTCTTTTGGTTGCCTCTTTGCATGTCTAAATAGCGTGTATCTACAGCTATTTTATCATTCAGTCGCTGGGTTTGATATTGCCCCAACTTTCTGCTGTGGCATAGATGAGGATTTACCTGTTTTATGTTTTTTGTCCCCCACAGTGTTTCGAACAGAACTTTGCCTGTGATACTCACAACTCCGATACTCTTGCAGGCAGCTCTGGGCTCAAAATGGGGCCTATCACTGAGTAACCACCACATCTGTGCAGCGTCCAGAGGAGAAGGCCTAAGGGCTGCTTGTGGGTGACTGTGCTCCCACCCCGGGGCTGGCTTCATGCAGAGCGTTCTGCTAAGCTGATCTCTGTGTGGCAGCCGCTTCTGTGACGTGCTTTCATTTTAGAGCTTGTTCTCCCAAAATGTCAAGACAGCCTCTTGTTTTTGGACCATCATAGAGGCTCACAATGCACACAGTCTCTCCAGTTGGATGTGAGAGGCCTAGAAAGGTCAGCTCCCAGTGTCAAGGGTTGGAGGGTAGTGGACAGGGCCCCTGGGGACCCCCAACCTGGCCTGCAGCATTGATATTTCTTCTTCCTGCCCTTCTCCCCACACCTCCCAGCCTGACTCCTCCTCCTTTTGTTTTTGTGTAGAATCTTGTTTCCTGTTCACCCTCACGCGCCAGAAGCTGCCCCCCTTTTGCCGGCAAGGGTACCTGCAAATGCAGGGCCTTGCGAGCACTGAGAGCCTTCGGAAGCACGGTGTGGAGAGCGGGCTCCTGCCAGACTATGCCACCATGGGTCAGGTATTGGAGGACAGCAGTCAGCAGCCTGGTGACCGCAAGCCAGTGGGTCACCCCCTGGCCACAGGGCATCTGATCCAGTCCCTTGACAGCAACAAGCAGGAGCTCTGACTGTCCTCTCCTAGGCTGCAGGCGGAGTGGCAGGGTTTCCCCGCCAGGCCGAGTTGGGCCTCCTGTTATCTCGCAGCCTCACGCTCCCGCAGACTGACTGCCAGAGACCACGCGGGTCCTCACCGTGGCCGCGCCAAAGCAATCTTCAGGGCATATAAGGGCTGGCATGCCACAGCACAGTGGCCTTCCCTCCTGTCTTGGTCCCTGGGTGCCAGGCGGCAGGGTCAGGAGACAGGCATCCTCTGCCAGCTGTGCACCGCCTTCCACAGCTGTCTCGTCCCCAGCAGACCATCACTGAGCGCAGACCGGCCCACCTGCTGCTGTTTCTTCTGGCCCAGCCCTCAGAGGGACCTGGATGCTCGCAGTAGAGCATTTCACAGGTGAAACCCATCCTCATCTTCATAAGGGTCGCAGCAGGTGCTTTAAAACAAAAGCTTAATGTCCTCCATGTCCCGGGCAGGTGGGATTGTCACTCCCAGAGTGCTGCAGAAGACCCCAGCTCGGGAAGTGTTGTGTCCCTCCCAGAGTCCCCACCCAGCCTCAAGTGCCTGTTGACCTTGTCCTCTTTCCTTGCTGCCTCTCCCATCCTGGTCCCTGCTTTCAAGCAGGGTTTGGACTTCGCAACAGAACCTAGGGGGCGAGGGAAGCGGGTTTATCTCCCTTGCACAGAGGGCTGGTGTGGGGCAAGCAGATGCTCCCTGCAAGGCATCAGACTCGAGCAGGCGCCTCCCTGAACAGCAGAACACAGGTGCACAGAGCTCCCTGGTCTCAAGATCACAGCCCTCAGGACACACCCTGTGGTTCTGTGACCCTGCTGCCCCACGCCCACCTGCATCCAGCCGCTGCCCAGTGAGGTTCTGTGAAGCTGCTTTTCCGCCGTCCTGTTCACCGTGTGCAAGGCAATGTGCAGAGGCTTTGGGAAGGAGCCAGGCATTCAGCGCCTCGTCCTTGTGCTTAGTCGCCAGCACTCGCTCTCCCCTCGTGTCTCAGCCGCCCTTGGGAGTAAGCCATGGGAATGCATGTGTACACTGGGCGGTCACCGTGGCTTCTCAGAGCCCAGCACCAGGGGAATTGCTTTCTTGCTGATTGTCACTAGTTTTTCAAGGATCCGCTCAGAGTTCCAGAGACAACAGGGGCTTTCAAGACCCCCATCCTCTTCCAGGGAACATCCTCTTCTCTCAGCTAGACACAGACTGCAGCCCTGCTCTCTCTGGTCCCTTGCAGGGGTCCAGCAGGCTTAGCCTGCTGGGAGGAACTATTTGCCCCATGACCCCACTTGGGGAAGTTTGCACAGGGCCAAAATTCCTCTAAAATGAAGGATTTCTCCTTAATTTCAGGATGTGGCATTCGCTGTATTTCATGTAGATTGAAGGTAAACCCAAATGGGTGATGTCATCCCGCCCTGTCTCTCCCAAAGCATTTTTTAGATGAAGACACTGCCTGAGATACCAGATTCTGCTCCACACCTCTCGCCCACGCGGTTGAGGCTGGCTGAGCCACTTGTTCCAATAAAATTGCAAGGCACTCTAACAAGTAGTTGACTGACGCCTAAATACGAGACATCTGCTGCTTTTCCCTGCATCCACCAAGTTGTCAGTTCCGTGAAAATATCAGTCAGTCTTATTTGTTTTTAATAAGGCAGAATTCCGTTCTTGCTCAGTTCATTAGAGGCATCTTTCCTGATTCTATAAATGAGTAGTTGGTTCCCAACGACAAAGCTCATGGCTGCGCTTGCTGGGTCTCCAGCAGGACTCACCCCTAACAGCCCCCTCCCCTTCTGTGACTTTAGGGTGCCATCTTTGGGTGGCAACCACCTTCCTGCTGTGTTGGAGTCCCGCTTTTTAACTTTATTGCTTCACTTCCTTTTTTTGTGTGTTTGTTTTGTTTTTTTGGCAAGTCTAGACTGTCCAGTAGCACAGGCCATCTTCTCCAGCTGGCCTTAGTTCCCATTAGGTAAAACCTGGCTTCGTGAACTCCTTCCCCATTTTTTAAAAAAATATGAGCAGCTACAACTACAAAATAGACAAGTCAAGGAAATAATCACAATGCCAGAGGACAACTCTAATGCAAATGAGATGATCTGAAGAAGAATCACAAACCAAGAAAAAAGATTACACAGAACTTTGCCTGAAATGTTAGACCAGCTGGTTAGTAATTTGGAAAAAAAATTTTTTTTTTTTAGACAGGGTTTTGCTATGCAGTTCAGGTTGGCTTTGAATTCACTTTGCAGGTCAGGCTGGCCTCCAATTCACAGCAGTCCTCCTGTCTCAGCCTCCCAAGTACTGGAATTATAGTTGTGTGCCACTACACCAGATTTGTTCTCATTTTAGATCCCTATTTCGTTTTTATTTTTAATTTATTTTTTTGTACCAGGGGATCAAACTCGTGACCTTGCACTTGGCAGGCAAGCACTTAGGTCACTGAGCTACCCCGGCAAGATCCCTAATTCATATTGCGAAGGTAATCTCAGATAAAATACTTGGAGCCATTTAGAAATGAGAAGGCGTACCACGGTCAAAGGACTTTCTACATTTAAAGCAACGGATTCCTCCAGAGGAAAATATTTAGCATTTCCAGGCACACCCACTCTGTCTTTCCTAATTAATGTGACTCTTTTAGAGAAAAATGATAAAAAGGGAAAATAGCATGGGCACAGATAGCAGATTGTAACACGAAATGTATAAGTAACTGATGGGAGAAAAAGAATTGTTTGATAAACTACTACCAAGAAGACTTAGATAGCTCTGAAAATGATCGTGATGAAAGACCAGGTAATACAGATGCACATGTGATCAAGTGGGGGAAAAGCAAGGTGTGAAACTATAGTCCAAACTACTTGAATTACTTATAACAGTAAAGATAAAACCCCAGGTAGCTGGGCATGGTGGCACAGGCCTCTAATGCCAGCACTTGGGAGGCCGAGGCAGGAGGATCACTAAGTTCAAGGCCAGCCTGAACTGTGTAGTGAGACCCTTTCTTGAGAAAAGAAACCCATGTGCAGCAGAAAATACTGGCAGGAAACATTGTAGAATCTCAACAGTGGTTAGATTGGATTTCAAGGCGTTTTCTTTTTCCTCTTTTGTTCAAGTTTTGTGGTTGTATTCTATAGTGCAGTAAATACAGTTACTTTCCAAAAACTTCATATGTTGAAGTTTGGGATTCCTGGGGCAAGTGGACACAGAAAGCCCTCCCTCCTAGCAGACAAGTTCTGCTTCCTTGACAGGGCAGTGTCCTTGTGTCCCCAGTAGAGGGCGCCACTTCCTTCCCCACCATTGGGAAGAGACAGTACCAAGGGTCAGGCACTCAGCTAAAGTGATGACCTGCCAGAGTGTAAGTTCCTCTCTCGGAGTCTTGGGACTGATCAAACCAGCACAGTGAAGATCTCTGGAAACATCTTCTCTCTCAAGTGATAGAAAATAAAGGATAAAAAATCCTTAGTTGGGGAAGACTTCATGTGTTTAGTATCCATTGAGCCCAAAATTCCTATTATCTGATAAAATTGGGGATAGTCTGCCTAGAAATGAACTCACCAACGTGAATTTGTCTGCCAAGCTAATCATAATACCTAGTCATTTACTGAGTGCCTGCTGTGTGCCCACAAACTCTGATACTTCTCTCGTATCAGTTTTTTGTTGCTATAACAAAATACCAGAGTTTGGGTACTTGGTGAAGAAAAATTGATTTTGCTCACAGTTTTGGAGGTTCACGAGTATTCCGCTGACACCTGGCCAGCTCTGCTTAGACCACATGGAGCCCACATGAGGAGAAAAGATCGTGTGACAAATCAAGAAGCCAGAGAATGAGGAGCCTAATTCAGCTGAGGTTAAGCTGAGCTTTGTGATTCACTCTGAGCAGTTAAAACAGCAGGAGTGATGGGATGTCTTTTCCAAGACTGAATTATAAAGACTGGCATTCACCCATAAATTCCCCCCAAGAGAGATTGTGTTCTCTCCTCTCAAACCCCGCCCCAATCTGGGGGAGGTTATCCATCATGTCACAAAGACATTCAGGTGGCCTGTGCAAAGCCCATGTGGCATGGAACACAGGCCTCTCAGGAGCCATGTCAGTGATCCGAGGTGGATCCTACCAAAACCAAACCAAATGCAGCCCCAGCCAGCCACCAACACAGCCTCATGAGAGGTCCTGAGCTGGATCCACCCAGCCAAGCCATGACAGAGTCCTCACTTGTAATACAGAAAATGAGAAAATATTTGCTACTTAAGGTGCCAAGTTGCAGGGTGGGGGTATTTATTACTTAGCAATGGATAGCTAAAACAGTCCCTGACTTACCAGTGTGTTCTGTTCCAGAATTGTTTATAAGTAGGATTTATCCATTAAACCGACAAAATTGAGTCTTATACAAACAATACACCTATAGCTGGGTGTGTATACCTGTAATCCCAGCATTTGGGAGCCTGAGGCAAGAGGATCTTTGGGAGTTTGAGACCAGCTTGAGTTACAAAGTGCAAGGCCAGCCTGAATTGCACAGTGAGACTCTGTCTCAAAAAGACAAAAACCAAACAAAACTATACCTATGAAAGTTTGCAACTTGGATGTTCATAAGTCAGGGAATTAGTATAAATGCACTATGTAATTTACACATGTGATTTAAATTCTCAACCATACGAGGTAAACAACTGTCCCCATTGTCTTAGTCCCTTTCTTGTGGGACAAACACAAGGCTTGCAGTTTCAGCCTGTGGTCAGCTGGCTCCCAGGCAGCAGTGGCGTGGTGGGAGGGGACAGCATAGGCAAGCTCCTTACACCATGGCAGCCAGAAGCAGGGAAGGGCGGATCCAGGGAGGCAGTGTGCACCCTTCCAGGTCACAGCCCCACTGGCCGAGGCCCCACCTCCTGACAGGAAGTCAGCTGTAACGCCCCCGTAGGCCAGCCACTTTCCGAAAGCCCCACTTCTGAGGATGTGAGGCCCCTGGGAGACATTCTAGATCCAAACCATTCTATGGATAAGGGACCAAGGCTGAGGACGGTTGTACAGGAAGACAGAGGTGGCTATCCTTGGAAAACTCACTTTGTCCAACCCCTCTTCTGGGTAGTGATGCACATGCTAATGGCAGCCTGCTCTTCATTGCCGCCTCATGGGTTTCCTTCATGGGGACAGGGTGACAATGAGTGAAGAAAGAAAAAAGCGTGAAGAGATCAAGTCTCAGACCCAGAAAAGGGTGTGGTTCCCCCAGGAGAGCAGAGAAGTTGTTGAAATGAAATCCTTATACAAGGGGCCCCAGGAAGGAAACTGGGGCTGAGGGGTGAGCTCAGCTTACGTAGAGCACAGGTTTCACATTCACAAGGCCCTGGAGTCGGTCCCTAGTCCCCAAAAGCAATACAGTGATGGGGGGGTGACCCAAGGTGGAAGAGAGCCTTGGACTCTGGACCACAGCCCTCAAGTAGGCTCAGCCTCAGCCTCAGTGCTCTCACCAAGGACATCAGCCCCCAGGAAGCCAAATTGGCTCTTTCCCTTGAAAATAAAGCACAGTCTGCATCATTTCACTGCAGGTGCTTATTTTTAAAATATGGTGAAAATGCTGACTGGATAAGGATTTGCATCAGACTGCAGGCTTTAAAAAAGCATTTAATTCAATCTGGCATTCCAGACGGGGTGTAAATCTGCTGCAGAGTGAAGCTGATGGGCAAATATGAGACACTTCAGCCCAAGTGTTTAATCCAAGTACATCGCACAGCCAATCCATCAACGCTGAAGTAAAAAATAGTGTGCAACAGATGTACGTGCAGGGAAGAAAGGAACAACAGGCTCCCATCTCGCTCCTTTCTCAATGCTGCATAAATAAACCCGATTTGCCTTCTCTTCTGAAGAAACCCCAAGCTTAGTGCTCAGTGCAAAATCTTTCAAAAACCTGTCACCTGCTTCTTCCTTCTCTTTGAGATGTTACCATGTGAGACGCAGATTCTCAAGTGGTCCCAAATCACCAGAAAGCACTTAGATGCAGAAAAGCCCTAGCATCGGGAGAAGATGACAGTGAAATATCTCAGTGTGTTATTATCTGTCACTGAAGTTTAGAAATAAAGCAGCTACAGAAATCTACAAGATGGTCACCTTAACACCAGCCAGATTGAAATTTGTTGTCTGTTTGCTGTTTTGCAGCCCTGGAGATTGGTCACAGAGCCTCTTGTATGCAAGGAGGGTACTGTATCACTCAGCTACATCCCCAGCTCTTATTTTTCACTTTGAGACAAGATCTTGCTAAATTTCCCAGGAACTTGAAATCCTATGGCCTTGATCTCTCAAGTAGCTTGGATTACAGATGTTCACCACCATCTCGGCTAATTTTTCTTTTTCTGTACCAGGAATCAAACTCAGGTCCTTGTGCTTGCCAGGTAGGCACTGCGCTACTGAGCTATATCCCCAGTTCTGTGTTTTCATTTTTAAATCAGTCTGTGTGTCAGGAAAAGTAGATGTCCCCAAAAATTCTCACTAGGAGACATTGTGTTGATTAAAGAAAACCCAAAATTTTGTGAATTTTTTTTTGAGGGGGGAAGCTTTTAAGACAGGGTCTCACTATGCAGTTCAGGCTGGCCTTGAGCTCGCTTTGTAGCCCAGGCTGGTCTCACTGTGTTCCTTTCCGTTGAATCGGGGTGGACTCTGGGACTGTTTGGACCAAAAACAAATGATGGGAATGATGCTGCCCCGGTTTCTGGGCACAGGCCCTCAGAGACTGGCAGCTCCTACTACAGGTCTTGAAATGCAGCCAACAGATGGTGGGTGAGAGAGCCCCGGGGTGAGGCCCGTGGAAAGCAGAACTGAGCTCAGCCAGCTCCCAACCAGCACCACTGAAAAACACATGAAGGAAAACTGATGAGAAAAAGTTACACTACCCCAAAGTACAGCACCCTAGAGACTGAGAAGACAGCAGAAGCTAGAAGGCCGCTCTTAGACCCTCGCTCCCCTTCCCTGATGCAGGCCACAAAAGGTAGGAAGATCATGTTCTGACCCCCTCCCGCCCTGCTCCCCCAGACACCCAGCTGTGACCCCACACTTGGTCCTTACATTGTGAGCTATGGGTTGATGGTGGAAAATTCAAGATGTATATTATAAGCCCTAGAGTAGTCACTAAAACATACAGAAAGGAATTGCTAAAAATCCAACAGATACATTTTTACTTCTAAAAAAAAAAATCCAAAAGAAAGAACAACAAAAATAATAATAGAAAACAAAAAAAATCATAACAGTAGATATAAATCCAAACCTATCACTAATCCTGTTGACTGTCAATGAAATAAAACTACAATTAAAAGACAGAGATTGTAAATATGTGTGAAAAGGAAAGACCCAACAAACACAGTGAAAGAGATTCACTTCATATAGGGAGACACAGACAAGGGTTGATGGTAAAAGGATTAAAAAAGATATATTGGACAAGCAGCAATCGTTAAGGGCTGGAGTGGCTTTATAAACGTCAGATAAAGTAAGCTTTGAGACAAAGAGGATTGCCGGAGATAGAGACATTTTATAATGATGACAGTTCTATACATCAGGAAGACGTAACTACCATAAACGTGCAGGGAACTTAATAACAGAGCTTCAAAACAGATGAAGCAAAATTGACAGATTTAAAGGAAGAAATGGATAAATTCTCAGTTATAGTAGATTTGTATCATTCCTCTCTCAACAGTTGACAGACCAACTAGAGAGAAAAATCAATAAAGATCTAGGAAATCTAAACACTCCTCCATCAAGCACCTTGACCAAATTGACAATTACAGAACACTCCCGCCAGCAACTACAGAATGGATATTATTTCAAGTGTGCATGGCACACTTGATAAACTCTATGCTGGGCCATTAGGCGGGCTTTAGTACACTTCAAGACTGCAGTCCAAGAGCACTCACTGTGAGCCCTGTGCTTGCGTGATCCCACTCAGTCCTTCCCAGTAGCCCTCAGAGATCCTTGTTACAGACTGCAATTTTGCAATAAAGGTGCAAGGGCTTAGGAAGCTAAAAGCCACTTTATCACTGGGCTTCACAGTTCCTTCAGCAGGTGACACTTTACCAAACTAAAACAAATACACTCACCCTTAGACCTACACCCACACTCACAAACATGCTTGCAGGTCAGTAAGAAAACCACAGGACTCAAGGTCAGGAGATCCAGACGTGCACCTGCCTTCGCCTGTAATGGCTGTGTGTCCCTGATAAGCGCCCTGACCTCTTTGGGTCCATCAGCTCCTCTACAAACAGTAGACAAGGTACATACTGCCAGCCCCATTTTACAGACTCCAAAACAGCTTTAGTTTAGATGTATTACATCACCCTGCTTGTAAGTGACATAGCCAGAGTTCAATCCAGGTCCATGTGATTCCAGAGACCACATGTTCACCAACCTGGGCTCTGTCACATCTGAGATGAGCTTCTCAGCACAAGTCTAGACTTGTACCCCAAATAGAAGCCTATAATAAGACCTAACATCTATAGTAAAGTGCACCTTTTCCAAGAGTTTTGCACATGTTAACTTGCAGAGGACCACTTGGACAACTCTCCCTGAAAGAAGAGCAACTATCTCCATTTTGGCTAAACCTGGCCCATAGGTATTGATATGTACAGATATCAATACCTGTACATATCAATACATATGTTTTTTTGTTTTTTGTTTTGTATCTCCTCAACTGGCTTTCAGCAATGCAAATCGGTCTAGCCAAGGTGCTGATGCGTAATCTTTGAAGTGAGACAACAGGTCAGTGTTGTCCCACCGAGTATCTCCCAAAAAGCATCTTGAGCTAGAAGGGAGGGACAGCCAAGCTCCATGTTGGGGGCTACAATGGATAAGAGGTCATGACTTTCCAGGGCATAAAAACTTACACATCATAGCTGAAGCACCAACCCCAAAACATTAGACACTACCTTGAACTGTGTTATGCAGATTGCCCTTTCTGCGTACTGGGTACTGCAGAGGTGACTGCAGGCCTCCTACCTAGCCCAGCTCACGGCATTCACATACTTCCCCTGTCACTCTCACAGTCACTCATCTCCCGAGCCACTCCCCTCATCAAGAATTAATAAAACCCAGGTTGGGCCCTGAGTTGAGGTCTTTCTTCTGGTTAACCATTGTCCTAGCTAGTTAGGACCCCTTGGCTCCCTACCATCTTGGATATATGATCGTGTCTTTAGGCCGTGGTTTGTGCTGGAAGTGGTAGATTGGCATTAACTCAGCAAAATTCCAATCATTTTCTCTTGAGATTACAAATATAAACTTCCCAGGCTTCACTGAGGCCTGGGAAGGGCTCTGTAGTGGATTAATAACTGGTGGTCAACTTAAACACCAGCTGAACTGAATCAGCATGGTGCTGAGCATGGATGGCCCACCCGAGGAAAGCTGCCAGCATAAAAAGGAGACCTGGAGAGGAAGAGTAGAATTATGGGTTCTTCTAAGTGGTGGTGTTTGGAGCTTTTGGTTTTCCTGGAGAAGCTTGTCATGCTGGCTCCTCTGATGTGACCTCGGCTGTTATCCTCGGTGGGACTCAGGACCTTGTTGCTGTAATGGTTCTGGTTTACTTTGGGCAAGCTTTGGTCCTTCGAGCATTTTTTCCTGGTTCTGGAGGGGAAGATGTGTGCTGTTCAGTCTCCAGGAGAAGTCTGTCATGCTGGTTTCCTGACATGTTCTGAGCTGTCTCATTGTCAGAGGACCTCAGTGTCACTGAGGGTACTTTTCGGAGGACACTGGTCCTTATTTTGATCATTGCTTCTTGGCTCTACTGCAGAACCCTCAGCCTACTGGCACAGATCCTTCACCCCTCTGGCATAGACCGTCTAGCTTCCACCACTGAGCTTTGGGCCTTCCCAACGCAGAACTGTGAAATAGACTTGCGTGAGACATTGTCATGGGTTCTAGGTTTTCAGCTGAACTCATACAGGTTATTGCTGTGGGATCCAGGCCCTTGGCTGGATTTTCTAGGTCTTTAGTGTTGTGGATAGATTTCCTGCACTTTCTTTGTATTTAACTCCGTACAGTATTTAAATACTATAAGATTTGGGGATACAGCTCAGTGGTACAGTAGCTGCCTAGCAAGCACAAGGTCGTGAATTTGACTCTCGTTACCAAAAAAATAAAGAAAACTATAATTATATGTCCTGTTTGTAATTTTTGTCCTTGAAACCCCTGACTAAAACAGGCTTTCTATACTAACTCTGTTTTGTTTTTTTTTTTAAGTAATTAAAGGTAGAGCTGAGTTATCAAGCATACCCTTTTGGCGGGGTCAGTCTATCTGGGTTTGAGTCCCAATTTTCTCACTTGTTTGCTTCCTAATCCAGGATCCTCTCAGCCCTACTTTCTCTTATCTGTAAAATGGGACTAATAGCCGGGTGTGGTGGTGCACTCCCAGCACTCGGGAGACTGAGGCAGGCTGATCATTGCAAGTTCAAGACCATCCTGGGCTACAAAGTGAGTCCAAGGTCAGCCTGAACTGCACAGTGAGACCCTGTCTCAAAAACACAAAAAACACAACAGGGACTAATAATAGTACTTCACTCACTGTAAGGATAAACTGAGTTAGAATATGTGAAGTGCTAGACAAGTGGGAGGCATGCAGTAAGGACCACAGATGTGCTGGCCGCCAAAGTACCATCCCGAAGGCCCTCATCCTTTCTGCAATCCGCACTGTCAGAGCCCCATACAGATAAGGACCGATGTGGGCAAGGTGGCTGGACTTGTCTAAGTTCAGCAGGGACAGGCAGCGTTGGGGAGGAAGGCGTTCCCACCTGGACCCAGGACTCATTTCTTTGCCCCCAGCTGCCTCCTGCTGGAGACCAGAAAGGAGGAACAGTGTCAAAGGGCAAGAAAGAATTTACCTGGTGTCTGAGCCTATAGTGACAAATGGGGGGGATGGCTTCACACTGAGGGGGATGAGGAGGCTGTGCCCCCCCACAGGACAGCCATGATGCTTGAAGGGACACTGTGCAATAGTATAACTAGGACTGAGAGGCTGAGCTTGCAGGTGTCCAGTGGGTCACTAAAAACAGGATACAGCTTGACATATCTGCCTTCATTTTTTTGTTTGTTTGTTTTGGTCTTTTTGGAACAGGATTACAAACGCTGGGATTACAGGACTGTGCCACCATGCCTGGCTCTGCCTTCATTTTATATGTTCCCCTTTGTTACCTCTAAACTTTGGGTGAGATCCCTGTTCAGCTCTGCACGTAGGCATATTAGTCACCTAGTGTCCCTGTTATAAGGTTTATTAGCCCAGCATTTACCCAGCCTATCTCACCCTACTTAGCTAAGAATGACTGAAGTAATTTTCTGGATTTGCGAGGACATCCAATTGCCAGGTTTTACAATGTCCAGTCTCAGGTCCTTTGAAGCAATGCCTAGAAATCTGGTGTAATTGTCCCAAACCTGCAACCACATCAGTCTTAGGAAAAGCACAGCCTCACAGACCACCCATGATGAGATCACCTCCCCCTTTGCTAGAACTGAGGCTGCCCACCAAAACCAGTCCTGAGAAACCAGTCAACCAACCCCAACTCGACTGACTCGACCAGGATTACCTACAATGCCGGGTGTGCAAAGCCTAACACCTACCTCTGGTCCCCTTTTCTATAAAACCCCCATGTTTCTAATACAGGACCTCCCAATGATATAGAGGAAATAACTATAATTCCCAACCTGCTAGATGTCAGATGCGCCAAGTTCATGTTCCCCAAAATCAAAGAATAAATTCTAAGGGGCAACAGAGGTTAAGAGTAGGAAAACTTGGGCAACCCATTCAGAACCCCACCTGCCTCTCAGGAGCTATCCTATTCCCCGTTCCTATTCCCCATTCCATTTCTCCAGTAGATTTTCCTACTCTAAACCTCCGTTGTTCCTTAGAATTCATTCTTCGACTTCAGGGGCCATGAACTAGGCGTATTTGACATCTAGCATTTCCCCTATATCATCTTGGAGATACCTAAGAGGAGAGGCTGTCAAACTCCAAGGGATCATGCCCAGGGAATAATGGCAAATGTGCCAGGCTCGTTTTCCGGGATCCACCACATCAACCTTGTAAGGAGCTCCTAACCGCTAAACTACAACACGACTTCTATCTGAGGCCCGTTAGATCAGCTCTCTGGAGAAGGTCCCCGACTGTACTGTCCCCTACACCAACACTTCTCAGTTTGAAGCAGCTATATGGAAACTACACCCCTTTCCCCCTAACCACAGTTAGGGATAGCTCTTCAAAGGAGGGACTATTGTAGACAGCTAAACTAGGTAGAAATACAGCAGGCAGGCAGACAGGGCCGGGTCCTTGAGGGAGTCAGTGCAGAAGATGAGAACCCAGGAGGACCGTGGCTGGAGGCACTTCTGAAGATTAAAATCTCAATGGCTAGTTCCACACACTTCCCTAAGGGACTTACGGAGGCTTGAGATCAATGGTATCACCCTTTTTGAGATTTCCCATTATCTCGTTAGGGGTGGGCCATACTCTCCCACCTGCTAAGACTAAAACCACTCAGACTAAGACTAAGACTAAGACTAAGACTAAGACTAAGACTAAGACTACAGATTATCCACCAAGGCTAATGATGTCACCCATGTGCCCTTGCTACCATTAGATCAATATTGCCTAAGTGACTTTTTGTGCAATCTTATTGGTTGATCGTCATTTTGACCCATGTTGTACCCATCTCAGGATTTTGCTCTATCAAAGTTGCTCTGAGATGCAGGCTTGCTGGCAACCCATCCGGGAGCCCTTCTGTCTCTCAGGAGCTAATCCTACTCCCCATTCCATTTCTCCAAAAAATTTCCTATGAGAGAGCGAGCGAGAGAGAGAAAACTTTATGGGAGAGATGGCACCTGAGAGACAGATGGAGACCCAAACATGGGTTGGCAATGAATCCGCTTCTCAAGAGAAGTTTTATAGAGCAAAATCACGAGGTGGCTACCAAATCATGAGACGGGTACAATGTGGGATAAACCTATGATCAACCAATAATATTACAAGTACAGCCCCTTAGGTAATGTTTATCCAGTGGGGAGCAACTCACGTAGCAAATGCATGAAGAAAGAACAAGATCCTTTCTTGGAAGAGATGAGTCAGGAGATCCTAATCACTTACCTGGGCAACTGATGTCTCCCTAGATTTTATTGGACCAGGTGATACCAAATATAGTATCATCTTTAATGTATTGTTTATCCCACGGGGAGGCATGTAGGCCTGGTCATTCTGTCTTTATCAGGAGGCCTGGCCTTTGACAGATGTGCCTCCAGCCACAGTTGTGCTATGTTCTCATCTTCTGTACTGACTCCCTCAAGGGCCCAGCCCTGTCTGACTGCCTAGAATATTTCTGCCTAATTTAGCTGTCTGTAATACTTTCACCAGCCCTGAAGCCAAACCTTGAAGCTCCTTCCCGGCACGGCCACGCTGATCATAGTGCCTGATTATAGTGCCGTTCCTGCCTTTTACCCCGGCTCTTTGTTATTACGGGGCAGGTGGCCAAGCCTGGCCTATTTCCATATGGGAGTGGAGGATTTTGCCCCCAAACTGCAGTAACAATAGCTGGAAACACGACAGAACATAAATCACAACTGAACACAAAACCAGTTCTTGGATTGGGAAGCGTAAGTTACAATTCTAACTGTTTTGCAAAAGCTTTGTTAAAAAAAAAAAATCACAAGATTGCCATTGAGATAGAAATTGAAAACCAAGGCCCTCTAAGAGCTCTCCCTAAAGGTACAGTCACCACCCTCTGTCTTTTCCCAAGGTGTCCCCGCAAACCACAATACCCTTTCCCACAGAGCCACTGAGCTGCAACTGTCCTATGGCCCTGTTTGCTGTAATTCAGCCCTGCAGAACTGGGGACTGAGTCCCAGGACCCTGCCCAGCTCCCTGCAGAGCCCAGCTGGGAGAACCACACTGCCATCGTGTGGGCATCTCTGCTTATAGCCTCCTCTCCAACCAGCACCCTCTCCCAGGCTTGAGCTCCAAGTGACAGCCTCCACTGGTGACGGGTTCCTGGGGGCTGGTGGTGAGTCAGTAGTCCAGGGCCAAGACAGTAAGGTATCTTTAGGATTCCACCTCCTGAACGAGGCGCAGTGACACAAACCTGTAATCCCAGCTCCAGAGGCTGAGGCAGACAGATCACAAATGCAAAGGCGGCCTAGGCAGCTTAAAGACACTCTATCTCAAAATAAAAAGCAAGCCAGGCATGGTGGCTCACACCTGTAATCCCAGCACTCAGGAGGCTGAGGCAGGAGGATCGTTGCGAGTTCGAGACCAGCCTGGGCTACAAAGTGAGCTCAAGGCCAGCCTGAACTGCATAGCGAGACCCTGTCTCAAAAAGACAAAAAATAAAAATAAATAAAAAAATAAAAAGCAAAAAGGGTTGCAAATGTAGCTCAGTGGTAGAGCACTTACCCAGCATGTGAGGCACCCTGGGTTCATCCTAGCATTCCCTAGTCTCTGAGTGACGTGGACAGCTGTGTCCTCATCTGTAAGATAGAGGTTTTAACAGTCCTGGCCTCATAGCGCTGAAGAATTCGATGAGTTAACACACGCAGGGTGCTTAGAACAGTGCCAAGTATTTCACAATTCTTTAACAATCAGGAGCTTTCAAACCCTCTGACCATGACCCATTAGAAAAATATTACTATCACTGTGTAAGCCACGCAGACATAACAGCAACAGATGTTTCACAAAGCAATACTTATACCAGCACACTGGTATTCTCTATTCTCTTTTGTTTTAAACTGCTCGCAACACACTAAATTAATTTCACAAACCCATAGTCTGAAAACCACTCCCATAAGCTCAATCTAGGCTGTCAGTCCTGGGTTCTTTTCCTTTGTTTCCTACCTAAGCCCTGAGCCTGTCTTATGACTGAGTCAGACCCAGGTAAGTCAGCTCTGGCTGCACAGAGGAGCCACCGTGTGGCTGAGGAGGCCCCTTGAAGGCCTGCTGAGTGCTCAGCCTTCTCAGTGATCTCCCTGCAGGAGGGGAGGGAACTGCACCAGGCATCAGGCCCTGGCAATGTGCCAGCCCCCACGCTCTGTCCTATAACCTCACAGCCCCTGTATGAGAAAAGTGGTATTCTTCCCATTTCTTGGTTGAGAAGCCTGAGGCCAACAGAGGGGAGGTGACCAGGGAATAAGGATAAATAGCACTGATCCTGCTTTGCAATCCAGAAAGTGCATTAAGCAAGGAAACTGGCTCTCTAGACACTGCTGTGAAACTCTGAATAGGATTGATAGGAAGCTGTGAAAGAGAAAGTGCTAGACACTGGAAGAGCAGATATGAAAATGGGCAGGAAGCAGCACCCTTACCAGATGGCACCTGGCATTATCAGCAATAGCTGCAGAAAGGAGGTTGACCTCAGAAGGAGCCAGGGGACTTTAGAGGGAGTCTCACCATGGGCTCTTATCCTGGGTGAGGGCAGAAGCAAAGGCAATAGGTCAGACAGGGGGGAAAGGCCAGGCCTGCCTACACCTGACCTGGGGACTTGCCTGAAGTGGATGAGAGATTCTATTGACTGTAAATCTACTATAGCGACCAGTGGTCAAAGCAGATGGACCTGTTCCAAGAATGTCCTCATTCTGTCCCTGAGGAAGAACCCTGCACAGCCCTGCGGACCTGCCAGTTGGACAGAAGACAAACCAAAGCACAATGTGGTCAAGATGAGCTGGAAGAAGTGGGAAAAGGCATGGCAATGGTTTTGGAAGGGCATCAAGGAGCCATGGAATGTGATGAGGAAAATGGGATTCAGAATCAGAAGCTTTGATTTGGGTCACTGCTCTCTGTTCATGGAACAAATCACCACTGAATACCTCCAGTGAGGCATCAACAATGCAAAACCAGATGGACCCTCGGGGTGACAGCAGAGTGAAGAGTGAGGAATAAAGGACAGACAATAAATCTAGCAGCAATTTCTTGAGCAGAGAGTAGAAGGAAAAGCCTTTCAGTCACAAAAGGCAATAATTGCAAATGCAGTGACAGGAGAGATATGTCAGCAAATTCTGGAAATAAGTGATTCCCACTGGTTGGAGTAAATTGAAATGGATGTGGCAGAAGAGGCCCTGCCATTTTACCATCTTCTTGGCTTGGAAAAGTCACATAACTTTTCTGACTATAAACCACTCCTTGAGATGTCCACAGAGACTCAGTTTACCAAGCATTTACTGAAGATCCACTGTGAGCCAGAAACTGTAGCAGGTTGGCACTGGGCGTATGGAAATGGCTAACAAATCCTTACTCTCAGGAAGCACACAATCTTTTTGAAGATATAGACACCACAATGTATTATGAACAAAGCACTAAAGCAAAAGAAGCAATTTTGAAAAGTAAATGAATAAAATACGTTTTATTTTATTGTATTTTATTTTGTCTTTTTGCGACAGGGTCTCTCTTCGCAGTTCAGGCTGGCCTTGAGCTCACTTTTGTAGCCCAGGCTGGTCTCGAACTCGCAACAATCCTCCTGCTTCAGCCTCCCTTGTGCTGGGATTACAGGCGTGAGCCACCACGCCCGGCTAAAATACATGTTAAAAAGAAGCAGTTAATGCTGCTCAGAGAGAAGGTGATGAAATGTCCTGAGATAAGGAGGAAAATCAAATTAAGCAAAAGCATTACTGAGGAAATGTATCAGAACAAATGTACTCATGGAACTGTAAAAGGTGTCAGTGGTTGAATATAAGGTACAGCACACATAGGAGACAAGCAGCAGCCATGACACCAGCCAGGGGCCTGCAGGTGCTTAGAACTTTGCTGTTCATGACAGCGGCAATGACGTGAAAGGACGGTTACAGATCAAGCAGGTTCACAGGCCACTGCATTTTCCCCGTGAACCGCACAAGCGGCCTCACCAGGGCCCAATTCCCATCATCTCCAAAGATAAGCTTGAGGGATGCAAAAGCACTACCAGCCCGGCTCTTCGACATGTCATGCGAAGCTGAAGCCCTCAGGAGCAGAGTGACCCAGGCAGAAACCCTGAGATCGCGCAGCTGTGCATGGCAGACAGTGGCCACAAAGTGGGCTCTTGAATTCTGGGTAGGGTGTCTTGTCTTTAAAGGGAACTATGTCCCTGAGGAACTTAGGTTTCTCCTGTGAAATACGGAGAACTAGGAACCTCTCAGCACTTTTAGGAGTCCTCGGGACACAAGGGAGAGGACTGGCGGCGCAGAGTGAGTTTGCAGAGTCCATAACCACGCCTTCCACCGCCTTCCTCTGCCTTAGGTAAGGCCCCTCTTAGGCCCCGCCTCCCTCCACGCCCTCTTCCGTCCCTTTTCCCTAGGGCCCGCCCTCTCTTCCGGTTCCTATCCTAGGCCCCGCCCCCTTAGCGTTACCTTCTTCCGCCATTCCCGTTGGTAGAAAAATCTGATCCGCCCCTCAAAGTACCTAGCCCGGACGTGACGTTAAGTCCCGCCCCTAAGGAAGTGACGTCGGGCGTGCCCTTGACGGGTGGGGAGGGCCGGGTGGTGCGTTCCTCCGCTCGCGCCTCCGGGAGGTAGGACTCTTATGGGGGTGGCCCAGGGTGGTGTCGCGATTGAAGCACGCCTGAGGCGTGCTCCAGCCAAAGCTGGCAGCCAGCAGGCGGGGGGATGTGGCCCCCTGGGGAGCTGAGGTCCCTGGCGATGTCCTCATTCCCCAGTTTCCTCTACACACGTGTCCATCCATTTAGGTTCCCTCCACACACGTCCCTCTATTTTGGTCCCTCCCGCCTTGTTCCTGTACCTCTTGAGTTCCTCCTTCTGTAGTTGCGGTTCCTCATTGCTAATCTTTAGGTAATGCTTCTCCCACCCCGCTTCTTAATTGCCCATTAGAACATGTTTTTTAAAAAGTAATCAGTAGAGTAAGGACTTTATGGGCAGCCTTGGGTTCCGTTGTTGACTGTCTCTTAATAGTTGGGTTACTTCGCCATGTCACTTAAGCTGTCTGAGCCTTCGATTCCTTGTGTGTTCAGTAGGCAGTCCTAAAGCCACTTCTTCAGAGCCGTTTGGAGAGAACCAGTGATGTACTTAACGCATTTAGACCTCTGCAGGTGCCCTGCAAGTGTTTCGCCCCCTCTACCTTCTGTTATAAGTCCGTGGAGAGCTCGATTTGCTTTTGGTTGGAAACCCAGTTTGCTTATCCTGCACTTTTACCATCTTCCCTTTGATTCTCACTCTCACTGACCTCTACTCCAGAAATCTTACACTTTACTGCCTAGCATTTTGCTTCTGGCTTTGCGGCATCCTGAGCCCCACCCCAGCACTCCCAAATCCCTTTTTTTCTATTTGTATGTTGACTTCCTGATGTGTACCCCAGGTTCTCCTGCCTCTTCCCCTCACAGATGGCCCAGCGACTTCTCCTGAGGAGGTTCCTGGCCTCCGTCATCTCCAGGAAGCTCCCTCAGGGTGGATGGGCACCCCTGACCTCCAAGGCCCTGCAGATCCCACAGTGCAGCCCTGGTGGCCCAGCCCGGACAGTATTCACCACCAGAGTGTGCGCAACGACCTTTAACATCCAGGATGGACCTGACTTTCAGGACCGCGTTGTCAACAGTGAGACACCAGTAGTTGTGGATTTCCACGCACAGTGAGTAGTGGGGATCGGTGAAAGATGAGGATCCTGCCTGTTCAAGGCACTTATTAGTTGATAACTAGGCCCTATTCTTAAGAAGCCTGCGTTTCCTTGTCCAAACAGCTCAGAGTAATATTCAGCTTTGGGCAACCAAAGTTGGGAGAATAGGATCATAGCATTGTCTGTGTGTACCAGTTGCTGGCCCTACAGATAAGTTGATTTTATTTTCATGTCTTGCCACTGACAGAAACTTACCAGGTGTATCCTGTGTACCCGAGATGACTGGAGGAGGTGCGGTCCCCTGCCACCCCTCATCCCAAGTGCTGTAGAAGTTTGTTTTAGAGATAGGCCAGTGCCTGTGGCCTGATATTTAACCTGGCCCTCATTATCTCCAGACCCTTATGCCCTGCCCAGGCGCTACCTGCAAAAAAAGCTAGATGGATCCCCTCATAATGAGACTTGAGCCAGTGTCGTCTGAGTTGGAAGCTGGGAGGGTTTGTGGTCTAGGTCCTGATAGATTCTTTGCTTTCTTTCCGATTCCAACCTGCTGCCTTGTGCAGGCTATCTGATATTCTTGTACTTCCTTTCTTCCTTTGTAATTGGAGATAAGGTCTTACAGAGCTGGTATTTAAGTGTTGTAGGTTTGTTGATTGAAATCTGTGAAGGGAAAGGGTTTTAAAGGCCGAGTAGCTGTCTGCAGGGATTTATAAAAGACGAGTCATCCTGCCGTCCCCCTGATGTGATAGGGCTCCCAAGGGACAGCGACTCACTTTATTTAACAAAGAAAGGGTACATGTCAGTTCATTCAGTGCCAGTCACTCCTTGGTGCCACTTGCAGAGGTGACAGCATCAGTCCTGGAACAGTGCTCTCCTGGTGCAGTGTGAGTAGGGCAGCGACAGCAGTTGACATGGCTGATGGATCACAGAGGAGCCTAGAGGAGATGCTCTGAGCACAGCCTGGGTTATAGTCCCGGCTCTGCCGTCTTGCACAGATTTCTTAACTCGCACAGGCCTCAGTTTCTTCAGATGAAGCCGAGAAGGTGCCACCGTGAGCACTGTGGACACTCTTCCCGTTGACTTCCCTCCCTTGAGTCCTGAGGCCACGAGGTCCCTGTGGGTCAGGGGGGATTCTGGGGATGCAGCAGATGGGGCAGTGAGCACTCTTAGACTGGGTGCACCTTTCTCTCCTTCCAAGGTGGTGTGGCCCCTGCAAGATCCTAGGGCCAAGGTTAGAGAAGATGGTGGCCAAGCAGCGTGGGAAGGTGGTGATGGCCAAGGTGGATATTGATGACCACACAGACCTTGCCATCGAGTATGAGGTATGGATTGGCAGGGGTGTCACTAGGCGGAGAGTGGTGGGCAGGGGCCTAGGGGCAGGTGGTATAAAAGATGTTATGTGGCCCATGATCAGTAAGATGATTTTTTAACCTTTTATCTGGGATTTCTCTAGACTTTAGGAGCTTGGAGAGCTTTGCAGCTGTGACTGTTTGTCCTCAGTGACTTGTCTCTCTTTACCTCCTTTAGAAGTTGGTTGTATGACCCAGGGACCAGGTCATTTTAGCACCAGGACATTGTGCATTCCTTGCTTCCTCCATCCACTTGTGCACTCACGGTCATTTCTGAGCCCTCCCCTGTGCCAGCCTGGGTGATCCCTGCACAGATAAGGGCTGATCCTTGTCCCCAAGCCACTGTTGGTTTGTTCAGAGAGAACAGCGGCTTACAGGTCATTTCAGCACAGGGTGAGAAGTGCTGAGGGGTGAGGCAGCAGAGGAGGAAGGGGCTCATTCTTGGGGGAAGGGTATGGACAGGAAAGGCAGTGCATAAGAGAGACCCTCGGAGCGACCCCTGAGACTGCAGAGGGGGCAGCACAGCGCCAGAATGTGACATAGTCTCCTATGGTCTGCTGGTTTGCACAATGGTGCAGCAGGTGTTTATTGAGAGTCCCCCAGTTACCAAGCATTGTTACTGGTGCAAAGGATGTGACCGTGACCAAAACTGACAAACTCCCTGCCTTCCTATGGAGCCTAAATTCAAAACACCGCTCTAGTATTTTGACTCAGGAGACAGCACGCATTTTCTAAAGAACCAGCGGTAAATATGTAGGGCTTTGTGGGCAGTGGTCTCTACTGCAAGCACCGAGCTGTCCTTGCAGCCGTAAGTAGCCTTGGACTCTGACCACATGAAGGAGCCTGGCCATGTCCCAAGAGTACTGTGTTTACAGCGACAGGCAGCGGGCCCGGGATGGAGTTTGCTGACCTCTGTCTTCGGTACACATTAACTGTAACATCAGTGTTGCAAAAGTTTTGGATTTGGAGTTTTGGATTAGGGACTCTTGGCAGTCAAGCTATGTAAATACCCTAAAATCTAAGCTGGGTGTGGCAGTGCACGCCTGTGATCCCAGTGCTTGGCAGGAGGATCATTGCAAGTTCAAAACCAGTTTGGGCTATAGAGTGAGCTCAAAGCCAGCCTGAACTGCATAACAAAGACTGAATAGCAAAAAGACAAAAAAAAAAAATTAGAAATCTGAGATCTAAAACATTTCTGCTTCCAAGCATTGCAGATAAGGAAGCTTGGCCTGTAATAAGTGCTGTGGAAAAATGGAAATCAAAAAGGGTGCAGGGGCGCTGAGTGTAGGTTGAAAGGGTTTAATTTTTAAAAGGATGGGCTGAATCCAGGCATGTTGGAGGCTGAGGCAGAAAGATGGAACGTTCAGGTCCTGTCTTGACAATTGAGCTAAAATCGTGTCTCCAAAAGGGTTGGGGATGTAGCTTAGGGCAAAAGCCCGGGGTTCAATCCCTAGTACGCACAAAAAATAAACAAAGCTGAGATGTGAGCGGACGGAAGCTGCAGGTCTTTGGAAGGGCCACCAGGCGGAGCAAACCTCGCACATGAAAACACTGAGCTCAGAGCCTCTCGAGCCAGCGGGACCTGCCTGGTGCATAGAGCAGGAGATGGGGATGCAGAGAGGGGACAGGCATCTTCTGCATGCTGGAGATCATCACGGTTGCAGAACAGGAACCTTCCTTTTGTGACTGAGTGACCAGAGTGAAGGATCAAGCAAGCAGTGGGAGGGCAGGTAGCAAGCAAAGCAAGCCAGACTGGGGGTCTCTGAACAGTCATGCTGAGGACAGCAGTGCTACAGAGCTGTGGTCCCACTGGAGGCCCTCCACCCCTTCAAGTGTTGTAAAGAAATAGAAAATCAGGCATTGGTGTTTCAAATTCAGAAGAGTTCATGTGACAAGCCTGATTACTGGTTTTGTTGAAATACCACGGTCTGGCCAGAGTGAGCCTTCCCCTCCCCCCTCCTGACTGCCCCGGGGCACCAGTGTGTGCCTCAGGGGCCTCTCTATTCCAGAGTTGCGAGCCCAGGTAGAGGTTTCGCCCTCCAGTCAGTCTTCTCTGCAGTGCTGGGCACAGGAAATGAATGGGGAAGGTGGAGCAGAGTGGGACTGGCTGGCTGCCCATTGAGCTGGGTGGCGATATGATAAAGGAAAAGAGGTTGCCCAGCCAGAAGCTGGGGAATAAATGCTGGGCAGACAAAACACCAGTGAGCACTTCTGCAGCTTTTGATGGCTCACTGGCTGCTGATGCAAGGCTGTTCTTGGGCTTGATGACCAAAGGCTCTCAGATGGGGCCTTTGACCGTCACACACCCCTGCCCTTCCCCTCCTTGTGCATGCCCCAGCCTGGGGCCGTAGCAGCTACCGCAGTGAAGGTGTGATTCTGTGCAAGCTTAGGGCTTGGGCTTCTGGGACCTTCCACAGGACCGTGGAGAGATGTCCACGCTGGCTCCTGACTCTGCCAGACACAGCAGCCTCAGGTTTAGCAGACACCTGAGGCCCAGCCACGTACCAGGGAACTGGCACAGGTGCAGAGAGAACCCACTGCCACCAGCAGGGTTTTCACGTGTGGTGGGAATTCCTAGGGCTATCACCCCTGCCTTCTGGGGAGCCTGATGTGGGAATGATCATGGAAAGCAAGGGGTTTCCAGTGGAATCATCTGTCCCACTACCCACTGTCCAGATGGTGCGCTGGAACATGGGTGGTCATTGCCTTGATTATTCAAACACAGCCACTGTCACCACTTAGAGAAACAGGGTTGATTTTTTTTTTTAATGTTCCATATAATGATAAACAACTCATTGAATAATAAATGCACATTATTTTAGTCATTTCCCCTTTGGAAATATTCCAAGTTTGCAAACATGAATATGATCTGGGATATTGTCAAAAGGTAAAAATAGCCCTGGGAATCTAACTGTGTGGTAGAGTGCATGCACAAGGCCCTGGGTTCAGTCCCTTGCATTGCAAAAAGAAAAAAACCCAACCAAACGGCCGGGGATATACCTCAGCGACATAAGCGCCTGGCTGGCAAGCACAAAGTCCTGAGTTCGATTCCTGATACCCAAAAAAAAACAAAGGATTATGAGGTCCAGGAAGGGCCCAAGGTTCTGCATTTCTAACAAGCTCTTAGGTGGTACCAGTGCTGGGGTCCCAGACTGGACATGAAGAAGCAAAGCCCCGTGCTGACCTGTAGAGGTGCTGCCCTTTGAAAGCCCCGTGTCACCTGCCACTCTCAGGGCAGGTTGCTTGTCAGTGAAGCATTTCACTCACGGGGATGGACTGTTGTGAACTGTGTCCGGTATCAGCATCGCGCAGGAGGCTTTCACTGCCCAGGCTGTTGCCTGCGGTCTACAGTCTGTCTTTCCTCCCCACCATTCCCCCTCAACCCTGGCAACCACCGATCCTTTTGTTGTTGAGATTTTGGGTTTTTTTCGGGCACGGAGGAGGTACGGACCTGTAATCCCAGCACTCAGGAAGCAGAAGCAGGAAGCTTGAGCTTCAAGGCCAGTTTGGGCTACCTAGCAAGTTCAAGGGCAGCCTGGACTATGGAGCAAAGACCCTGTCTCCAAAAAAAGTAAAAAGCAGAACAGATCACCCATATGCCTGGGTGCCTCTGCAGCCCTCACCTGGTGTTATCAGCATCCCCGTCTGGGTGATAGCCACATTATCACCCCAAGTCTGCAGTAGAATTGGGGTCCACTGCTAAGGACCTGTTCATTGCTCTCCCCCATCCCTTGTGTCCAGATGATTTTACAAAACGCTTGGCATTTCTCATTTGAAGCATGAAAGCTTGTGACGTTTCCCTTTACCCTTCAAGGGCTCAGTATCTGCCCCTGATTTTCTCTTAGGTGGAAGGAGAGAGCATGGCTTGATATAACGGCAAAATCAGACAGATCTAGTTCCAGATCCCAGCTCTACCCCGTAACTTGCTGTGTGGTCTTGGAGCAGTTCCACGTGTAAGCCTCTGCCTTCTTATGTCTAAAATGAGCCTACTTGAGCACAAGGGTATAGCTCAGAGGTGCAGAGATGCATGCCTAGCATGCATCAGGCCTTGGGTTCCATCCTTAGCACCACAATTGAAAGAACCCTACCTAGAGGCAGATTTAGGAGCTAGTGTATGTAAATGGCTAGCGCTATCCCTGACAAGGAATGTGACAAGTTCTTCCCTCCCCTCCCCTCCCCTTCCCTTCCCTTTTTTCAAGGTCTTTTCTTTCATGCTAACTCTGCAATTAGCTGAGAATGTCACCAGTGTCCTAAGACACAGTGCTGCGACTGTCTGTATGCAGGTCCCTAGCAGAGTTATCACATGGATGAGTCAGGGTGAGGCAGAGGACCTGACAGGGACATTGGGCTCAGTGTCCTTGAAAGCCAGCCTCAGGTCCACAGGGAGAGGTAGCACACATGTGTACACGCTGCTCTCCCAGGGTCCCCGGGTCTGGAGGCTCCAGGTGGCTTGTCAGAGCAGGAGGCTGTGCCACAGGTGCTCGCACATCTTGGCCCCAGCCCTCTGTTCCCTTGGTCCTGCCAGATGTGAGCAGAGTGGCCAGGCTCTGCTCCATTGCTGCGTCTCATGCTCCTGTCCCCTTTCCAGGAGACGCTAGAGACCTGCATGTGTCCACTGATGGCACTCTTTGCCAGCACCAGGCCCTCCTGGCTGGTAACTGATTCAGGCAGCAGTGCCCCATCCCCTATCCCCGCCCAGATACCCCATTCGTGTCTTGAAACCCAACTGCCAACGAGCCCAGCTGTGTGAAGGTTAAAGCTCAAGTTTCTGAGAATCCATTTGACTGGTAGTGACCAGACCTCAGATGTCAGGAGAATACATCGACTGCGTGTCTGTGTGTGTGCCAGTGGAAAACCAGATCCGCTTGGCATTGGTGAGCTTCCAGGCCTGCTTAGAGGACCTCTAAAAAAGAAGTTAGACCACTTTTCTTTTTTTAGATGCTGGGGATTAAACTCAAGGCCTCATTCTTGCTAGGCAGGTGCTTCACCACCGAGGCCCACCCCAGCCCCAGAGCACATCTGGAACAGTGGCATAAAGTGTTTAAGGAATGAGATGGCATCCAGCAGCTGTGAAATTGAAAGCCAGTGGTTAGTTTCTGCCCTTAGTCCTGAGCTGCCCGCGTTGAGGCTCCCACGGTGCCGCTGCAGACCGCTAGATGGCGCACAAGAACACCAGATGGTGCTTCCGGGAGCAGCTTCCCTGCGCCCTGCTCCTGCCTGGAGATATAGGCCAGCCGCGTGCCAGACCCCATGCCAGATTCTGTGACAAGGACGGGAACCAGCAGGGACGTGCGTGGTCAGCCGAGCACCTGCTGCTGGCACATAGCTTCTAAGAACTCTCAACTGCCACCAGCGTCTGCCCCGGAACCCTGAGTGTTTTCTCACCTGCTGTGTGGGTGGCCGAAGTGTCCCTGGAGGGGGCCTCGGCCGGCCACCAGGAGTGAGGCGGGGCGGAAGGACTGTGCTGCCTTCCATCCTAGTAGGTGCACACGCCCCGGGTGTTAGGTCGGACAGTGGTTAGTCAGGCTGTGTGAGGACCCAGCGGGCCCGTGTAAGTCACTCTTGTTACTCTGTAAAGAAATTCCGCGTCTGTGTTCTGTGTATCCGGTCTCCTCACAGGCCAGGCGGGAGCCCAGGCGGCGGGGAACAGCGCATGGCAGCCCGGCCTGGCCGCATCCGTGCTCTGGGTAATCTACGTGGGTCTCGGGGAGCCGGAGCCAGTGCCTCACAGATCAGGAATGTTGTCTTCCCCATCTGTTCTGGCCCCAATAAGTAAACCTCAGCTGATGCGTGGCCGTGCCCTGCCCACGCATGACCCAGCAGGACCCTGCTAACCATTCCCAGCAGTACTCAGAAGTGGCCCTCCTGGGGCCCTCTAACATCCATCTGTTGAGTGCCCACTGCGTACCTGGCGTGATGCCAGTCCTGGGCTGAGCGTGACGTGCAGTGTTTCCTGTCGCCTCCCTGCATTCTCCCAGAAGTGCTGTCCGTGTCTTTGCTCGCTGCCGCGAACCCTGAGACTTGGAGTAACACAGTGCCTGGCCAGGTTTACCCCGCAGGCAGGAGCCGGGTCGGGTCGGCAGAACCTGAGCCCCGGACCACTCTGCTACACGTGTGAACCCCTCGCCCCTAGGCCCGACTCTCGAGGCAGGCATCGTGTCCTCCCTGCTTTATGGAGGAGGCCTCAGGCTCAGAAAAGCAGCACGAACTGACCCATGAGCAGCAGGGCCAGAATTGCCTGCTGCTCCCAGCCCTTCCCAGCCCCAGCTCCGGCTGCGGCTGCAGCTGCAGCTGCCTGGGTTATTTTCACCACTTCTGTCATTGCAGCCAAACCGCTGGCCAGTGAGTCAGTCATGTGGTCGGGGGAAGAGGGTACTGCTAGGAGCCCGCAGTGGAAGAAGTTTCCAGTGGGTACCCCAAGGGGAGGGCCCTTTCCTTAGGCCCCACCCATGGCTTTGGGCAGTCACTGCCCCGGATAAGCCACGAGCCTTCTCCACAAAGTCATGGTGACGGCAGTGGGGAAGGGGTCACCTCCCCCCCAGGAACAGGGTGTCCAGGAAGGGACTTGGACACCTTGTCCCTTCCCCCCAGGTGTCTGCTGTGCCCACTGTGCTGGCCATGAAGAACGGAGATGTGGTGGACAAGTTTGTGGGCATCAAAGATGAGGACCAGCTGGAGGCCTTCCTGAAAAAGCTGATTGGCTGACAACAGGAAAGAGTCCTGACCACCCTTGGCCCCGACACCCCCAGTCCCGGCGAGGGAACCCAGTAGAACTCAGAGCCCTTCCCGCCGCCCCCATCTGCTCCCTGGGGACTGCTTTGGAGACCACGGAACCACCAGTGCTTCCAAGCTGGCCAACTGCCAGTCAGAGGAGAGATGGTGCTGCCAATCTGGGGTGTCGTCTTCCCACCCATCTCGTTTTGTACCCCCCTTTCAAGGCCCATGATCCTTCTCCCGAGATGCTAGCAAGAGTCTGGGGCCAGCCTGCAGCGTGGTTTTCCCTGCAGCAGCAGCCTGGTCCCCTCTGACCTAAACCCCCAGCCTGGCTCACGGGGTCCTCCTGCATTTGTCTTTCCTGCTGCTGTTTTGTAAAAAGAAAAAGAAAACCAGAAGCCAGACAAGTGAGAGTAATATATAATTCTCTCACTTTTTGTAGGTCTCTAATAAAGATCTTTATGTGATCTCTTCTGCCTCCTGCTATGAAGAAGAGAGCTTGGGGCCCTGAACTGAGATCCCAGTAGATACCCCATCCCCGCCCCCAGGGTCCCCTCCTCTCCCCTCCGCCTCCCCACCAGGCTCAGGACAGAGCAGAGCGCCAGCCCACCTTCCTCGCCTTGGCCGGTTCTGTGAACCGAAGGCTGAAGTGAACAAACCAGGCCAATGAACCTGGGCTCCCACTGTCGCCAGCTTCCATTCCAGCTGGGCTCTGAGCCCTGGAGACTGGTGGCTGTGTCTCTGTCCTCTGACTCCACCACCCTCTCCCTAACCAGCCCCTCCTGTCACTCTATCTTCGTGACAGCACACACACACACATCTTCATGCCTGCCCCCTCCAAAGCCAGAGGGTGCTGTCCACGTTACCCAGACAGGGACTGGAGCTCACGGCCTGCCTGCAGGTTCCTGCGCATTGTGTTGTTTCTGGAACCTGAGCTCTTGGTGATCCTCTGGGTTCTCCCTCCAGTGGCTGCTCCTGGCCACTCTCGGATGCCAGCCCCTGAGGGGGTTGACCTGCCTTCCCATCATTGCCTGCAGGAAGTTCTGGGCCTTGCGCCAGCCTGCACCTCAGCTTCTCCTGGTCCCCAGCTTCCCTTGACCAGAGGAGGCCCAGCTTATCCTTCCCAGGGCGGAGAGCCATGCTGGTGCTCCCAGGTCTTGGGTGCTCGATAGCAGGGCCATCTGCTACCCTCCTCTTCTGCCCTAAGTGTGCTTGGCCGAGGGCCCGTGTGTCTTCCCAGTGGCTCACCCTGTTCCCTGTAGGTCCCAGAGCTTCCTTGGGAAGGCTGCTACCGCTGACGCGAGGGAAGCGCTGGCTCAGGAGAGTAACCTATTGCCTCCAAAAGACTGGGTCCATGATCTGCAAGTGCCATGAGTGGAAAAGGAAGTTTGTGTGGTGACCTCTGCACAGGGCACAGGCTGTGAGTGGAACAAGGTGCCACCCATGTCCTGTGCCTCCCTCAGCTCTATGAGGGGGTTCCAGGGACCTCATTCATCTGTTCCTTGTGAGACCCGCACAGATTTACCAAGCACGTTCAAAGTCATGGAGCAGTGACATGGAGTGGCCTTGAGGGTCCCAGGCCCGGGAATTGCCTTCCTGCCTCCTCCCTTCCTCACAATATAGAGCGAGACTGAGCTAGGCGTGGTTCTGTAAGCCTGTAATCCTAGCCCTTGTGAGGCTGAAGGCCGGGCTGGGCTCCCCAGTGAGCGCCAAGGCCACAGCCTAAACTGCATGGCAAGGCCTGCCTCGCAATCAGAAAAACAAAACCAGTGAGTCTGACGTCCCAACAAGCTGACAGGGCAGCGAGCTCATTTTACACAGGAGATGCTGATCACAGGTTGAGTCACGGCCAGTCAGTGAGTGGGTCAGGGGTAGGCCCTCCTGCTGCACCCCCACGCACTCCTTAAAAGGTACCATTCACCGAGCACTTTCTACACGCATTACCTCATTTAATTCCACTCTCGTGAGGTAAGTATTATTTCCATATTATAAGTAAAACATTCGGGGAAGTGGACTTGCCCAAGGTCACATCTAAAAGTGACTTTGCCGAATATGAACCCAGGCTGGGGGTCCGAGCCTTTCACCTTTGAGGGTGTGGAAAGTCAGCGGAGGCCTGGTGCCACATTCGGCCTTCCTTGCTGCCTCAGCTCCCCGACCTTAAAAGGTGCCTCGCCAGCCAGGTGAGGGGAGCCTGTGGCCAGGGCCAGGGCTGTCCCAGGTTGGCAGTCTGGGTCACTGAGGCTGCTGCTGGCTGAGTCACTGGCTGTGAGTCTGCAGAGTGACCCTAATTCCACATCACTGCCCTCACCTGGCCACACTGGCCCTGGCAACAGGCCCGCTGTGGCCTTGGGTGCCTTGTAGGGCTCCAGGGTCGGGGTGAGGGGTCACAGCTGCTTAAAGCCTCTCACCCCCAGGTGGGAAGCACACAAAGCGGGTAAGGCTCAGCCGCAAAGCATCCTGGGGCATGGCCTCTCCACGATTCTGCTGCCCAGTTCCCCCAGCATTTGGGATGAATGTTTTCTGGTCACTACCGTGGCCTCCTAACGATGCAGAACACAGGAGAGAAACTGACCACACCTGCAAGGAGTCTAAGTGCCAAAGACCCCAGAGCAAGAGTTTGTGGGTGGCTCCTGGTGGTCGTTGGGAATGTGAGCGGACCTGGGCTACCGTCCGCCTCCCTCCTGAGGGCACACGGAGGACAGCCTTGTTGAGTCCCGGTAGATGCCTTTGTGTAGGGCTTGGACTTGAACCCAGATGCCCTGACTGCAACCCTAGAGCAACAATGAGGCAGGCGTGGAGGGCCCTTTCCTCCCGGCTGCAGGAGAAGGTGGACT
Organism: Hydrochoerus hydrochaeris; assembly: GCA_004027455.1. Classification (NCBI taxonomy): domain Eukaryota; kingdom Metazoa; phylum Chordata; class Mammalia; order Rodentia; family Hydrochaeridae; genus Hydrochoerus; species Hydrochoerus hydrochaeris. Next base: position 17,585 of record PVLA01001193.1, on the reverse strand, counting down.
CCACGCCGGGTCCAGGACCCATGGGGTCAAGAGGATGTTGACCGAGCTGTCACCACTGCCTTTCCCAGCAGTCCCTGCCCCGCCAGGGCCCCCCTCACCACCCGGCGAAAGTTTTTCTGGAAAGTGAAGCCAGCTCCAGCCAGGCTGCGGAAATGGCTCATGTGGACCCTGGGCTGAGAAACAATGCTGCCACGTCCCACATCCGAGGCAGGCAGGATGCTGCCACCGCTCCGCCCCACCCCGGACACCAGCGCAGGCGTGACCCTGAACCCCCCACCCCCGGCCTGGGCTGGGGTTTGCGGCTCCACAGGAACTCTGGGCAGGATCAGTGAGATCTGGTTCACATCCCACCCTTGGGACCTACTGGTTGTGTGACCGCATTCAAGCTGCTTCTTCATCCCGTGCCTGAGGCTCGGTTTTTACATCAGTAAAGGGGTGATAAAGGTGGCCCCAGAACACGTCACCTGTGTGATCTCACCGAGTCTTCACAACAACCTCCAAAGGCAGGAACTGCTGTTAGGCCATTTTACAGATGAGGAAAACTGAGGCTCCATGAGCATGAGTAACTTGGCATGAAGAAGTCTCAGAACTCTGACTCCCACCCAAACGTGTTTCACCCCAAACTTTCTGTGTCTTACCTACCAGCCAGACTGCTTGCCTTCTGAGGCAAGGTTTTTCACCAATTTGAGCCCCAACTGCACTCCCTGCAAATTAGGCCCTGGGGAGGATTAAGTGGCCCCAGCAAGTGGCAGCACTATGTCACCTGGTGGGGGCTGGACAAGTGTGGACTGCTTTGCTTCCATGCCCAGCTCTGCTGCTCTAAGCTACAGCTCAAACAGGAAACACCAGCTTCCCAAGATAAGGCCCAGCATCCACCAGGGGACAGAGAGGGCCTGGCTCAGTACCAGGCTCGCACTGGGCCTGCTGTGCCAGCCCTGGTCCCTGCCACTGCCCCCTCCCTCTAGGCTTGGGCAGCCCTGGGGAGCCAGCGGTGGTGATGTCACCCTTGGAGAATGCCTACTAGAATTCACCAGAGTTCTGATTCTCCACCTCCAGCCATTCTGACTGCCTCTTCCTGCGGCCAGTGGAGGCATCACTGTGAGCTCTGACAGCCAGGCTGCTCCGTGGCGTGGCTGCCGTGTACTAACTACTCCGGTACTATCATGGCTGCCTAGGGTGAGCGCAGCGGGTAGCTGTCTGTCTCTGGCCTGTTGCCCTGTGTTTCCTAACCTGCCACCCCCACCTTAGGCAGGGACTGCTGTTCCCATTTCCCATACAAGACCAAGGCCCAGAGAGGTGGCAAGAGCTGCCCAGGGCCACACTTGGGGATTGGGCTTGGGGTGGCTTGACCCTTGGCCACACTGTTGCCCCTTGGAGAGTCAAAGGACACCACTTCTCACATGAAATATGGGATCCCACATCCCAGAAGGAAGCAGGAGCTTCCCTTAGCTCGGGACCCACTCCTAAGGCTGGAATATCCTCCCATCGGCAGGCACTGCCCTGGCCAGCATCTGTGAGCACCTTTCCATACCGTGGTGCTAGCAATTAGAGGGACACAGCCCTTCCAAGGAGTGAGGCTGGGGTGTGGGGGAGGGGGAGGGGGGGTAAATGTGTGAGGCCCCCCCTGGGGGCTGGAGGCCACCTTCGGGGCCACACCCAGCCAGCACCGGGCCGGTCTTTTCCCTCACTAGCATGGTCTTTTTCTCTCTTTCCAATAGGACAGAACCTTCTCCAGATGGAGAGACCACCATGAGATACTAAATGCATGGGCAGGGCCTAATGCAACCAGGTGGCTAGTGCCTGTTAAAAGTTCTGTGATCGGGGCTGGGGATTTAGCTCAGCGGCATAAGCACCTGCCTTTTATAAGCATGTGGTCATGAGTTCGATCCCCGGTCCGATTAAAAAAAAAAAAAGTCCTGAGATCAGCCAGGGGGTTTAGCTCAGTGGCGTAAGTGCCTGTCTGGCAAAAGTGAGGTCATGAGTTTGATCCCCAGCACCAAAAAAAAGAAAGAAAAGAGTAGGAAAAGTTTATCGAGGGTGACAGCTCCTGAGAGACAGGAGGGGAGCTGAAGGTGGGTTGCCCACAAGCCCCCTTTCTTAAAGTTTTATGGAGCAAAATCACAAGGTGGGTACAACGTGGATCAAAACTGTGACCAATCAATAAGTTTACAAGTATGGCCGCTTGGGTAATATGTTTCCAGTGCCGAATCAGGTCACGTAGCAAGTCGACATGGAAAGAACAAAGACCTTTCTCGGAAGGCGTGGATCAGGTGTTGACGCCACAGCCCCCTGTGCTTTAGAATGTGACAGTATTCAGAGACAGGATAACTGATGTCTGTCTAGACGTTATTAGACTGGGTGATACCAAATATAGTATCATCTTTAATGTATTGTTTTTGTTTTTGTTTTTGTTTTTTGTGGTACGGAGGATCAAAGTCACGACCTTGCGCTTGCCAGGCAGGCACTGAAGCCATGAGCTAAATCCCCAGCCCCTTGATGTATTGTTTATCCCTTGGGGAGGCATGTAGGCCTGGTCATTCGTCTTTATCTTGAGGCCTGGCCTTCAGGGGATGCACCTCCTGCCACAGTTGTGATGTGTTCTTATCTTGTGTACTGATCCCTCCACGGGCCCAGCCCTGTCACCGGAGGTAGCAATCTGCTGGGAGCACAATGTTACCCTTGTCCCCGGTGTGGGACATTTAAGTGCCTTTCCATTAATTACTTTTCCAGTGTAAATGTGGTAGAAGCAAACATGTTTGGGCATAGAGCTTTCTTCCCTTAGACTTTACAGAAGTGGGATTTCCAGGGCAAAGGGAGCTTGTTATTGTCCCGAGAGCAGGGAAGGAGTGTCCCCAGCCTGAAACCTGAGCCTCGCTCCACCTGCACCTCCCACCTGCCCGTTTACTTTGGGGGCAGGGAGGCTGAGCTGCAGGAATGTCCGGCCTCTCTCCCACAGCCAGTCACCTCTTTGTCCAATTCACCTTTGCCTTAGAAAATTCCAGGTTCCGAGCTCACCGTGGTGGCCCTGGCCTGGCCTGTAATCCCAGCACTCTGGGAGGCTGAGGGAGGATGGAAAGTTCAAGCCCAGTGGCAATTCACCAACTTACCCAGACCCTGTCGCAAAATTACAAAAAAAAAATTTTTAAAAGAGATGGGGAGGTAACTCAGTGTGAAAGCCCTGTGTTCAACCCCCGGTACTACAAAAACAACAAAACAAAGTCTGGACCCTGAATTCTTGTGTCCTTTGCAGCCAGGTCCTCATGAAGGCCCAGTTCAGGCATGGGGACCCAGGTGGGATGGGAGGACATGGCTCCTTAGCTGGGATCACTCTGACTCCTGCCTGAGGAAGCAAGTACCGTTCCGGGGTGCAGGGCCCTGCATCTGCCCTGAGCTCCTTCCTCGCCTGCATCTCTACCTCCTCTGGGCCAACCCGGCACCTCTGTCCTCACCACTCTCTGCCCCAGCCCCGCTCCCTCTCTGCTGGACACGTGTCAGCGTGTTGGAGCCACTGGGTCCTGCTGCCCTGTGAACCCATGTATTCGTGGTTTCCACTTCATTTCCAAGGGATCCGTTCCCGTCTTCCACGATCCTGTGATTCCGAGGCGGGGAAGGAAGCCACCAAGGCTGGACCAGGACTGGGAAACAGAGGCCCCAAGAGGGCAGGGGCCCGGCCCAGCAACATCTAGTGAGCAAGGGGAGAGACAGGCGTGGGATGGACTGCCCAGGGACCACAGCGCCTGCTCAGTCCTTGGCCCTAATTGCTGAGCCTCAGCCGGCCAGCCTCGGACCTCCTCCATAGCCAAGGGGAAGGAGGGAGGCCTCCATGCCTGGCCCTGGTCCCTGGGCTGTGGGTGACAGGGAGAGGCCAACTCCCTGGACAGTGGCCCGGGGGGATGTGCAGATGGGTAGCAGCTGAGTGGCTCCTGCTGGGCCATCCTCAGAGGACGAGGCTGTCTGTTGTGCACTGGGGCCAGGCGGTCGGGCTGCCCTCACCCACCCAGGCCAGCTCAGCCTGCATTCCCTCTCCAGAGGCTGCGTTTCCCAGAACTCTGCTGTGTGGGTCACGAACCTCGGGGTCAGGAAGGGCTCCAAAAGCAGCTCCTTCTCCACTTAGTGGAGGACAGAAGACATCCAGGGCCCACAAGGGGAGGGGACAGACCACTGGCCAGCTGGTGAGTGGCCAAGTCAGGAGTGGTTCCTCTGAAACCCAGCTAATCCCTCCCTCGCCCCTCCTCCAGTGATCCATGAACCAGCCTCCGGGGCACTGCATCCATGCATATGTGCCCCAGTGGACTGGCAGGGGGAAGGGAGGTCCCATGCTGGGCAGAGGGCCTGGCAAAGAAGTGCCCTGTGGGTCTTTGTCCGGGTAAGTGGCCCTCCTGCCCCCAGGTTTGCAACTCCTGCTGCTCTCATTCTGCCCATTTGTTGTGACAGCATCTTGATATCCTCCTGCCTCAGCCTCTCCAGGGCTGGGATTACAGGCTTGCCCTACCACACCCAGATCCAATCCCACCTGTTTGTGCTGTGAGTGTTTTGGGGAGTCTTTTAAGTCTCCCAGGCCTTCATGCAGGAGAGTTTGTGTCTCTAATCAGGGTGGCCCAGGGCAGCAGGGAGCAGGGCAAACCTGAGGGCCTAGGGGTTGGAACTTGGTCTGGAGTTTGCCACTGCCCCAGTTTACCTGAGACTAGAGAGATTTCTGGGGTATGGGATGATCATTTCTAAAGGAAGCACGTAACAGTCATCCCAGTGCTGACTCTGCCATTTTTTTCTGTCACTGGAAGTGGCTGCTTCACCTCCTGATGTCTCAGAAGCACCTACCCTGTCCCTCCCAGTTGCCATGAAGCCCTGAGGACCCCTCTCCTCTGCCTCAGTCACGGACACCGACTCAGAGCCTCCTGTGTGCCAGGCACCAGGGGCGCCCAGCGGTGAGGAGGCGTCCACACCTCCTGCAACCCACAGCATGTGCATGGACTCTATGTGCCAAGCACTGGCTTTTTCTTTTTTTTTTTCCTTGTACTGGGGCTCGAACTCACGACCTTGCACTTGCCAGACAGGCACTTGTGCCACTGAGCTAAATCCCCAGTTCTACCAAGCATTGTCTTAAACATTTCGCAAACATTAACTCATTAGATTTGTCACAAAAATCGTAAGGTGATTATTTTATCCTCATTTTGCAGATGAAAAAATTGAACTTTGGAAAGGTTAATCAGTGTAGTACATGCCTTTCGCAAGGCAGGAGGATCACTTAGCCCAGGAGTTAGGAGGTGTACTATGCTATGCTCATCAGGGTGGCACTAAGTCTAACATCAATATGGTGACCTCGGGCTGGGGATTTAGCTCAGTGGCATAAACGTCTGCCTGGCAAGCACAAGGTCGTGAGTCCTGGTACCGCAAAAAAAAAAAAAAAAAGAAAAGAAAAGAAAAAAAAATGGTGACTTCCTGAGAGCAAGGACCTCCAGGCTGCCTGAAGAAAGGTTTGAACTGGCCCAGGTCCTAGAGGGAGCAGGTCAAACCTGTACTGATCAGAAAGGTTAAGTCATCACTGTAAGTTAGGAAGCGGACGCTAAGAAAGATCTCTCTGAAGGGGGCCTGAGTTCGTGCAAGGAACTCGGGGAGGGGGGCTTATTCCTGGGCAACTGGCAGGTGTGGGCCTCCTGGATAGCGCGGTGCAGCAGGGAACAGAGAACTCACAGGGGCCGGTGCACCGAGCAAGGTCAGGCCAGGCAGGACTCTGAGGAACGAGGGAATAGCAGAAGAGCAGCTGATAGAGCTGGGATTTTAAGGATCTGGGCTCCCAGGAGCGCTTGAAGGGAAACACAGGAGGCAAGGTGACCAGCGGGTGCCTCCTGATGGATGGCCTTCCTGCAATGCGTAAAGCCCGGCAACACCAGTGCAGTTAACCAAACACTTGTGCAGGAGGCCAAGATCCAGCCAGGTCCAGGGCTCAGCCTGGGGCCAGAGACTTCCTTCGAGCGTTAGCGGGTGGCTCGTCCTCCAAATCGGCGGCTGAGTGTGCCGAGGAGGGGTCCCTTCCAGTTGCTCTCCCACCCCCAGTGAGGGCCTGCGGGCGGTGGGGTGCAGGATAAATGCGCCCTCAGAGGAAAGGCGGTGCCCCAGCCGGGCCCGGGAAAGGCAAGCCCCGACTTTCCAAAGTTGAGCCCGGTAGGACTCCCCCAGGGGCGGGCGGGGCCGCGGGCGAGGCCTCGGGCGGGGCCGGCTGGGCGACGCCCCTCGGCGCTGCGCTTAACCATATAAGGCCGGCGCCGCGCGCCCCTCGCCGAGCGGCTGTCGTCACTGGCGTCCGCCAGCCCGCCCGTCCTCGGCAGCTTTCCAGAGCCGCTCCTCCGCTTCCGGCCCGGAGCGGCGGCCCCGCCCACAGACCACGCCCACCACCGACCTCCGCTCACCTGCGCCCCGCCCCGTCCCGGGCCGCCCAATCCCGGACCGGTGGAGCGAGCGGGTGGGTTTGCGGGCGGGGCGCTGGGCCACTCGCAAGCCAGGGGTGACGGTGGGAGGGACACCAGCGTTCTTTCCGGACCGCCGCGGGCCCACTGAGCGCCTGCCGAATATCCGGCTTTGAACTCAGGATTCAAAAAGTGGATCTGTCTAAGCCGCGGAGAGGGCAGCAGCAAAGACCCGGTTCGGATCCCTCTAGATTGCTTACTTGCTGTGGGAACTGCGGACAAGTCACTGCTCTGCGCCTCAGTTTCCTCAGCACGGACTGTGGTGATGTTAAATGTGTTACCCTAAGTCAGCACTTGCCGTATGTTTTTGCTGATGTTACTCACTGGTTCTCGGTGAATGGATGAAGTGGTTGATCCCTGAGGGTCTGTAGCCCGGAGGGGCAGAGAGGAGTCCCCAATAACACAGCACAGCCTTTACCTGTGGTCTTGCTTGCCAGTGTTAGGCATTAGTACAACATTCAAAAACACCAAGGTAGGGGCCGGGGATGTAGCTCAGCCACACAGCAACTGCCTAGCAAGCTTGAGGTCCTGAGTTCGATTTCTGATACAAAAAAAACAACAACAAAATCCATCAAGGTACATATTTCTCATGTTTCAGTAAATTTCGTTTAGTGGATGGGCATGGTGGCTCATGCCTGTAATCCCAGCACTCGGGAGGCTGAGGCAGGAGGATCGTTGCGAGTTCGAGACCAGCCTGGGCTACAAAGTGAGCTCAAGGCCAGCCTGAACTGCATAGCGAGACCCTGTCTCAAAAAGACAAAAAAAAAATTTTTTTTCTTTTAGGGCCTAGAAGAATAGGGCCAGAGCAAGCTACCCCTCCACACACACACACAGTAATGGGCATTGAACCCAGGGTCTTGGCGCTGAGCTAAACCCCCAACTCTTTCTCTCTTTTTTTTTTTTTTGGTACCAGGGATCGAACTCAACGACCTCACGCTTGCCAGGCAGCCACTTATGCTGCTGAGCTAAATCCCTGGCCTGTCCTCCAACCCTTTAAAAAGACAAATTTTTTTTGAGATAGGCTGTGACCTTCCTGACTCAACCTTCCAGTGTGCTAGGGCTATAGATGTGCAGCACCATGTCAGTCTAACAATCTCCATTTTTAGCAAAGGAAAAGCCTCAGACTGAGATCCTTGGGTGGGAGATGGAGCCAGGCAATTTAACAAGACTTTTTTTTTTTGATGGTTTAGAGCTTCCATAGAGAGTTTAGAATTACTATCCATGCGTGGTGGTGACATCATATTCACTTAATATTTTTACTATGAAGTGCTTGAAAATACACACAAGGGTATAGAGAATAATATGACTCCCTAATAATCACTTTATTTATTTACAGCACTGGGGATTGAGCCCAGGACCTCTCGGATGCTGCACTCCTGTACTCTATCTAACGTTCCCTTTTAAAGTATGTACATGTGTTAAGATGTGAGCTGATTAAAAAGGCAAAGGAAGAAAATAAAATAAAAATAAATAAAAAATAAAAAGACAAAGAAAATAAAAGTGTAAAGGCGCAAGGGCAAAACTCAGGAATGTGCCGGTACCAGTGCCTGGCTTGCACGCACCTGCCGGCAGGCACCTCATTGTGCCCGGGTGGGATGAGCTCGGCAGGCACCTTCTTCCCAGCCGTGGCAGGAGGGGAGAGGATAGAGACGGAGCCCAGAGCCCCGGCTCTGCCTCGGTGGCACACACCGTGCTGGCAAACGCCCCCTCAGCACGCCCTACTCAGCTGCCTCCAGACTCAAGCCTCAGCCCGGGTAATCACAGCCACAGCCCTGCTTTCACTGCCTGCCTGTCCAGTCCCCCACTGCGGAGCCCAGAGCATGAGGACTATTCTAAACCATGACCCTGACTACCCGTCTCTTTCCGGTTTAACCCTGCCTGCCTGATATTCCCCAGAGCAGCTGGAGGAAGCCCAGCCCTTTACCACCCAGGTCAGTCTGAGCCACCTGCAGGTTCCCAAATATTCCACTGGTTAATGTTTAATGAGTTAGGCTGCCGCCAGAACCCTCAGGCTCGGCCCAGGAGGCACCACCTGGTGCTTACCCTGTCCTGGAGTTTAGTCTGGGAGAGTTTAAATACCTCAATGTAATGGTAAAACAAGTGGTGCGCACTGTAAAGGATTTATGTGATGCCAAGTGAGTTTCAGCCTTTTGCCTAAAGCACCCCCACTGATCCCACCCTGCCCGGCCCTCTGCCCGTTGTTCTACTAACACAGCAAACCTCTGCATGGTGTCCCAGCCCAGAGCACTGTGCCTCTCCGATCCACTGTCCCTTCACTCGTGTGCTTCTTTCATCCACAAATCGGAGCTGGCCCACGTGGCCTCCACCTGCCACACCTGGATAGGGAACAATTTTGGCAGGGTGAGTGATGATGACAAAAGGGTCATCCCGGCGGGGGGCCCCTGGGGGACAGTGGAACAGTTACAAGGTGGCCCGGAAGGAG